>JAQPPZ010003589.1:4880000-5465000 GCA_028583015.1 Wollemia nobilis | reverse complement strand
TTTTATTTTTTTATATTATGTGATATATATGGGGGAGTGGGGGAGAGAGAGAGGGTGTGGTGGGGGGGGGGGGGGGGGGGGAGCGGCGGGGGGCGCCCGGGCGGGGGGGGGGGGGGGGGGCCCCGGGGGGGTTTGTGCCGCGGGGGGGGGTCCCCCCCCCGCGGGGGGTGTTGGGGGTTTTTGGGGGAGGATGGTTTGGTTTGCTTTGGGGGAGGGTCGGTTTTATAATAAAAGTTATGCAACATAGTGGCTCTTAAGCTTTGTCTTTACTGAGTTCAAAAGGTATTCTATGTTGTTTTCCTATAGGACATTATGGACGAACTGAAGATTCCCATATTAATTTAGGTAATCATATTTTCATTTGATATCTACTCATTTCATTTAGAGAAGATGAACTTATATGACCTAGCCTTTTATGCCAAAGTTCTTTGGTTTCTAATGTTCTTGATGATAGAGCAACATTTGATAATGTTTGTAGAACAAATACACCATTTGTGCAAAATCCAGATGCTATGAAGTTTCCTTGTTTAGTAATAAGCCACTTCTTTTTATTCTCAATAACTCTGAACTCAATTTCAAAATTTTGATCCATCATTTGAGATACTAAGAGAAGATAAGTAGTTAATCCAGGTATATACAAAACATTGTTAATTATATCATTTCCATCAGATAAATTGATTAAAATATCTCCTACTCCTTTAACCTCATACGGCTTATTATCAACTAGAAAGACTGGTTTCTCACACTTTTTTTGAAAAATATTATACCATTATTTTTGTCTAGTCATGTGTCTGCTTGCTCCTAAGACAAATACCAATAATTTGAACTTGTACCATAATATCTTTTAAATATTGTCATGGCTTATTCCCTTCTATCTCCAAATTGTTTTTGAATTTTAATTTCAATTCAATTTTCTTTATTTCCTTATATCTCCCTTGTATTCAATTCTATTTTCTCCTTATTTCTTCGAATGTAATATTTCATTCAATATTTTTCCTTTTTTTTAAATACTTTACAATATCATGAAAGAATCTATCTTCCCAATAAAGCACTTTAATTTGAAATTCTAGGTAGAAATTTGACTTTACCTCTATGTCATTTACTTTTGAATATGTGTGATAAAGTTGTAAGGGCGTAACTGACCTAGAATTATAGTGGCTAATACAAATCTAATTTAGGTGGCTCAATAAGCTTTGCTCTTCATATTGTTCTTCAAGATATTCAAACGTTAGGGCAAATCTCTTTTGTATTGCACTTCTCAGGTGCTTTTTTATGACTACTATTTTTCATAGGCATCTATCCTTTGCTTCATAGGTAATTATCTCTTTGTCTTCTATGCTCTTAGGTGCTCTCTATGGCTCATAGGCTCTATTATTTGACTTGTTGATTTCTACGCTCTTTGGTGCTACCTTTGACTCTTAAAATTCTATCCTTTACCTAGTATCATCTTCAACTTCTTTGTTCATTGATTCTTACCTCTTTAGCTTCTTATCCTTTCATGGTTCTCTACAACAATGGATATTGTCTTTTTTCCTAGTTCTTTGTTAGAATGATGACTCTTATTGCTTTTTTTGGATTCTCTCAGGATCTTCATCAATGTTGGCTCTTGGCTCCTTTTTTTGTGTTGCACTTTATGGCTTCTCCTACATCTTCTCATAGCCAACAGTCAAATATTCCTTAGACATTTTAATGTTGAGGTTATCCTTAAATATCCTATATATTATCATAGCCAATAGATTTCAATAAAATTTTCTTTACAACATAACAATAAGTTATTCCAATGTAGTATGGCTTATTTATCTAAAAATATAGTTCATCCTTCTCAATATTTTTCTTATGACTCAAATAGCCACTTCTCTTAATTTTTGAGTGCTACTATCAACCCATTTTTTTAACTTTTGGGGTGAATATATATATATATATATATATATATATATATATATATATATATATATATATATTGATGCTCTATTAATCGATTTCTTCTCTCAAAATTTTGAAACTCATACCAAAGTGCAACTCTAAGGCTAACTTCTTCAACCTATAACTTTTCTCTTCCATATTCTTCTTACACAAAGTGAGGGCTTGTGGGTGTGTGGCTTTGATACCACTTATGGATTTTTAGCTAGACTAATCATAGGTCCCAATATCTAGGATCTTAAATAAATTTAATATTAGATAATTCAATCACTCTGATCAACATAAATCAATGAACATAACTTTCATGAAATAATAATATAAATCAACAAAATACTCACAATATTTTTAATGAATCAAATATATAAGTCTTGAATTCAAATTGAATTGTTTTTCTTCAATACAATACATGGATATTTGTCTCCATAATAGAACCTTAGAAATGACCTTTCAATACTTTGATTATTGCTCTCCTTACATATCTAGAAGATGCATCCTTTCCTATTCCTTACATATGACAAACTTCTCATGTCTCTTGACTTTACATCTTGCCACATACCATCTAACTCTTTACTTATACACTTGACATCTAAATATGTGACTTGTGACATACACTTCTTAATCTAGTATTTATAAATGTACATACTACCAAATAATTTAATATCTTCAACACTCCTTTCTTGTAATTGGTTTGTACTTGCACTCACAATACTTGCATGTTTCTTAAACTAGAAAAGATGACACTTGCTCCTAGCTTAATGGAGATTGGTGTCTTTTTTTTAATTTATAATGGGTTATATGGTATTAAAATGGGCCCCACCTATATTACATCATGACCACATAGTAATATTACAAGTTCTTGACAACTATGCATGTATCATCTGGTAATATTCAAACTATGGTCTCCTCTTTGAAAGGTGAGAAATCTAATTAGTTGAACTAATGCTATTTTGATATGGAAATTAGTCTTTTACCATTAAAAAAATTAAGTTTAACCTCACTTGATATATATATATATAGTTGGATATATTACATTATATGGTAGATGTGAAAGGATCCCCATGGTATTTTGTACATATTATAAGTGAGTTATTAGATTAGGGTGTGTTATTTATATTTCCCCTAAAGTATGTGTCAATGTGTGAGAAGAGTGTAAGTGTCACGTAATAAAGTGTGAGAGTGTGCAATGTGTCATGTGATTCAAGAATCGTGTGAGTAGGTGTCAAGTATACAAGTGAAGAGACACATGGTATATGTCAAGATGTAAATTGAAGAGACATGAGAGGTTTTTCATATGCAAAGAGTAGGAAAAGATACATCTTCAATAGATGTGAGGAGAACAATAGTCAAATTATCAAAAGTTCATGTAAGGTTATACTTTGGATACAAAGCTCCATGTATTGTATCAAATAATACTCATCAAAATATTAAAGAAATACAAGAAGTCTTGTATATTTGAACAATAATCTTGTAATTTTATTTCTGCATATTATTTTTATTTCATGAATATTATATTCATTTATATTAATAAGATTGATTAAATGCTCTTGAATTTGATCTTGAGTTTGATTAAGATCGTGGATATTAGGACTTGTGATTTAATTGGACTAAAAAACCAATATATATAGAGAGAGAAAGATAGATATTATATATATATATATATATATATAGAGAGAGAGAGAGAGAGAGAAAATGATATATATATATATTATTGATAGCATAAGAGTTTTTAAAGGGTCCTCGAACCTATTACAAGTAGGGTTTTGAAATGCACCCCTAAACCTTAGATCTAGCAATAAGATATCAAGAAAGATTGAGTTGGATTCCATGAATCCAACCCAAAAATCCAATGAAGCAACCTCCTAGAAAATAAGCTATAGATTTTTATCAAGCAAATACAAGAGATTGTCATGGTCAAGCAACTAACTGGCAACAGGGCCAACATAGAAAAAATTGGCACCCAAAACAACATTCAAATTCAAGATTTAAAATGAAAATTTGAAAATCCCGCCCAAAGCTACTTTCAAATTCAAAGTTCAAAATTTGAAGATCCCGCCCACCACTAGGGCCTTGAATATGGGAACTAGGCCTCACCACTGGAACCCAGGGGTGATCAGATAACCAAAGATCCAAGAATCCCACCTAAAACTAGATCAGATATACAACAACAACATTTAGCCTGACAAACAATTGAACCAAAAACAACCAAAAATCACTTGCTAGAATCCTTTCTCAGTGAGGTCTTGGGAGGCATGCCAATATTTTTTTGGCCCTCAAAGAAATAAATCCTTTTTTCAAACCACACTCCTAAACACATTTGTTCCAAGTCTTCATGATTGGAACAACCTCATTCTCTCCGAGATGTAGAGCCTCAAAACTATCCGTTAGAAGGGGTTATACTCTGTTAGCAATTTTAGACTTAATATCCTTTTTCCTGAGCACTTTGTTGCTAGGTCTCCCCACTTTCCTTTTGACCCCTACATCAATACGAGCTTTCTTGTGACTTCTGGTCTTCGGACCTAGAGAGCCTTTCTCAAACATAGGTTTTGAAGAGGCTAAAGAGCTTTCCATTAACTAGTTGAAGAGTCGGATCATCCATGTCAAAACAGTCAAAGGAATTTTAGAGGATAAGAATAGAGGGACTTACCTCTTCTCCACTCTCCCCAAATTTAGTAAGTTAAAAAATATCCCCCACTGCTAGGCTCACTTCCCTTATCTTCATAGGAACCTTGTTCAACTCCTCCTCTCCATCAAACATGTTTGATGGAAGAAGGGCTTTCTCTTGTAATTCCTCACTGAGCCCAACTTGAGAAATAGAAATGGGATCTTTTCCTTTCAATTTTTGAGGGTTTTGCTTAGGAACCTACTTTTCACTGAGCTTCTTACTATTTTCCTTACGACCAACCAAAGTACTCAGAGCTTTAGGATGTAGGGGGCATAAGCTCTTATGGTGCCCACCCTTACCACACTCCTAGAAAACTTGGGGTTTATTTTCATATTCAATGTTCTAAACCCAGGTGCCAAGGTTAGAAAAGAGCTCAACATAGCTTGTAAGATCCTTCTTGATATCTACCATCACACACATTCTAGCATAGAGCATTCAAGATTTGGAACTGGTAGTTTGATCAAAGGAAATCAAATCCCCAATCATCTTGGCAATAGCTTGGAAGATGCTCTCATGCTAGAGATGAAGTGGAAAGTCTGGTAGCTTGACCCATAGTGGGACAAGATTAATGCTCTACATCAGGGGATTAAAATTTGAGGCCCATTTACACAGAAATAAACCTTGTTTGCCAAAAAACCATGGGCCCCCTTCCAAGATCTGCTTGGAATCCTCCTCACAGTTGAGCCTGATAAGGAAGAAATTTCTTGGGATGGCCACAATTTCAAGAGAACTGATAGGTCTCCATATTGCCAAATCCCATCTCCTCAGAGCATCAATATCTAGCCTCCTACCTTGGAATTTTCCCATGATATTCCACAACCCATCTTTTAGGATATTATCAATCAAGTTATTGGGGATATGGATCTAGTTCGACACGGGAGAAATGTCAAAGAAGGTGTCTGATCCTCCATTAATGCCAACAACCACTTTTGCATATGAAAGTACACTAGGGGGATGGGGTCCTCCCCGTAGGTTCTACTGGTCCCACCTCTAAGCTTACCAGGATTCCACTCCTCCCATTCAAATGAAAAGGAGGGGTCATGAGAGTCAAATAGATCCACCTTCATGGACTTAGCTTCTTTAGCAATGGGGTCAAAGTTGTCCAACCAGGCATCCACCTTCTCTGCAACACTGCTCTAAAACCCTAATCTGCCTCCTCTACAATGCTCCTTTGAAACCCTAATCCACCATCCATCTCCTCTGCAACACACACACATATAATAAAATAAAAATAAATAAATTATTAAATAGCATAAGCTCAATTGATTAAATTCCTCATGGAGGAGACCTACGTTTGAATTGCAAAATAATATATACAACAACCATGCTATTGTAATACAACTATATGATCATGTTGAAATACATACAAGGCCTACATCAATTCCATATAATCAATTATTATTATTTTAAAAAAATTAAAAATAAACATACTTAACATTAAGATTACTTCTTTATAGTTTATTCATAGAATTACATTAGAAGTCAAATATTAAATCTAAAGTTAAATGCATTTGTTTATAAAGTAATCAAACCTTAGAAAAATTTAAACCACTTTTTAATAATTTTCTATAACAAAGAGATATTTTAAAAACATTATTATTAAAAAATTAGATTTAAATTATTTTATGAAAGTTCAAATAGATGTCTAAGGTTTGAATTCTACATGGGTTAGGTTTGTACATCATATTGGAATATAGTTGGTTAACTACATATTAAGTAGTATCAAGGGTCCTACATATCATATGACTTATGATCTAGTGGACTTAAAAAATTATTTTATCTTTTTACCTTTTATATAATATAATATAATATGTACGATGAATGATATTATGATGTTAAGAAATTAATTTGATTTCTTTTAATAATGGTACAATGATTTAATAAATCAATAAAAATGATTTAAATTTTTTTTTTTAAAGTATATTATTTTTAATAAAATTGTTTAATTTGATCAAATGATATAATAATTATTATTAAATTTCTTAACTTTTAAACACAAGTTAATAATACCTTATGGTCAAAATATAATGAGAATAAATTAAATTTTGGTATAATACTTATCTACTTACCTAATTAATAAATATATAATATTATAATCTAATTTTTTCAATGAGTTTACATGTTTTTACGAGGGGTCATGGTCCCCTCATACTTAGTGGGGTTTGAACCTTGGACCTCTCAAAGATATGCCAAAGCCCTTACCACCGCAGTAAGCTTGTAGTTTTAATATTATAATTTAATTAAATATATAATATAAATAAATTGTATTTCAATTTTATATACTTAATTTTATGTCATTACATAGTCAAATTAGGTTAGAAAAATTGCCCTTCAAGTAAATTTAAGTTGTACAAAAATTATAGGTTGCTTGACCATCATCTATTGTTTTTTCTATGGTGTGAACATAACCATTATATTGAAGAAATAATTCATTTATCTCTTTATCTTTCTTCTAAACATTTTGGACTTTGTGACCTCGTTATAAACATGTCCCACCAATTTGCAACTTTGTGATGTGAACATGACCACATTGAAAGAAACTTCACCTCTTTATCTTTCTTCTAAACATTTTGGAATTTATGACTTGCATTATAAACATTGTCCACCAATTTTCAACTCTTTGATGTGAACATGTCCACCACTATATTAAAGAAAGATTCCATTCTTTTAAATATTTTGGATTTTGTGAATTGCGTTATAAACATGTTCTACCAACTTTCACTCTTTGATTTGAATATGACCTTTACTATATCGTAGAAATATTCTTGTCATCTTGTTTAAAACTTCTCCTCTTTATCTTTCTTCTAAAGATTTTTGGACTTTGTAACCTGCATCATAATCATGTTCCACCAATTTCCAACTCTTTGATGTGAACATGACCACTATATTGGAGAAGGATTCCATTTCACTAAAAAAAACTTTGGACTTTGTGACCTGCATCACAATCATGTCCCACCAATTTCCAACTTTTTGATGTGAACATGACCACTATTCTGAGAATGATTCCATTCACCGTATTTGAAACTTCACCTCTTTATTTTTTTCCTTAAACATTTTGGACTATGTTGAGAATGATTCATTCACGGTATTTGAAACTTCACCTCTTTATCTTTTTCTAAACATTTTAGACTTTGTAACTTGTTTTATATTTTCTAACTCTTTGATGCAATCATAACCACCACCACTATATTGAAAAAAGATTCCATTCACCTTGTTAGAAACTTCACAACATTTTAGACTTTGGAATCTGCATTATAAACATATTGCATCAATTTCCAATTTCCAACCCCATGACAAAAAAAAATTAATGTCAAGACAATTTTGGACCATTTGGTACGCCAAGCACTGATCAAAGTCATGGACCATTCAGCCCTCTCTTATCCTCTTCACTGACAACGCAAGAGTCATGGACCACTCGGGCTAGAGTCATGGACCATTTGGTACGCCAAGCACTGATCAAAGTCATGGACCATTCAGTTTGGCTGAAAGTTCCTTTCAGCCACTTTCATGAAAAAGTAAATGAATTAACATTGAATTAGTCAAGTTGATTAAAAGGAAATTTTATCAAAACAAAAGAGAAGAGTAGGTGATTGAAAGGAACTTTCACCTACAACAAAAGCATGAGTATTATGAACATTGAATTGATACAGACAATGGCTGAAAGGAAGTTTCAGCTACTCTCACATAACAAAAGGCAAAAGTCATGGACCATTAAGTACGCCAAGCTTACTGTTCAAAGTCATGGACCATTAAGTACGCCAAGCTTAATGATCACAAGGCCTGAAGAACCAACCTATGTTCTCCAAGTACCTATGAAAATTGAATTAGTGTATATGCTTGAAAGAAATTTTCAACATAAAATCTTGAATTAGTTAGTTATTGATTAGCTCCCTTGAAAGAAAGTTCAACCAGAAGAGTCGTTGGCTGAAAGGGAAAAAGCTAAGAATTACTTACTACTTTGAACATTGAATTAGTCAGTTCATGAAAGAAAGTTCAACCAGCATGTATTATTATTCTTTATTGTTGCACAGATCATACGAATGAAAATGTTAACCACGTTACTATGGTGATCGATTGACTTTTAGATTCTATGTATATATATCCTGACACAAGCATTTAATCGCTCCTTCACTTAATTTTTTTCCTTTTTAATTTTTAAAATCGAGAATGTTTAAGTTGTTTTATTATAAACTTTTAAGCTTATAATTTTTTTTTTATAGGATGTTGGTTATATTTAGCCCTTTTTAACTACTAAATAAGGTTCTAATTTTGAGGATATTCTTAACTTTTATCAAAGAGTTTTATTATGGTGTTAACTTATTTTTCATTACATGTATATTTGTTTTTTAATTAAAAAATAAATATATTTTTAATTTTAATATTTTAATAATTAAAATTTATTGGAAAAATTTATAAAGATATTTTTTAAGCAGATTATATAAAATTGAAATAGATTTCTCTTATAATATTATTATTTTTTAATGAGTTGCATTTATTATATCTTAATTATATAAAAAAAAATTAAAGAGAATGGTAACACCATTGGGTGCTGCCATTATAAACACTCTAACAGCTTATCGTTTTGGGTAAGTAGTAGTTTTCTCACCACAGTAAGGCCAAAAATCTGATTATATCATATTGGTTTATATATTTATTTATTTAACTCTAGGCTGAGCATTCCATCTCGTATCATTTAAAAAATTTAACCATATTATTTAATTACATATAAAAATAAAAATATTAATTTATATATATTTAATATTTTTTTTATTTGTAACCTCCTATACTAAAAAAATAAAAAAATCATATTCGTAGTACGTGAGGGGATAGATTTGAATCTGGGGCCTCTCGATTTCAACTGGAGAGTTTTAATTACCCGCTTGCTCTCCAACTCCTCTACATGAGTGGATTAGATTTAATATTTAAATAAATGTTTTTTAAAAGAATTTGAAAAAATTGCACCAATGGTTGTCTAAGTTAACTAAACATTGAATTTTCTCACCAACCTACCTTATTCTCTCATCTTCAATAGCTATGTCAATGTGTCATTGAACCCCTACCTCCTTCTTAGTACCCATCTTAACTAGAAAGTCTTTCACTTTATTCAAAGCTTTACTCATATAAATTGAAATCACAACATCTAATTTCCTCTACGATTCTTTAATTTAAGTGGCAAGAATCCTCAACCTCCATGTCTCCAAAGAAAAGTTCCTCATGTAGTATTTAAACAAATGTTACCTAATTATTAATTTCTATAAATTTGTATACCATATTGTCATTCTTAATTGAAGTCTACAAACTTTTAAATTTGATTATGCATAAAAATATTAATTTATAAACATTTAATATTTAAACAAGTGTTACCTAATTATTAATTTCTATAAATTTGTATACCATAGTGTCATTCTTAATTCAAGTCTTAAAAAAAAATACGAGGGAAACTTAGGAACAAGAAAATTTTAGAAATTTATTCTTTATGAACTTTCCTTTCTACAAAATTTATTCATAAAAAACATCGTCTGGTCCCATGGGCTAGGTGGATTGGCAAGTTCTAACGCTTACCAAGAAGAGACCTAGGTTCAAACCTTAGGGGCATGCATGTCTACAAAGATAGTAGTTTGACCTATATCTATTGAGTGTGTGCTAGTTAAACAACGATGAGATGGAATAGGGGTTATAGAGGGTAGCCCCAAGATTTGAACCTTGCTTGGTAGTAGAAAAGGATTGTGGGAACTGTGGGTGCAAATGATTCCCCTATGTATCCCTAAAAAAAAAATATCTTTCATTTTGTGACATAGTACACCACATGTAAATATATCATATTAAACATGACTTCAGTTGCATAGAAAATTATAGTCATAGCCTTGTCTCACTAGTTCAATTATTCTTCAAAATATTTTATTATTAGATATGACTTCAGTTGCATAGAAAATGATTATGATTGATTATGATGGCATTGTCTTATGAGTTCAATTATTCTTCAAAATATTTTATTTACCCTTCTCCTGGGTTTCTTATATAAAGAAATAATATCATTATATTTAAAAATGAGATAAATAAAAGGAAAAATTAATTAAAAAATATAATAATATTATTGGATAATTAAACATTGGCTTATTGACTGTGTTGGATTGATTGTTATAATAGTTAGAACTATATTTTTGTTTTTCTTAAATTTATATTAAAAAAATTATTTATCATAATAATTATATTTATTATTATATTTGATAGATACTAATGTGAGTATAAATATTTTTTACATATGAAATTCTATATAGTCTCCAAAAAGAAATTATAAAAAACTTGTTTAATAGATTAAACAAATTTGTTAGTGATATAAAAGTATAGTTACAAATGTTTTAGTATTATTTAATATTATTCATGTTATTTTAGGGCTTATCACTTGAAGATTATCCATATGTAATGCAATGATATATAACATGTATTTTAGTTATATTCATAAAACTTTAGGCCCTATTTGCTTGGAGACCACACGTATTTAATGTTACCTTTCAATATAATAATATGAAATGGGTTTCCATTTTTTTGCATCGTAAATTCATGAAAATTAAATTATAGAATGAAGGATGTTGAATTTCACAATACTTTATTGTAATGAAGGATATGTATATGTATATGAAGTATTTACTCAATTAAAAAAAAAATGAATAAAATAAACACATTAACTCAAATCATATAACAAAATATTATAAAGCGAAAAAGAAATAGTGATAACACATAAGAGATGAAGGATGCCCTTAAGCACCATACAAATAATCTAGATAAGTTCACACCAATATAATAAATCAATCAGGTGAATATGGGATATAAATACCTTAGCCTTAGTAGTTAATTATAAGTTACTTAGCCCTTATTGACAAAATACTAGGCTTAAAGGATTTAGTAAGATTACTCATGACAAGGATAAACCATGGTCCAATAGGTTAAAAGTATAAATTCATATTAGAAATCATACAAGGATTGCATATTGACTCACATAATGTCATCTTCGATCAATAAATTTGGATTATACACTTTCAACACCTCCTATAATTTGAACTAAAGAGCAAAGGAGATAATAATTAATGGTAGTAACATGATTCCCATTTCATATCCACATAGATGTATCCAAAACTGCATTAGGTTTCATCCTTGGATAGGAAGAAGAAGGAAGATGTGTTTTTTTTAGAAATAGGTAAAAATTTATTCAAAAAACTCAAGTTATACATCTATGTTTGATAACCTACCCTTCTTGGCAAGGCTCAAAATGTAGCTCAACTTTATTTCTTTGACTATTCAACTTCTATATGTTCTAGTCCCTATTGGATGACCCCTTAAGGTGTTCCATTTACCCTCTCATTTTGAATCCCTAGACTTCATATTGAATCTATAAATCCCTCTTCCTATACTCTCTTTCTTAGTTCCCATATTGCAGTTGCTTCTGGAGTTGTGTTCATATATCTCCTTCATTCTCTACCATCTTAGAGTCCTCTTGAGTTCTAGCCTACATTGTCTCTACAAGTTTCCTAATTATAGTGCCCTAAATTCTTTCCTTTGGTCTAAATTCTTCTTTGAAGATCTTTTTGTTACATTCCAACCAAAGCTACCAGTAGATGAAACCCAAAGTCAAATCCTAAGATATCTTCAAGGTCTTTGATTTGAATATATTGGTCTTCCAATAGTACCAAAAGTTATTCTCAATGGGAATGAATCTTTATAATTGACAGAAAATATTGTACTACAAACTCCATACTGTTTGGGCATAAGACACACAAAAAGGAGGTGGTCCATTGTTTCCTCCTCTTGGTGACACATTACACACCACTTGGATCCAACAAATCCATATCTCCTAAAGTTATCTTAAGTCATAATACTCTTATGTGCAACCAACCATATAAAGCAGTTTATCTGTGGCCATCCTTTGGGTTGCCATTATTTTAACCAAGGGGGCTTTAGACCAATTTGAGTGCTATGGTATTTGTTTTCCTTACTTTTGTGGGTGTTTTGTTGTTTGGGTGAGTTCCCCCCCCCCCCCCCCCCCCCCCCCCCCCCCCCCCCCCCCCCCCCCCCCCCCCCCCCCCCCCCCCCCCCCCCCCCCCCCCCCCCCCCCCCCCCCACCGCAAAAAACCCCCCCCCCCCCCCCCCCCCCCGGGTTTTTTTTTTTTTTTTTAAAAAGGTGGGGGGTGGGATTTTTTAAAAAAATTTTCCCCCCCCCCCCCCCCCCCCCCCCCCCCCCCCCTTTTTTTCTCCCCCCCCCCCCCCTCCCCCCCCCCCGGGGGGGTGGGGGTGGGTTTTCCCCCCCCCCCCCCCCCTCTCCTTTTTTTCTTCCCCCCCCCCCCCCCCCCAAAAAAAAAAAAAAAAAAGGGGGGGGGGGCCCCCCCGCCCCCCCCCCCCGGCGGGGGGGGGGGGGGAGAAAAGAAAGAGAAAAAAGAGAGAAGAGAGACGCCCCCAACCATTATCTTTTTTTTCCCAAAAAAATAAATAAAAAAAAATCCCCCCCCCCCCCCCCCCCCCGAAAAACTACCGCCCCCCCCCCCCCTCCCCCCGGAGGGGGGGGGGGAGGTTTTTTGTTTTTATCCTCCCCCCCCATTTCCCCCCCCCCCCCCCCCCCCCCCCCTGGGGGGAAGACCCCCCCCCCAATCCCCCCCCCCCCCCCCCCCCCCCCCTGTGGTATTCCCCCCGCGAGGAAAAAGGGGCGAAATATAGAAAATTCCCCCTCCCCCCCCCCCCCGGGGGGGAGCCGGAAAAGAGGTGTGGTCTGTGGGGATCTCCCCCCCCTGTTGTTTCCCCCCTCACTGGGGCAAACCCTTCCCTTTATCCCCCCAGGGCCAGGAAGAAAAGACCAGAAGCCCCCCCAGACCTAAGGCCTTCCCTATTTTCATAACAAAAACTATTTCTTTAACTTCCTCCTCTCTAATATCTCTTAAGAGCTTCTCATTTTGATTTTGTGATATTAACACTGGTATGCTTTCTAAATTTCCTCTTTGTGTTGAGTGGAAAGGTGTGGTTCTATAGTAAATAAATTTGAATAGTATATATTTGTAAATTCTTGCATGCCTAGGGTAGTGGTTTCCCTATTTCCATCCCCTATGGATAGGGTATCAATCCTATTATGGTGATTGTGTGTTATGGTTAAGTGATGAAAAAATTAGTGTTCCTATCTCCCTCTTGCAACCAAATTATTCTCACTCATTGTCTCCAGTAGGCTTCCTCTTTCTTTTCTAACTCTTCTTCCTCTTGGATCAAAAGATTTTTTTTGTAGAAAAGCTCTTTAGAGATAGGTTTTGAGCGGATCCTTTTTTATATTTCTTGAATTCAAACTGATATATTTGCTCTTTGTTTCTAGAAATTTGATTGATGAAATTTATACCATTTTTTCAATTTGCTTTTAATAAACTTTAATCTAGAGTGAAGTTGAAATTGTGTTGTCCCATGTTCTGGTTTTCCTTGTTACCATTGTTTCATTAGTTCTAGAAAATCATTATTTTGAAGCTAGAAAATCTCAAATATAAAAGGATGATTCTTGACCTAAGGCCTTTTTCCTATGTTGATAGAAACCAAAACAATGGTTAGATGCTAATTGGTTTAATATTTGTGATTGATGGTGCCAAAGGGTGGAGACTTTATTCCCTACAAGGAACCTATCTAGGTTGTATTTGATTGTGTGTTCTTTTTTTATTAGTCCATGTTTTGCTACATCCCAATGGGGTATGTCTATCAAATCTAGGTACTCTAACTGAGCTATCATTGGGTCAAACCTCCTTCTTGATCTTGTATTGAAATTCTAGCATTTAGATCCCCTCCTACTATCCTTCCTAATGGGTTTTTCTCATCTGTTGTACTAAATTCCATTGATTTTTTTGAGTTCACACCTTTGTCATGCCATAAAAATTAATTATCATCCAAACCACCCTAGAGTCTCTCTCCCTAAGTCTGGTCATGAGGATTCCTTTAGCTAAATTTGAGTCCATCAATTGAAATGAGTTGTTATTTCATAAAGTGGTTATTCCTCCTAATTTTTTTAAAATTATTTTCTTAATAGCCAATTGTCTAGGGTAGCTATTTAAACCCTTTACATTTCATGTGTTTATAATAATTGAGTCTCTATGTTGTAGAAGTTAGAAATTGACTTCGCCAATCATATTCTCTCATCTATTCTCCTTATTGTTGTTAATTTTTTTCTTATTTGTTTTTCTTACCACCCTTTATGAACTTACATTCTTTGATTGCTTATTTACCTGGTTGATTCCTAGTGTTGGCTTCTCTCTATTTTTCTCTGCCACACCCATAATGACGTATTTTGATGGATTTTGATCCTACACATGCACTATCATTACCCTTGACAAGAAGGGAGACATTATGCCATCTATTATATCAACAAAAATTTAACCAGAGCTGAAATCAATTATACAACTACTAAAAAATAATTCTTGGCAATAGTATATGCTATCAATAAATTTCACCACTATATCACTAGGTATCAAGTGTTTGTCCACACTGAACACTCAATTAGAAAATACTTAATGAATAAACCCATAGTGAGTGGTAGGATTATTAGATGTTTATTTTTACTCTAGAAATTTGACATTTCCATTATTGATAAACCTAGTTAAGCTAATGTAGTAGCTAACTTTTTGTCAAGATTGCACATTGCAGGTCATCATGAGCCAGTGGATGATACATTCCTAAATGAATTTTTTGGCTATATCAGTTCAACAAACTTCATATTTTAAATGGATAAGTGGTATATTGTTTAAATATAAACTTGATTTTATTTTACACAAGTGTGTATAATAGGATTTAGTCTTTGACATTCTTCATGTATGTCATGATGAACCTTAAGGAGGACAATATTCTATAAATAGAACCATTCAAAAATTCCTTAATATCAGATATTACTAGCGCTCACTCCATCAATATACCAAGAAATATTATCAATAGTGTGAACCATGCTAGTGCATAGGGAAACCCACTACCATATAAAATATACCTTTATAACCTCAAGTGGTCCTTGAAGCATTTAAAAAGTGTGAGATTAATTTTATCGATCTCATTGATCCACCATCCCATGAAAAATAACACATTTTAGTTGGTACTAATTACGAGACCAATTTTATGGAGTTCCATGCGCTCAAGCATGCACTCGAAGACAGTTTCAAACTTCCTATATGAGAAAAATTTTCAACAATTTTATGCTCTTCATATTGTTATGTTTGACTAAGGTCCATAATTCATGTCTAAGGTGGTGCATGCATTCAAAAATTATATCAAAATAATTCAAAATAAGGTGCCTCCATACCATCCACAAGCAAATGGACAAGTAGAAGTTACCAAAAAAGAGCTCCAAATTATTTTGATGGAGATAGTGTATTTCCAAAGGGTAAATTGGATGAATAGATTATTTGATATCGTATGGGCATATAACACCACATGGAAGTCAAACATAGGCTTCACCCTATATATGTTGGTATATGGAAAGAAACTAATACTTTCCATTGAGTTTGATATTTAAACACTTTTTATGGTGCTCAAAGTGGGCATAGACTTATCCGAAGCACAACATGAGAGAATCCTTATATTGAATGAACTAGATGGGCTTCAGTTAGAGTCTCTTCATCACACAGAAATCATCCAACAATAGTAAAATATGTGGCATAATCACCACCTAAAGAATAATAAATACAACCTAGGTGACTGGACACTCCTTTTCAACTCTCACCAACAAGTTTTGAATGGTAAATTGCATACCAAATGGTTGGGGTTGTATGATATAGAACAAGTATTTAACGATGGTATAGTACAACTTCTACCAATCAATGGCTCTAGACATCAACTATTGGTAAACGGACATAGACTATGGCTCTACAATAATCTAATCATCGAGGATTTTTTAGCACATTTGTTGTCACAATAAGACCTATAAATTATGGAAGAGGCTTCCTCTTCCTATTCTAATATACATTGAGTTGTGTTCCCAAAGAATGTTTAATAGTGAAAATATCTTTGAGGTACTACTAGACTAAGGTTTGCATGAAAATTCATTTTTAGTGTTGGATATGGGGGTAAACATAAATACAATATTTTAGATAGAATACACACACAATATTTCAACAATATTCATCATCAATTTTTATCAATATTTTCTCATAATCTGTCATACATTCTACCAACCTCAACTTGTTTACAACATGAATATTTAGTGCAAAAATATGTCTCTTCATCTTAGATAAACTCTTCAATATTCATAGCTCTTGGAATTTTATTTTCAGTTGTTTTTCATCTCCTCATAATCTCACAGGAGATGTGTCTCTTCAATTTTCTCATATGGTAGAAATATTCATTTATCTCCCAATAATATCAAATGATTACATAACTCCAAACTATTGCATAATTCTAAATAATGTAATTTGTTCTAACATTTGACATGCATGTCTTGCATAATAAGACTAAATTGTGAAAAAATCCTTATAGATGCAACTAGAGAAGAAGACGATTGAAAACAATAAATGATAACACCTTCTATTAATTTAAAAAAAGGTTGTCCCACTCCTTCATGATGAGAATTATCAATAATCGATCTTCACTACTTCAAATTTTGATAAAAAACCTACTCTTATGATCGACTTTCATTCACCAGGCATTAAACCATCTGACACAATAAGGTATACATTTTTTCTTTCATTGTTGTCTAGTTTTAATATTATGCATAACTACATATAATCCAATTTACATGCCACACATTCTACTACGAAATACCATCCACAATCAAATTTTATAAGGTAATTAGATGATTTTTGTTGCTTGATTAATAGACAAGAGGAATATTCTAGTGATTTCTAGCATCATCTTGCCTAACTAGTGTCAAAATCCTTTCTGTGTCCAACTAGTATAAAAACCTTTTTTGCACCTAACCAGTACCAAAATTTTGAGCATCAAAATCATTTAGTGCCCAACTAGCACCAAAATTGTTGAGTGTTGAAACACTTTCACAGCCCAACACCCTGATGACTATTTTCTAGTGCTCTTCCAGCAAAGGAACCTAAAAATATATATCTCTGACAAAAATAGGACCTACTTTCCATACCCGAGGGTATGATTCTCCTTCCTTTATGGGAAGGATATGTTATCAATTGAGCTAAGGTGGTGTAATTATGCCATCATCACATCTCATTATGGCATACACAATAATACCAACATCACATGGGATACATCAACAACTAAGTTGAGGGACCACACAAAGCTATTATTACATGCATTAACAACTCTGACATGCATGCATTTATGGCAAAAAGATATAATCACATGTCATGGTGACACATGATGAAGGCACATGTCCAAGGCATGTGATGATGTCCACTTGGCACAAAGTGATCACATGTGTGCACATGTCACTATTGGTCATAGCACCAGATGCATGCAAATCTCATCTACAATTTTTTTTGACTCCCCAACCGACTACTTCGCACCTTAAGGTAGCAACATGTGTACAAGTCACTATCAACTATTAGCACCAAAACATGTGCTAGTGATCTTCGAAAACATATACCTATGATTTTTTGTCTCCCTATGACAATTTTCAGAGTGCTTGAACCTATCTACACTCACTTTTATTCTCTAGATCCTCATGCTTTGTATTTGCAACTGGAACCTATGACTTGCATCCCCATCTACATTGAGCTCTCAAACTGTATATACATAGGCAATTGGCATCCTCTATTAGTTGGTAGTAAATTCTAATTTTGCATTATGGGAAATAAATGTAAATCAAAACTAAAGAGTAATGTAAATTTGTTCTAGCACCCAAATATAGTCGAGATATTTTGCAATGTTGACTAGCTACAATTCTTCCAGCTATTTGATGGACAAAATAAGAAACTTACATAGGAATTTGCTCTAAATATATATGAGGGTGTTGAATTAGTTTTTGGTATCCTCATTAGTATCATAATTGAGACCCTAAGCAGGGTTTTCGAGATCCCTAGCACAGGGTAAATGTTTTTAGAAGCAG
Source organism: Wollemia nobilis (assembly GCA_028583015.1). Classification (NCBI taxonomy): domain Eukaryota; kingdom Viridiplantae; phylum Streptophyta; class Pinopsida; order Araucariales; family Araucariaceae; genus Wollemia; species Wollemia nobilis. Next base: position 5,446,410 of record JAQPPZ010003589.1, on the reverse strand, counting down.
TTCCCAGTAGCTGAATTGTTTAAATTTCTACTATAGTATGGATAAATATTTCTAGGTATTTTATTGAGAGGTTGTTTAAGTTAAGATACAAATTTGTTATTTTTTAGTGGATTATCTCTCTAATTATTTCATTTTTTAACACTGGCCCATCCTTACAAAGCCTCAACCATTGTCCAAATCTTCATTGACTAAAACTTCTACCTCCATGAAATATTGACTTTTATTATTTGTGACCATGACCCAACCTTCACTAGTAATTTTTGGAAGAAATACTTTAATCTGCATAGAACACATTAAAAATTAATTTGACATACTATTCATAAACTAATGGCTAAACAAAAACCATAAATATATGCCTAGAGACTAACTTGCATTGCTTTTCTTTGGAGTAATAGACTCATTGGGAAAAATTGTTACATCTAGTCAAATTAAGGTATACCACCACTTGTTATACCACCACAAATATGACACCATATGAATTAGTATAAAACCATCCATCACCATCTCTTAAATCCTATATATTGAGCAACTTCAAGTTATAGTACATTGCTTCTAGCCTCAACAATAGATAAATATACTTCAAAATATCAAGAACAAATTAATATTGGATTAGAACTATAGGGAGTAGTAGATAGATCAACTCCATTCAAAGTGTACATCCACTAAATAGACATGTTTTTCTTCATCTATAACCATTCAAACAAACATCCTTGAACCTAAAAAGTAGTCAAAAGTTGGTACCTAACTTCTATGGCCCCTACCGAGTATTATAGTTTATTGGTTCTATTGCATATAAGTTGGACCCACCACCCTTCTCTAGGATACATCCTTTCTTCCATGTATCCTATTTGAAGAAAGTCAAACAACACATTCAAGCTTAGTCAACACTTCCTATACTAGATGATGATGGATTCGTTGTCTTTAAAACTAAGGTTATTTTAGAATGACCTTTATGCCAACTGTTCAACCACACTATTATAGAGTATATTGTTTAGTGGCAAGGCTTGCAACCAAATTATATGATTTGGGAACCACTCCACCGACTTAAAAATAATTTCTACACCTTTAACTTTGAGGAGAAATATTTTGAAAGGAGAAGGCATGTTAGGACCCTTACATCTTAAATTCTTTATTATTTTGACTATATATTTCTAGGTGGCTAATTACCTTAGATGCTTATTCAATATGTGTGGTTGACCCTTAAGTAATAGGGTTAGGGTTAGTTAGCTTGGATTCAAATTTTGAGACTTATGGTTAATAAAAAAATATTAATAGTGGAATCATGTCAATTCTTTAGACCTTCCAAATATTTGTTTCTCTTCATATTATTGTCATTTATCTTTCTCCTACCTTTGTGTGCTCTAATTCACCATCTAAGAGAAGTGCCAATACCTCTTGTTTTGGTTATAAAATTACCTCTACCACCCTTTTTCTCTTTTTCCTCCTTTTCTTCTCTGTCTTTTTCTTTCCTTTTTTTTTTTTTCTTTTTTTTTTGGTTCTTCACTTGACATCAATATTTGAATCTCTCTTTTTCATCTCAAATCTTATCTCTAGTTGAAGGGGGTGTGCTTCTTGGTGAATAGATAGAGGATTATTTGGAGAAAATTTACCAAAGTGATGATTGTTCATCTGTTAGGATCCTCAATCCTAACATTATAAGTTAGTATTAGTTAGTATTATTATTAATTTAATTATTATATTATTAACTTATAAAGTGAACCATCACAACCCTTCATAACGTGAACCATCACATATATTCATATGTGAACCATCATGTCTCTTCACCAACGTAGCTTTAGGATAGATATATATATTAGGTTGGCCATCCATATCAAATCATCCAACAAGAATAATATATATTATTTAGACCCATTGAAGGGATTTCCAAAACTAATGCAAAAGGCAATTCATATCTAAAAGCGATTCTTTTAATTTAGATGCTATTTTAATTATTTCTTTATTAAAATTGTGCTAGAACCTTCAGGTTTCTACCATTTGGTATCATAGCCATGTGGGACCCAGTCATGTGGGAATTGCTCAAATATATTCATCAAATCACTTATGTGCATGAGTATCAAACTCGGTTTGAGGATATCACCAAACACAACACAAGATTGGATGAATCAATTCTCATCAATGGCTTCATTAGGGGATTAAAAGAGGAAATTAGAATGGAGGTGACAAGGTTCAATCCCTATACCATGATGCAGACCTATGGATTGGCAAAATTAGCTGAAGATAAAATCAATGCACAAGGATTAGGGAAACCACTTATGGAAAAATCGTCAACCACTTACATCTCTCCCAAACCTATCCATAATGGAATGGCACAAAGCACTTACACAACCCCCAAATCTAACCGAACTTTACAAATTAAACATCTTAGCTTTGAGGAGATGAAGGAACGATGAGAAAAAGGACTCTGTGATAATTGTGATGATCAATTTGGACCCCACCATAAATGTGCTACACTAATATTGTATTTATTGAAGGAAGTTGATCCCTGTATCTCCATAGAGCAAGCAGATGAGGTAGTTGTGTTCGAAGCGACCAGTGCACCTACTCACCGCAATGAAGACAATGAGGTCAATGTGCAAGAAGTGATTGATGTACCAAGAAAGGATGAGGTAGACATACCCAAAGTGATAAATGATAGCCAAACATGCACTCTACAAGACCTACACATACCGTCCTCACCAATAGTGAGTTCTTGCCATATGACCAAACCTATTCGAAACCAACGCAGAGTGACTACACACTCCTTCTCCGTTGGCTCTACCAAGGAACCAAAAAATGATATGAAATCATTACCATCACTTTTGATGCATCATTCTAAAGTATTTGAGGAACCCCAAGGGTTGCCCTCCCATCATCATCATGATTATCCTAAGGAATATTCTACTATTTTTCTTGGCAACCCCCCGCTAATGCTTCATCCTTCTCGATATCCCTGCCTACGAAAGGATGCCATTAAAAGAGTCCAAGAACTTACACAAATCCTTCTTGGAAAACAAAGGACAAAGCTTCTCACTTTGAGCTTTGAGGACAAAGCTCTTTTTAAGGAGGGTGGCATGTTAGGATCCTCAATCCTAACATTATTAGTTAGTATTAGTTAGTATTATTAATAATTTAATTATTATATTATTAACTTATAAAGTGAACCATCACAACCCTTCATAACGTGAACAATCACATCTCTTCATACGTGAACCATCATGTCTCTTTACCAACGTAGATTTAGGGTAGATATATATATTAGGTTGGCCATCCATATCAAATCATCCAACAAGAAGAATATATATTATTTAGACCCATTGGAGGGATTTCAAAAACCAATGCAAAAGGCGATTCATATCTAAAAGCAATTCTTTTAATTTAGATGTTATTTTAATTATTTCTTTATTAAAATTGTGCTAGAAACTTCAGGGTTCTACCATCACCATTGTAATTTAGATAGGTGGATAACATATACTCATTTTAGGTGCTCTAGATCTTGCATAGGCTTGTGTCACATTGAATTGAGATGTAGTCATCTAATTTACCATTGGTTGGCTTATCGTGAGTTGACTAAGTATTGGTTGACTAATAATAATGGTCTGATTTGATACTTCATGTTGAATTCCACATGTTGATCGATTGTTTGGGCATGTTGGAGGACCATAGTTTATTTTGTTGGATCATGACCCATATTATAGGTGAAGCACAAAAGTTTTTCATTCATATTTCCCATGCCATTGTGCACCTTATTAGTCACTTGTATGTTTTCTTATTGAAGTATCTATCAATTTTTCTCTTAAGTTAATAACCTTATGTGCTAGCCATGTTCAATTCCTAATGGACTCATTATAGACAAAAATTACCTAGGATCAGGAGTATTCATGACTTGTCATTGAGTTACTAGTCATTAAGGTTCCTAATTGGTCAATTGCATATTTTCTTATAGATGTATTTGTCAATTCTCCTCTTTGAGTTCATAATCCCATATTAGTATACTAAAATAATCTATGAGATATAAAATTAACCTTTTCTAGACATTAGAATCAAGAATCAATGTGTTTTATTGTTGGGTTATAGGCCTCTAAGTCACTTGTGTGTATTGCATTTGTAAATTGCGTTATCCTGGACCACATGGCATTTGGTACATAAGTTGTCTTGTCAGAGCATATGCTAGTTGTTGTTGAGGATATTTATTCAGTTATTTCTTTTGTGCAACCTAGAGTCATAATCTATTGTTGTATTAACTATTGCATTGGTTGTTGGCTTTAATACACCTATCATAGCCCAAAATTTTGCAATGTCTAATAATATTACATGGTCAACCATGGATTTGGTTGACTTTGAGTGATATTCAAATTCTATAGGAACTATTATGGATCTTGAGGAATTTGTAGATACTAGGATGATTAAGCATCTGGAACCCATGGTGTTTTCTACATTCTTTAATAGTTCCCCCTTAGTTGATCCACCATGACAATGCTTAAATATCAAATTTGTTGAACACAGGGACAAAGCTTATATGATTCCATTTCTTAATTAAAACATCTTATTTTTTAAAAGAATTAGTGAATCATATGAAAGTCAATGAATCACCAAATTTCAACCTTCATGAAAATTTTCTTTTCAAACCATCAAGATTGCTCCCATGTCAACATGGCCTCATCAATGCAGGTAAACTTCTATGTTGCTAGTGGATGGTACCCATGCCAATGAATTGTAGGTAGTTAATCTTAAAAAAATATTTATGAATTATACCACTAATTACCACTTTAAATAACATGACATCATCGAAGAAGCTAACAAATCACTAGAAAACTTGTTAAATTCTTAGAATTCCAATAAATTATTGAAAGGGGGACTTAATGAATTAGTAGATTTGGATGGGGGTAGATTACATTATTTTTTGTTAACAAAGAAATTAGTGAGTTGCTAGATTGGCCAGCAAATTGACCAAAAGTTGACTTGGAAAAATTGAGGAACTCTTTGGAGAGGCATGATGTAAGATTGACATAAACCAATTTCAATGAATTGTAGGTTGAATTGGTAAAGTTATAAGATAAGAACTTAAATGAAACTTGATATGGAACACTGGATAGGGGGTCATTCAGGATGTTAACAAATTGTTGATTCATCAACAAATCACTAGAAAATTTTTATACATTGGATCGATGGATCGGTGGTTTTTGAACATAATAATGGATTTATGAGACTGGTTGTCATCTAATCTAGGTCTTTGGGTTTAATTTTAAATAGAGTCACCATTTGCATCTAATTCACTAGGTTCTACAATAATGTTATTTATGGGCTCAAGATGTAAAACAACTAGATCTAGGCCAATAAAGCATGAATTTGCTAAGATTTTTCTAGGTTTTGTTGGTTTCAAGGTATTTAGTAAACCCTTTTGTGAATTTAGAAAACATTGCAGTTGTATTGGCATAGATCAAAGAATGATGGATGAAGGAATTATGGGAAAGGTTCCATTAGATGTGTGAAAAATGAACTATTGATCCATGAGACTAATTGACATATAAATTGTGCTTGTAATCCTGCGCCCACAACCTTGGAAAAGAGAGATTTAAGTCCCTTGACCTCTAAAATTTAGTAAGCTTCCTACTAACCTATGCTAATCTAACTATTGTGAGTGTAGAAGATAAAAATTAGTAAAGTATGGGTGCAAGGGGTTAAAACAAATGCAAAACAAAATATAGCCAAAGACCATATTGAAGCTAAGGTGTGATACATTGTTCCATTTGTTAGAGAATATTATATTATTTGGTACATGCCAATGTACCACCTTGGTACATTATTTTAAATATTAGATTAAGTTTGTGTCCTAAATTAGAGTGTGAGTAAATATTTTATTTAATGTAATAATGTGTAGGAAATGCACAAGTGTTATGGAAATATGTGTGCAAGTGTTGTGAGTGTAAATGTGCAAAAGTGTCTAATATGTAAGTGTGCACATGTGTTCTTAGATTAGGAAGAGTTATGTGAAGAGTCATATCCAAGGGTGCATACAAGATAGTGTCATGTATATGCAAGTATCAAGTATGGAAGCCAAGAGTCATAAGGCTTGGCATATGAAAAGAAAGAGTCATGGTAACCAAAGAGTTGTCATAGAAAGGCTACATATTACTCCATAGGGTGAAGAAAATATATAGTGATCTACATCATCAACATAGTGATCTACATTGTTCATAGAGTCATCTCTATGAGATATTTGTAACATAAAGTGGAGTAATACAATATTACATACATTTGAGCAACTGATATTGTAAGTCTTATTATTGTATATGATTCATACTAATACATTCATATTTCAGTATATTGTTGAGTGTTATGGTATATTATTAAGCCTTTATAAATACATATTAGTTGTCTCATATTATATTTGTTATAATATTATTATTTGGATTATTTATATTACAACTTCATTATATTTGATCCTATTATTATTTTACTGTGGTGATTTACATTGAGTATTTAAGCTTCAAAAGCTAACACCATCAAGAGAAAATAAAATAACAATAGATTGAATTCACTCATTCAACATGCATTCTAATGAAAAAGAGGACTACTAGGCAAGTGAGAAGGTCATGCCACATATATTATTCATCCATGTATCAAGAGGTCTAATTAAATGAGACATGGTTGAAGCATAAATGCTATGCATAGTTTTCCAATCATGAAAATGGATAGAATTACAATAAAAGAGTGTAGCTTTAGTCTTTCTAGAAATGAACAAATGATATTTACAATGAACTCAATGCTTTTATTTATAGCAATGTATTAACCCTTTTTTCACCTAAGTGAAACCAATTAACATTTATAATTACAACTAGAAGATAAAATATCACTTTTAGGCTATTATTCTTAGTGGCTACCTCACAATATGATAAATCATTGTTTTGTTAATGGATTGCATCGTTTAGAAAAAATCATACTTTGTTGACAAATCACCAGTCAAGTTAACAAATTGGCGGTTTGTTGGATGATTTCATGCTAATTGTAGAAGGGGATATGCTGAATCAAGATTTTTTCAATGAATCACCAATTCCCATACTTAGCATTTTTTTTAAATTATTTCCAAAACTTCCAATTCACACCATTGCATTTGGGGCTACAAAAATTCTTCTCTCTTATCATCCATTGGCTCATATTTACATGAACTTAAGGTAGTAGAGAATCTACTATAGTAACATAATAATGGAGGTTATTATTATTGCAACTTCACGTGTTTAGATTATTAAGCTTAGGCACTATGAAGACTAGAGAGCACCATGTAGAATCATAATGTAATTTAACTTTATATTTAAATTTTGAAGTGCATCACTCCCAAAATAATCTTATATCAAGTTATAAAATAGAAAAGCAAATAAATGAATTTGTTAGAAAAATGATAGATCTCCTAAGAATGCAACATGTGAAACATATTAACCAATTTTGTTATAATGAAAAAAGAAAGGCTTCTATATTGCATTTGCAATTTAGATAGCTAATTAACTATATTTTATAACACTAAAGTTTTCATCCTATATTTTCAAAATTTGCAATAATTCTTGGACTTCAAAATTTTGAGCATAGTCTTCATGTTTTGTCCTAGTCACTATCTTTGAAATCCAATGTGGCCATCCAAGTATGTCACCATATTCTTAATGTTAGTGTTTTTTGCTTTTATAAATTTTATGAGCTATGTGTGGCTTCTATTTGGGGCCACTATCATCAAAATACCAAAATATTACTTTTGTTGTTAGGTCAATTAAATTATATCCAACTTGTCCTTTTATCAAAGATATTCTTCATCTTCCAAGACCATTTATATCCAACTTATTCCATTTATGGTTGCTTTTTTTCAAATTATATCCAACTTGACCTTTTTATCAAAGAGCCTCTAATGACCAAACATTCTTCCAAGAGAAATGTTTTAGGAGTATTAATTTTTAATTTCTCTAGATCCTCATATCCCAACCTAAGTATCCATGTTATTTTGATAAATATTAAACCAACTAATCCTTTTGTGTAAAAATAGGTAAATCAAACTATTGAAGCATCTTGTGATGTTATTATGAGAAAAATTCTAATAAAAATGTTATAACAAAAAATATATATTTGATTGAATAATTAAATATTTATATTAGTGCTTACAAATAATTGTTAAATGTAATGGGTGATTTTGATTATTTAATTCATATTAATTAAAGATATATAAAAATTCATATTTTGAATATATATATATATATACTAAATTTTATTTACATAAATAAATCTTCATTCAAGTAATTAGTTTTCATATTTTTTAATTATTAAATATAAATATTTAATATTTAATAAAATTTGAAATATTTTAATATAGTATATTCTTTTGGCTTAACAAAGTATTTATATGCAATTCAATTATAATTTATTAAATTAAATACATTTTATGATTTCTTTTTAAAAATCAATATGAATTCTCTATAGTTTAGTTATCAAAAGCATATGTTTTTAGTTGTTTCATTTCATTTCAATATTTAGTAATAAATATATTCCCTTAAAATTATATGTATTAAAACATAAATGTATATTTTTTTTAATTTGGTTAGTGTGAGAAACCTCTACGACCAACATATAGGGCTGAGCAAGCTCCCCCCAACCATGATCCCTCCTAAAGTTGAGAGCTATGATTATTAACAGGGAACTTAACACACACCCACACACACTCACCCCCTCACACACTCGCCCATGTTGCGGTTTGAACCTTGGACCTTTCGAAGAAGACCCAAAGCCCGAACAGTTGCACTATCCTCTTTGGGACAAAATATAAATGTACCTATGTCATACTTCATATAAGAGAAATGAAAGACATCAAATATGGGACACATATCTACAATATTTTTATTTGATCACCAAGCATAAGAAAGGAAGTGCCAATTCAACAATAAATAGTTTGAGCCAACCTCTGATCATAACACTCACCACCATTCTTGATTCTTGTGGGCATGATACTTCCAATTGGTCCTTATTGTATAAAGTAGATTCTCATTTTACAAATACATAACAAGCTCCTCCTATGGATCATATTCCTAATTTTTATTTACAACATAATCTCCTTTGTCACATGGGATATATTTGTGTACTAGCTAGTGAGCGCTCAACAATAATTTCAAAATCAGATTTCAACAAAGTAACAAGTCACTTTGGGATGGAGAGAACATTGGTAGTTCTTAAAAAGTACTTCTACTAGCCCAAATGAGGAATGACATTGAGAGGTACATCAAGTCTTGAACTCCTTGTGCTTTACCAAACCAACCGATAAGAAGCAAGGACTACATACACCATTGCTAGTGTCATTCAATCTATGTAAATCCATATGCATGGATTTCCTCTCATGTTTACCCACATCCAAGCATGGTAATTATTATATTTTTATACAAGTCTATTGTTTTTAAAAAATAGATATATTGATTCCTTGAAAAAAACCCATTTTACCTAAGGATATTACTAAGCTATATTTTAGTCATGTGAGGCTTAGCTTTGGATTTACAAATTCCATTGTATTTGACAAGGATAATAGTTTTTTTAAGAATATTTGGGTTCATCCCATGGAGCATGATGGAGACCAAGTTGATCATAACTACAACCTTCCATCCTTATACTAATGGTCAAATAGAAGTTATAAATCAATTTATTATATATCCTATTAAAATGTAATATTACAAGCATCCATGCAAATGAGATGAGAGTCCCCTTTACATTTATCATGGGTACAATCGAGCTCTACATAGCTCTACCAACCACATCCCATTTCATGTCTATTTTGATTTTCAACCCTTTTCACCCACTGATGTAGTTCTCCCTATTGAACTCATAGAGTACTCACCTCATGGAATAGATTTAACACGTTCAATAATAGGTTCATGACCTCCTGTTGGCAATTTGAGTTATTTTATGTTTTCATTGATGTCACATGGATCATTGATGTCACATGGATCACATTGAGTTTTGGTGGGTAAATGATATTTTGGAAAGCATAAATAAATACAGGGTTCTTGTCAAAACCAAGGCAGACAAAATAAAATATTTTATTTAAAACCATGGATGGCATATTTGAACTGGGTTTTTCTTAAAACCCAAGTTGACCTTTCGTTTCATCAAAAAAGGTGCCCCGATGATGGAGATATTTAATTTTAAATATCTAGTTTAAATTTTAATTATTTAAAATTAAAATTTAAATTTAAAATTAAATTTATAAGTAATCCACCGACGTCATCGAAAAAAAAGGAGAAGACTATATAAAGGGGGATCCTAAGGTTCATTTAATTTCATCCTTGCTCGTGTTAATTGTTGGTTAAGCATCCAAAGAGAGCTCATGCGAAAATCCTTTAAAAAGAGAGGCAACGAATAAAACAAAGGTTGGTCGAAAACCCAAGACATCGTGGGCAGAGTGGTGCATTGGTAATTGGCCTTTTGGCAAAGGTGTGTGGCAACACAAACGTCAAGGTTCGAATCCCCTTGACTGCTTTCGAAGGCATTAGAAGGTAAAGTGCTCGAAGCGCTTTTGGTTTGCATGAAAAGGAGGAAGGTTTTTGAGGCACGTTGTACCTTTATCTTTTGAACGAGCGGCTAGCTCATGTGGCAACCTTAGCCGTGGCTAAGGCACTCATGGTGTGGGCAAGTTGGGGGTTCGAATCTCCTTGAGGAGGTAAATACATTTTTGCTCTAATTAATTTTGTTATGCCCTAAGTTGGAGTTATAAGGTGGTTAGGAATAATTAAAGTTTTTAATTAAACTTTATTTTTATGAGGGTTGTGATTATTATTTCAAAGGTGGATGAGTTGTTGATTTAATTTGATATTCATGAAATTGAAAATTAATATTTAGGAGATATAAGGAGTTGTTATAAAATAATTTTTGAGGGTTTTATTGATTATCATTTTTGATAAGGGTTTTTATTAAAAAGAACTTTGGTGGATGTGTTTATTAAGTTGGAGTAATAAGGGATTAATTGAGTTATGTTTATCTTATGATTATTATTTGAAGTCCACTAACCCTTATTGAGATTGGAAAGGAAAGTTGTGTTTAGTGTGGCATATTTTGTGGACAACTTATTGGCATCAAAAAGGTATGGGCACATTCTCCTATTGATTGTGTATGGTGGTTGATTTCTGAAATATCATTGGAGTGAAAAGGATTGATTGTGGTTTCCTTTTTGAAAGTGGTTGGTTGAATGCTTCAAGGTTTTTTGGTTTGAGAGTTGTGGTTAAACCTTGTTTTATAAGCATAGTTGTTGAAGCCCATTAGTTGTGAAAGAACTTGAAAATAACATGAGTATCATTGTTATGTGAGACTTGTGGTGATTGGTTGAGTTGAGTTGATTGAGCCTAGTCAAGTGATTGTGTGAAATTATTGGTCAAATTCCATGAAATAAACTATTCCATTATTTTGATTTGAGTTGAGATTGAGTTCAGAACATATTGAGTCTCTAACAATTCTCTTTATGCTTCTATGAGTTGAGATTGATTTGAGTTGATAATGAGTTTAGAACATATTGAGTCTCTAACAATTCTCTTTATGCTTCTATGAGTTGAGTTGAGTTGAGTTGAGTTGAGATTGATTTAAGTTGAGTTGAGTTGAGATCATTGTGGATCATTGAAGAGTACATTGCCATTCATTGTTGAGTTCATAATTGAGACTTGCCTTTAGTAGGTTTGTGGATGAGATTTGAGTGCTACTTGAGCATGATTGATTGAGCCTTTGAGAAGGCTTTTTGGGATAGATTTGTGGATAGTTTTGGGATAGATTTGTGGATAGTTTTGGGACAGATTTGTGGATATATTTTATTAGGTTCTGAGTGAGCCTATTGAGTAGATTTGAGCAAGTTCTTAGTGAGCTTGTTGGAGCAGATTTTATCAAGTTCTTGGTGAGATTGCTAGAGTATATTTGGGCAAGTTCTTGGTGAGCTTGCTAGAGCATAATTGAGCAAGTTCTTGGTGAGCTTGCTAGAGCATATTTGGGCAATTTCTTGGTGAGCTTGCTAGAGAATATTTGGTCAAGTTATTGGTGAGCTTGCTAGAGAAATTTGGGACAAGTTCTATGTGAGCTTGTTGATCATATTTGGACAAGTTCTGTGTGAGCTTGTTATTCATATTTGGACAAGTTCTATGTGAGCTTGTTGATCATATTTGGACAAGTTCTGTGTGAGCTTGTTATTCAGATTTGGACAAGTTCTATGTGAGCTTGTTGAGCAATTTTGGACAAGCTATGTGTGAGCTTGTTATTCAAATTTGGACAAGTTTTGTGTGAGCTTGTTATTGCCTAGCTTTAAGAAGATCAAAGAAATCATTGTATTAGATAAGGATCCTTATTTTTGTGTGAAATATTATAAGGATATTATCGTGTGGAGTACCTAACATTGGGGGAACCACATTAAATCTTGTGTCTCAATTGTGTGTGGTGATTTGTGCTCCTACTTACTATTGCTATCTGAGTTATTAATGCACATTGCTATATTTGGTTATTGCAATTAAGGACAATAATTGATATTGCTTTGGAAAGAAAGTAAAAAGTGGTCTTATACTGTTCACCCCCCCTCTCAATATAAGCTTGTGTTCTTCAATTGGTATCAGATCGGGTTCCTTTGAAAAAGCTAACAGCTTGAGGGCAGATTCTATAAGAACATGGATGGCTTCATAGAATGAATCATCTACAAATAAGGCTCCACTATTTGATGGTAACAATTATGCTTTTTGGAGCATGAGAATGAATAACTACTTGATATCACAAGGATATGAGGTATGGCATATGGTTGAAAAAGAGTATAGGGTAGAAGGTGATCCCGAGGAAGATAAGACTATCAGGAAATTTGTTGAGATCAATGCAAGAGAAATGAATTATATTTTGAGTGGGCTACGTGAGACAAATTTTATAAAGGTCATGGTATGTAATTCAGCTAATGAGATGTGGACCAAGTTGTGGAATACTTATGAAGGAGATTCCAAGGTAAAGTTGGAAAAACTACAAACTCATAGAAAACTATTTGAGGAATTGAAAATGGAAGACTTTGAAGATATTGCAAAGTTTTTACTTCGAGTTGATGGGATTACTAACACCATGAGAGGCCTAGGTTTTGAGATGAAAGAATCAGAAGTTACTCAAAAGGTTTTGAGATCACTTCCTATGAAATATGATTCTAAGGTTTCAGCAATAGAAGAAACAATGGATATCAACAAGCTAACAATGGAAAAATTGCAAGGAACTATCACAACTTATGATATGAGGGTAAGTAAGCATTAGGTTCCAATAAAAGAGATTGCATTCAAGACTTCATAAAAAGAGAAAGGAAAAGTTTCAAAAAAAAGTAGAGGTTTAGATAATGATGAGGAAGCTAACTTCATCAAAATGAATAAGGGCTCAAGGAATTTTAGGGATATAAGGAAAGTCAGATGCTACAAGTGTGGTGATATTGGTCACTATGCATACAAGTGTCCACATGAAGAAAATAGTGATGATGAAAAATAGGGTCATAGAAGAAAATAATATGGAAAGCATAAGCATGACAAAGATGACAGATACAAGCAAAATAGGTATGAGAAGAAATTTTTTCGTAAGGCAAAGAAATCTTACTACATTGTAGAAGCAAGTGATAGCTCAGATCATAGTGATAGAGATAAATCAGATGATGAAAAGGAAGAACATATATTCCTAGGAATAGAAGGTGAAAGAGAGCAGTGTTTTGTGTGTGGTCAAAGAGATCACAAATCAGGATATTGCAATGGTTTCAGTGATAGTGAAGATGAGATGACACATCAAGGAAACAGACATGGTCAAAGAAATCTTGAGAGTTTGTTTTCTATAGAAGATTATGATGATCTTAGTGACAATGAAAATAAATAAGTCTCACTTTTGGTAATAGAAAAGGAAGAGGATGAGCCAAGAAAACAAAAATCAAAAATCAAAAGGCTAAAAGAAGAATACAGGAATCTTGAAAACAAGACTCAAACAAATATCAAAATTAGAGAATAACTACTTCAAAAAATTAGTAATCTCAGAGAAGAGCTTCAAAATGCAAAAAGGATAGAAGAAAGGATGAATGAATAACTAAGGGTAACAACTAAAAGACATGATACATTAGATAAAAAGGTTCAAAAAGGAGTGGAAACTTATTTTAAGGTTGTATCTTACTTCCAAGAAAAATCACACTCAAAATGAAAGGAAGTTCTAAAAGATGAAAGCAAGGAAGCACCTAAGATTTGTGAGGAAAGTTCCAAAGTTCCTATGGCTCCAAATATTCAGTTTGGATCTTGTTTTGAGATAGGTGAATCAAGTTCAGAAGGAAAAGAAACTCTTGAAGATAAAAGCAAGGAAGAATCTAAGGAAGAGGGTTTAGATACTACAAAGAAGGTTCAAGATTGCAATGCACAAGTTGAAAATGATCATAAGGATAATGGTCAAGAAAGGTATGAGGAACCAAGGCATGAAAAAAGAGCTTTTCAAGGATATTGTTTTTCTTGTAATGGATTTGGACACAGGGCTATACACTACAGGGTCTATGGATCAAAGAAGTTTGATTTTTCTAGAAGGAACATCAAAGTAAGAAGGTATGGTTTTCAGGGACATTGCTTCTTATGCAACAAGATTGGTTATAGAGCCTTTCAGTGAAAATAAAATGAGCAACATGGTTTTGGTTCTAGAGCTACACAATTTAGAAGTCATGGTCATAATGGTCATGAAAATAGAACTTCACAATATAGGGTTTAGGAAAGGAATGGATATGGAAATTATTTCAAGAAATATTTCAGGATATGGGCACCATCCAAAGGCTACAATATCAAGTTTTTTAATTGCAATAACTTTGGACATATTGCAAAATGGTGTAGGACTCAATTCCAAATAGGTTCAAGGCAAGAAGGTCAAACAGGTTCAAGGCAAGAAGGTCAAACAGGTTCTAGACAAGAAGATCAAGAGAAGGATATTAGAAAAAAATGGAAGGAAATTGATAGAGGAAAGAAACAATATAATATGGGAGTAAAAGTACTCCCACCCCAAAATTAATCACCTCAAGAGAGAAGGTGGTGAGGGGGCTATGCTTAAGAGTCATATATTTTAGCCCCATAGGTGTCCCTTTTGCCATTGATGTCAAAGGGGGGAGAGATTTGAGTAAGGGGGAGAGCATTGAGTTAGGGGAGAACCTCCAAAGAGAGCATTGAGTTAGGGGGAGCAACCTCCATAGAGATTATTGAGTCAGGGGGAGCAACTTTGATTCTCAAAGATGGTTTCTGTAGTGATTATGGTTTTTGCATTAGAGGTGTTGCCATCAATGAAAAAGGGGGAGATTGTTGGCAATTTGAGTTATTTTATGTTGTCATTTATGTCACATGGATCATTGATGTCACATGGATCACATTGAATTTTGGTGGGCAAATGATATTTTGGAAAGCATCGATAAATACAGGGTTTTTGTGAAAACCAAGGCAGGCAAATAATTTTTTTTATTTAAAACCATGGATGGCATATTTGAACTGGATTTTTCTTAGTTGGCCTTTTGTTTCATCGAAAAATGTGCCCTGGTGATGGAGATATTTAATTTTAAATATCTAGTTTAAATTTTAATTATTTAAAATTAAAATTAAATTTATAAGTAATCCACCGACATCATCAAAAAAAAAGGAGAAGACTATATAAAGGGGGATCGTAAGGTTCATTTAATTTCATCCTTGCTCGTGTTAATTGTTGGCTAAGCATCCGAAGAGAGCTCGTGTGAAAATCCTTTAAAAAGAGAGGCAACGAATAAAATGAAGGTTGGTCGAAAACCCAAGACATCGTTGGCAGAGTGGTGCATTGGCAATTTGTCTTTTTGCAAAGGCGTGTGGCAACACAAATGTCAAGGTTTGAATCCCCTTGACTGCATTCGAAGTCATTGGAAGTTAAAGCACTCAAAGTGTTTTTGGTTTACATGAAAAGGAGGAAGGTTTTTGAGGCACATTGTACCTTTATCTTTCGAACGAGCGGCTAGATCGTGTGGAAACCTTAGCCACGGCTAAGGCACTCGTAGTGTGGGAAATTTGGGGGTTCAAATCCCCTTGAGGAGGTAAATACATTTTTGCTCTAATTAATTTTGTTATGCCCTAAGTTGGAGTTATAAGGTGGTTAGGAATAATTAAATTTTTTAATTAAACTTTGTTTTTATGAGGGTTGTGATTATTATTTCAAAGGTGGATGAGTTGTTGATTTAATTTGATATTCATGAAATTGAAAATTAAGATTTAGGAGATATAAGGAGTTGTTATAAAATAATTTTTTAGGGCTTTATTGATTATCATTTTTTATAAGGGTTTTTATTAAAAAGGACTTTGGTGGATGTGTTTATTAAGTTGGAGTAATAAGGTGTAAATTGAGTTATGCTTATCTTGTGATTATTATTTGAAGTCCACTAACCCTTATTGAGATTGGAAATGAAAGTTGTATTTAGTGTGGAAGATTTTATGGACAACTTCTTGGCATAAAAAAGGTATGGGAACATTCTCCTATTGATTTTTTATGGTGGTTGATTTCTGAAATATCATTGGAGTGAAAAGGATTGATTGTGGTTTTCTTTTTGAAAGTGGTTGGTTGAATGCTTCAAGGTTTTCTGGTTTGAGAGTTGTGGTTAAACCTTGTGTTGTGGCTGATCCACAACACACCCCAAAATTGGGGACCCACCTTTTTTGCATGCTTTCAAAGAAGACCGCAGTGACCCAGATGCTAAAAAAATCAAGGAAAGAAGCAAAATATCACAAAAGAGAAGAAGTGTCACGATATCGCGACATGTTGCTCCGTCGTGGCTAGAAATGAAAAGTTGTCACGATTTCGTGACGTGTTGCTCTATCACGGCTAAGAAAAGAAAAGGTGTCACGATTTCATGACATGTCACGTTTTCGCGGCCAAGAGTAACAAAATGAAGCAAAATGGAAAATTGTCGCGATTTCATGACATGTCATGTTTTCACGGTTAAGAGCAGCAGAATGCATCATGAAGAGAAAATGTCACGATATCGCGACGTGTTGTGAAATCACGGTTCATAGAGGAGAGAGAAAGACAAAATGAAAAATGTCACGATATCGCGACTTGTCATGAAATCGCGATCGAAGGCAGCAAGAGAAGAGTCAATGCAGAAGTTGTCGCGATATCGCGACATGTCACCATTTCACGACCTGAAGACGAGATGAAGGGCAAAAGATAAAAAATGTCGTGATATCGCGACATGTCAGGTTTTCGCATAAAAGTGAGGAAGGAACAAATGAAAGAAAACGTCGTGAAATCGTGACATGTCTCATTTTTGCGATTCACGGCGACTGACAAGCTAAGCGAGGGAAATGTGTCACAAAATCGTGACATGTCACGTTTTCGTGACCTGGAGCAGCCAAAGTGGTATGAAATGAAAGTGTCATGATTTCATGATAGAAAGCAGCAAGACAGCCCGAAAGAGAAAAGCGTCACGATTTCACGATAGAAAGCAACAAAGTGGTTCGGAATGAAAAGGTGTCATGATTTCACGATAGAAAGTAGCAAGACAACCCGAAAGAGAAAAGCGTCATGATTTCATGATAGAAAGCAGCCAAAGTGGTTCGGAATGAAAAGGTGTCACGATTTCGTGACATGTCACGTTTTCGCGGCTAAGTGCAACAAAACACAATGAAGGAGAAAAATGTCATGATTTCATGACAGGTTGCATCCATGCGGCCCTAAGGAGAAACACGTCGCGATATCGTGACATGTCTCATTTTCGTGGTGCTTGAAGACGAATGAAGCTGTGGGCATAAAAATGTCATGATTTCGTGACATGTCTTATTTTCACGGTGCATGAAGGCGGACAAGGCTGTTGGTAGAAAAATGTCATGATTTCGTGACATGTCTTGTTTTTGTAGTGCAGGTAGAGGAACAAAGCTGTAGATAGAAAATGTCACGATATCGCGACATACTATTTTTTGTCATGATTCATAGCGGGCCATCATAGAACATGCAAAAAGGTGCATAACACGTGGCATGAAGATGTCAGGGCTATGATAACATTTTAGGATCGACAGTTACAGAGAAGATCAAACGTTTCGACGTCGAGCAGAAAGTCAAAAAATGATGAAGAGGCGGGGAAGATGAAACGAAGCGATCTGGGAGATGAAGCGAAGCGTCACAGGGCAAAACAGAGAACCGTACCAGAGGGTTTAAAAGCAGAAGCCAAAGGCAGATACAGGGGTCGGAAACCACTGCAAGCAGAGTTGCAGAGCCAAAGGAGAGGAAGCCTTTCTGGACTTGTTTGAGTTGTTTCTCTTCCACAGACTGGTTTTGAAAAACCAGAGATTCTGCTATTGTAACATGACATATTTTTAATGCAGAAGTGTTCAAAAATTTGCATCTTGTGGGCAAGAAAGAAGGAGATCTTCTGTGCATGCTATGGATTTAATGTTTATTCTTTCATTTTTTAGATTTCGGATTTATAGATAATGTAGATGCCACTTTTGTGGGTTACATTAGGCGAATATTTGAAATCTGAATTTTATTTCGTACCCTAGGAACCAGCACTTAGTCTATGGGGATTATGCATGTCATGCAGGTCCAATAGGTTAGGTTGCATGCATGGAAAACTCACATCTTCGGTTTTGTCGGAACAGGATAGCATCATACTGAGTGCATTTCATTTTCAGTTTTTCTGCATTTCATTTTCATTGTCTGCATTTTATTTTTTCCAGAAAGTTTAACTTATTTAAAATAAACATTTAAAAAATTACAAAATCAAAGAAAAAAGAAAAGCAATGAACAATCATTAAAGCTTCATGATAAAATAAACCAGCATTGCCCCTTGTTTACAGTTACTTGCAATCACTAAGGTATTCCAAGCATTCAAATTGAATATTATTATTTGTGCAAAATGCTAACATAGCGGAGACCTTGGAGAAGTTATTTATTTAATTTCTTTGCAAGAGGGGATTTTGAAATTCAAATCCTATTGGAGAGTGTGTTTTCACAATTGGGTGAAAATACCACTCAACAGATTGGCGCTAGAAGGAGGGCGAATTGGTTTACTTTATTTTGATTTTCATACAGAAGTAATGTGTTTTTTTTGATTCGATTTCTTAAATCTCATTAAAGGCTAAACTGCAGCATTTTTTTTGTGTTGCAGGTTTTCTTGGAGATATCGAGAGTTTCGTCAGGCAGGCTGGACCCACCGTGCCGTATCGCGACTAGGTCCCAAACAACTGGGGAAACCATATTCCACGACCTTACACTCACTTGTACTCCAAAAAATAAAACCAAGCAAGCTGTAAACCTACCAGTCACAAAAGATCTTTCTGCTTCAGGAACATCGAGCGGACCTACACCAGTGGTATCAATTGCCACTAGCGTACCTATCATCAGTACCATTTCCACCACTCTTGTAGGGTTGTCCTCATCAATTCTGAGTCAAATGGCCCAACCTCCAGCAGCTCCTTGGTATGGAGCTAATAATATCCCTTTGAATATTGCAGGGGATATCCATGAAATCCCTAAGAACATAGAAATATTCTTGCCCAAATATAAACCAGATGGCCCAAGAACTGCAGAGGAGCATATCCAAGCCTATAGGGATGTTTTGATAAGGTTGCAAGTCCAACATGAGGATGTGGCTTGCAGACTTTTTCCCATGAGCCTAGATCCAGTAGCCTATGAATGGTATATATGCTTGCCTACTGGTTCAATCACTTCATGGACACAAATGGAGAATGCCTTTGTCAATCAGTTTAGGTCACCTTTGGATCCCGCAACCATCTACAATCAATTTATTACATGCAAAAGGGGCCAGGGTGAACCAATCAGAACCTTTAATCAGAGATTCCAAAAATGTTATAATAGAGCAGTTCGACATTTTGCCATAGACCTCACAGTAGCTTTACAAATCTATTTTGGGGCATTGGATCCGATGACAGTGATGTTTGCCAGGAAAAATCCTCAAGTCACCATGCTCGCCTTAGCTTACAATGAAGCTATGACCATCGAGCAGCAAATGACACCACAGGGCTATGGGTTTCCCCAGATGCCTATGATGGGACAATATGCTCCATATGGTCAAGCTCCCATGGTAAATCAGATCATGGCACCACAAATGCCAAACATGAATGCTTTCCCATATCAACAACCATATCCACCAGCACCTGCCTATGCACCCATTCCGATCCAACCGATCACATCCATTCCACCCGTTCTCGCATTTTTGCAAAATAGTCAATCGACTATGCAAGGAACCAACCAAGTTAATTCTCAGGCTATAGTTCCTTTCCCAAATCCAACTCCGATCCAAAGTGTAAATCCATATATGAATCAAATTCCTCAAAATCCGATTCAAATGTTAAATCAAGATCCCACGAATTATGCAAACCCAACGGGAACTAACAATGATGTAGCTCCACCGAAAGAGATTTATTCGGATGTTGAAGAGCTCAAGAAGATAGTTCATAAGCTTGAGTAATGACATGGTTCAAAAATAGAAGTATGAGTCCCATGCCCCTCACCCAAGTCAAAATTTTAACAATAGAGGGAGACATTGGAACACGAAGCCAAACAATGGAGGCGTACCTGCCCCTATTGCCAATCAACTAGATACTTCTGCAGGACCCAGTCAATCCAGTTCCCTTCTGAATCTTTTCGATTTTGCATGGGAAAAGGGGTGCAGATTGCACAATACAAAAGAGCACAATGAGAGGAATTGTCCTAAAATCGCTAGATACACTCATTGTCTCCAAGCCCAAGTAGATGACCTGGAACTTGTGCCAAATGAGGGTCCACCCCAACATCAAGATGATAGCATTATGGTGGTGGAAACTTTATACCGCCAAGAAAGTGAGAGTGAGGAAGAAGAAGATGAAATTTTGGAACAGGAGGTGCAAGCTTTTCGAGAGTTTAGAAAGGGGAATCATGGATATCATTTGAGAAGTAAATCTAAAGCCCCTAAAACATCATCAACACCACCAAATAACTCTATCCTTCCTCTGGATACTAAGGCAGATAATAATCCTCCTCCTCCACTTAGAAAAGAAATGTCTAATGACACGCAGAAGACAGTCAAACTTGAAAAATCAAACTATGACATAGTGGAGGATTTAAGGAAATCTAAGTCGAGCCTTTCATTTTTAGAAGCGGCCAGGTTGCCTGGCCAAAAAGAAGCATTGATAAAGGCTCTGGACTCACCTAATCAAGTATGGAAGGGAAAGGAAGTTGAGTCTCAGTTGATTTTACGAAAGGAGAGACGGGATGTCCCACCATTTTTATTGACTCTGAGAATTGTTGGTAAGAATTTGCATAATTGTTTGGTAGACACGGGTGCCACGAGCAATCTCATGCCTTCAGAGATATGTCAAATGCTAGGCCTACAACTTGTTTCATCCAAATGCAAGGTTTTGCAATTGGACCGATCTGAGGTAAATGTGATAGGGACCCTATATGATGTCAAAATTCAACTAAATTCTGAACCCAGGGTCCAACAAGTGGTCGACATTTTGGTTGTTAATATCCCAAGTAGATATGGAATGCTACTTGCAAGGGATTGGATGAAAACTTTGAACGGCTATTTTTCAACCGATTGCTCACATATGTGGCTACCCTGGAAAGGAATTGCAAATCAAATCAGAGTAGAAAATGAACCGAGGCTTAAAGAAATCATAACAAAATTTAATAAGCCAAATGAAGTTCAGTTTTCTGAGCCAAAATTGGGGGTTTATGCATTTGATGTTGAAGAGGCTACTGAAGAGCCTAAAGGGGAAATATTTCATGGTAGCTCTCTTGAGGAAAATGATTTCATATGGTTGCTTAGGTTTGATGGATCCAAATCCAGACAGGGAGCAGGAGCCGGAGTCGAGCTCACTTGTCCAGGAGGTAAACCTTTACTTGCTGCCTATAGGTTACAGTTTCCTTGCACGAATAACGTGGCAGAGTATGAAGCACTGATTTTTGGTTTACAACTGGCATTGAGCAAAAAGGTTAAATGCTTGAAAGTATTGGGAGATTCTCAACTGGTAGTCAAACAGATTAAAGGACAATATACATGCCGCGATAAGAGACTGAGCCTTTATAGAACTAGGGTAAGGGACCTCATTGAGGAATTCGACGCTTTCAATATAGCCCTTATTTCTAGAAAAGGAAATCGCATAGCAGATTCTCTTGCAGTCACCACGGGCATGTTAAATCCAATTGATATAAAAAGGTGTAAAAAGTTCTCCATCGAATTAGTTCCTTGTCCATCGATACCTGATAATGTCAAGAATTTCCAAGTTTTTGAAAATGACAGACACATATTCAAATTTGTCATGAACTCAGGTGTTTTTGAAAACCAGGTGATTGATGAGGAGCAAAGATGGCAAGAAGAAGCAGAAAACGAAAGTAAAACTACATGTCGATCCAACAAAATACCTAAAGACATAGTTTCATTGGAGAAAATGTTCGATATGGGATACAAGGCTAGAAAAGAAAAAAAGGTTCCACTCCCCAAAGATGCATGTGATCTAATTAATCTAGGGAGTGCAGACAATCCACGGGAAGTGTACATCGCAAAGGCATGTACAGCTGAAGAAAGAGAAAATATAATACATGCACTAAAACACTACGTGGATTGCATTGCTTGGAATTATAACGAATTGAAAACATACAACCAAAACGTCATTACACATACCATCCCTCTAAAGCCGGACTCCAAGCCTTTCAGACAAAGACAACGAGTTGTTAACCCGCTATTGGAGCCCTTGATAGAAAAGGAGGTCAAGAGATTATTGGAAGCAAAGATTATTTTTCTTGTTAGGCACTCAACCTGGGTTGCTAACCTCGTTCCAGTAAGAAAGAAGAGCGGAGAGATTAGGCTATGTATAGATTTTTGAAATCTTAACAAGGCCTCTCAAAAGGATAACTATCCATTGCCATCCATTGATGAAATTTTACAAACAGTGAATGGATCTGAAATGATGTCTTTTCTTGATGGATATTCTGGATATAACCAAATTCTTATTCATCCCAATGACAGGATGAAAACAGCCTTCACAACCAAATGGGGGACATTTGCCTACGAGAAGAATGTCGTTTGGACTCGTTAAATGTCTGGTGCAACATTTCAACGCGCCATGGACTATGCATTCAAAGGGCTTATAGGCAAGTGTATCATTGTGTATGTGGATGATATTCCAGTATTTTCAAAGAAAAGAGAAGACCATGTCAAGGATTTGAAAAAGGTTCTTCAAAGATGCAGAGAGCATGGAATTTCTTTAAATCCAAAAAAATGCATCTTTGGAGTAACAGAAGGAAAACTACTTGGTCACATCATTTCAAAAGAAGGTATATCCATTGACCCAGAAAGGATAGAAGCTATCCAAATATTGCCTCTCTCGGGTAGTAAAAAGGAGTTGAGATCTTTCTTCGGGCAAATTAATTTTGTGAGGAAGTTTATTTCAAGCTTCACTGAGATAGCCAAACCTTTGAACAAGATGCTCAAGAAGGATGTAGATGTCAGATGGAACGAGGAAAGTAGGGTGGCCTTTCAAAACATTAAGGATGCCATTTCTAGAGCCCCTGCCCTCATAAGTCCAAACTATGCTAAACCTTTCTATATTTATGCTTTTGCATCGGAACACTCTTTTGCGAGTGTCTTGACCCAAAAAGGTGAGGATAGTGCAGAAAATCCCATAGCATTTTTAAGTGCTCCTTTAAAAGATGCTCAATTGAGGTATTCTATCCTCGATAAGCAGATGTACGCACTCTTTAAAATGGTAAAAAAATTTGACATTACATTGTGCACAGCAGAGTTTTTGCCATTGTGCCTGACCCTGCTATCAAAACTATGTTTTTACAGAATGAGCTAGGTGAGAAAAGAGGTAAATGGATTTCTACTATCCAAGAATTTGATCTTGAAATCCAACCCATGAAGCTAGTTCGAGGACAGGGACTTGTGAAGACGATTGCTGAGAATAATCCACAAACGACATGCCAATATTCAAATGCAGAATACATTTCTAAAGATGACTGGTATGTTGACATTGTACATTTTCTATTAAACGGTAAGTGCCCATCCAATTTGAATTCCACTCAAAGAAGGGCTTTAAGACTTAAATCTATTAATTATCTGATTAGATCTGGTGTTCTATACAGGAAAAATCATGAGGGGATCTACTTGAGATGCCTGAATAAAGAAGAAGCTGCCAAGGTTCTACAGGAATTTCATGGGAAATATGGAACTGGCCATGGTGCGGCAAATGCTACAGCACATCAAATCCTGAGAGCAGGATACTATTGGCCTCACATTTTTAAAGATGCACACGCTCATGTACGATCTTGCCACATTTGTCAAGTAGCTGCCAACAGAGAAAGAAATGCAGCCATGCCATTACAACCTGTAGTTGAGATGAGACCATTTGCACAATGGGGATTAGATTTCATTGGGGTTATTAACCCAAATTCTTCTGATTCCCATAAATTCATACTAACAGCTATAGATTATTGTACAAGGTGGACAGAAGTAGTTCCTACAAAACATGCCACTACAGACGTTGTAATAAGATTCCTTGAGGATCACATCATAACAAGATTCGGAATGCCCGATTCTATCGTTAGTGATAATGGTAAAGCTTTTGTTTCCATGCAATTTGCAGATTGGGCATACGACAATAAAGTGAGTTTAAAATTTGCATCTAATTATTACCCTCAAGGAAATGGTTTGGCCGAATCCTCAAACAAAAACTTGTTGAATATCATTAAGAAATTATTGGAAAGGAACCCTCGAGATTGGCACAGACCAGTTAAAGTTTGCTCTTTGGGCAAGATAGGACCAGAATAAAAGACTCAATAGGAAACACACCCTATCATTTGGTCTATGGACAAGACCCAATATTTCCTGCAAACTTGAAGCTGCAAACCCTACATTTCATGCAAGAATACTTGGGAACAGATAACCACACTGAAGCCAGACTAAGTCATTTATCGCACCTCGATGAAAAAAGGGAGGAAGCCATGATTCACATGAATAAACACCAAGAGGTTGTTAAAATATGGTTTGACAGAAGAGCTAAAATCAAGTCCTTCAGAATTTCAGATTTGGTCCTACTGTGGGATAAAAGACATGAAGAAAAGGGAAATCATCAAAAATTTGATTGTCTTTGGTTAGGCCCTTATCAGATTTCAAAAATTCTAGGGAAAAATACCTTCAGGTTGAGAACTTTAGAAGGGAAAGATCTGACGTTACCAGTTAATGGGCATGTTTTAAAGCACTATTTTAGCCCTTAAGTCGTAGGAGATTGGTATCATATGTTTTCGGTTTTGGTATGGATTTTCAAATTTTGTTTTTTTTGTAGGATTGCTAGTCTAGTTAGGATTTAAGTTGTGTGTTTGATTTCATTTGACATGTTTGGTTTGTTTATATATAAAAAAAAAAAAGGAAAATTTTGAGATGTCAACTTATGCCTAAGATCAGGAGAGTATGAAACATTGGAATTGTGTTGTAGAAAGCTCCACAAGTAACACAAACATTTTAAATAATATCGCTTGAATCTTGTAATGCATGAAGTTGTCAGTTTTACACATTATGGTAAAGTAGATGATATATTCCATCCACATTTCAAAAGAAGCAGTGCATTCATATCTCATGTCACATTCCTCATTGCATATACATGTCATCTCAGGTACATTTTCATTTCATGTGCAATCATTGAGAAGGTGTCGAATCCTCTTAGGGTTATTACATAACATATATTAAAAGGATCCTAAGGTTGGGAACTGATGCCCAAACTATCTTGAACCAAGCACGTTCTATGCATATTAAAGAGAATCTTGAGCAAAATGGTCAAAACCATGCTTGGAAGAAAAGGTGAGGTGAAAAGAATATTTCATGTCTGTCCTATCATGCAACATAATCCTTAAAATAGTGGTTTTTACCACTCCCATAATGCTTAAAGCCTAAAATCAGAGTAGTAAGGATAGGGTTAAATCCTCATCTCACTTAGGTTGAGGATCCAATTCCCCAAAGCTCTGATTTGACCTTCATGGAGTAGTAAGGATAGGGCATAATTCTCATCTCACCTAGGTTGAGAATCCGATTCCCCAAAGCTTCCATCTTTCATTTTATCATAAAACTTGGATGGGAGGGATCGTACTACATGTCCCTAGCAAGGATGGGTAGTCATCCCAAAAGTCCAAGAAACAAAAATAAAATTAATATTTTCCATCTTTCATTTTATCATCTTGGATTGGAAGGATCGTACTACATGTCCTCTGCAAAGGATGGGTAGTCATCCCCAAGGTCCAAGAAATAAAAATAAAATTAATATTTTCCATTTCATCTTAATATTGGATTGGAGGGATCGTACTTGTTGGCAATTTTGGGTACCTTGGGTACATTGCCTTTGCTCAAGTGTAGAAGTTGTCATTGATGTCAAGAAGCTTTTGAAGGATTCTAATTTGATGTCAAAGAATTTGTTTTGATGAAGGTTACAGCATGGACAGTGAGTTTCCAAGAAGATCACAATGGCCCATTTGCAAAAGATCAAAGAAAAAGACAAGAAAAAGTATGCAGCAGGAAAGAAAAACTGTCACGATTTCGTGACATGTTTGAGGAGAGAGAAAGTGATGGAAAAACTGTCATGATTTCGTGACATGTTTGAGGAGAGAGAAAGTGCTGGAAAAACTGTCACGATTTCGTGACATGTTAGAGGAGAGAGAAAGAGCTGGCAAAACTGTCACGATATCGCAACATGTTGGCAGAGAAAAAGGCAAGTGGAAAAACTATCGCAATTTTGCGACATGTTGGCAGAAAAAAAGGCAAGTGGAAGAACTGTCGCAATTTCGCGACATGTTGGCAGAGAAGGAGAGCAAGGTGGAAACTGTCATGATTTTGTGACATGTTGCATTTTCATGACTCAAAAAGTGCAGGAAGGCAGAAAAGGAAAAGTGTTGTGATTTCACGACATTTTGCAAGGAAGGTTGTACGGACAAAAAAGTGTCACGATTTCATGACATAATGCAGAAGAGAGAGTCCGTAGTGTGAACTGTCATGATTTCATGACAAGTTCGAAGAGAGAGAAAGTAACATGAAAAGTGTCACGATTTCACGACATGCTGCAGAGGTCGAGGTGAGGACTGTCACGATTTCGTGACATGCTAAAAAACTTGAAGTGAGAACTATCACGATTTTGCGACATGCAAAAAAAGGAAGAGTTTGAAATGAGAAGCGTCGTGATTTCATGACAGGTTGCAATGAAAGCGTACGAAAGTTGAAAGCATCACGATTTCGTGATAGGTTGCAAAGAAGATGTACAGAATCTGAAAGAGTCACGATTTTGCGATAGGTAGTAAAAAATGCATTCAGAAACTAAAAGGGTCGCGATTTCGTGATAGGATGAAAGAAAAGCATACGGATGCAAAAAGTGTCATGATTTCACGACAGTAAGAAAAGAAAACAGACGAAAGCAGAAGTGTCACGATTTTGTGATAGAAACAGTAAGTAGGGCTTCAATAGCAGAAGTGTCACGATTTCACGACAAAAACTGAAAGCATGTCTTCCATAGGTGAAGTGTCACGATTTCATGACAAAAGCAGAGAGGAAGGCTATGAAGACAAAAGTGTCACGATTTCATGATAGAAGTGAAGACGAAGTTTGCAGAGGTAGAAGTGTTGCAATTTCGCAACAAAGACAGAAAAGTGGTCGACGAAGGGAGAAGTGTTGTGATTTCGTGACATAAGCAAAGTTGTTGCTGACAGAGACAAAAGTGTTGTGATTTCATGACATGTTTCATTTTCACGGGCGTAAAGGAGAGAAAAGCACAAGGCAGCATAAGTGTCATGATTTCGCGACATGTTCCATTTTCGCTAGTGCAAGCAAAAGAAAAGTGCAAGGAAGTGAAAGTGTCACGATTTCACGACATGTTCTA
This sequence comes from Wollemia nobilis, assembly GCA_028583015.1. Taxonomy (NCBI): domain Eukaryota; kingdom Viridiplantae; phylum Streptophyta; class Pinopsida; order Araucariales; family Araucariaceae; genus Wollemia; species Wollemia nobilis. The sequence goes on along the minus strand of JAQPPZ010003589.1, from coordinate 5,418,529 downwards.
CTTTCGTGGGTGCAAGCCGAGAAGGGGTTAAGAAAGCGAAAAGTGTCACGATATTGTGACATGTTGTATTTTTGCGATAGAAGCTTAGAAGGGTTACAGAGGCAGTGAAGCTGACAGAGTCAAATTTTAGCCGATGAAGATTAGGGCTTGTAGCCGACGGAGATTAGAGTTTGCATTTGCTTAACAGCCGACTAAGATCAAAGTTTTTTAATCATGAAAACTTTGTTATAAAATGAGGGCTGTTTGGAGAGTTGGTGTATCGTATGTGTGGTTGAAGTGCGATGTTCACAAAAATAATGTGAAGAGAAGAATTTTGATCGGCGAGAGCAGAGTGCAAAATTCGACAACAGTGTACAAACTGCATTTTGTCTAATCGTCTAAGTGAAAGAGATCGCAAGGAATTAGAGTGCGCAAAGACGGTGCTACTGTGTTTGTGCAGAGAGAGAGCAGAGGGCATAGAGTGCTATAGGCAAATATGAATGAGGAAATTTGTGTTAGACTGTAGGACTGTGTTTGGCACAAATTTGAGGACCATCTTTGGAGGTGATAGAGTTGAGGACAGAGGTCTCCAGCCAAAGTAAGGAAGACAAGTGTCTTCTGTGGATAGAGTTCCATTTGCTAAGGGTAGCGGAGGAAGAGGTCTTCTAGAGGATCACCAGCCAGAACAGAGCTAGGGTATTGGTGTCTCCTGTGGGTTGGTGCCCATGAACTCGAGGTTAGGGGATTGGTGTCTCCTTTGGGTTGGTGCCCATAAACATTGTAATTGGGAAAGGTATTCCTAGAAGTTGGATTGATAAAATTTAGTGAAATATTTTATCCGTGGAGTAGCCCACTTTGGGTGAACCACGTAAATTATTGTGTCTCTTTTGTGGATGGTATTTTGTGCATTGCTTTGATTACTGCTATTGATACTGCTATCTATACATTGCATAATATTGGATTGAAAGTTGAATTGAAAGAAAAGGTAAAAAGTGGTCTTATACTGTTCACCCCCCTCTCGATATAAGCTTGTGTTCTTCAATTGGTATCAGAGCCGGTGCCTTCAAAAATTTTAACAGCTTGAAGGAAAAGCCAGTCAAGAACACAATGGATTATTCAAGTGGCAGTGCAGCACCTATTCTTGATGGATCAGAATTTGGTCTTTGGAGTGCAAGAATGAAGGTTTATCTAATGGCACTTGGGAATGAGGTTTGGGAAGTGATTGAAGATGAGTACACTATTCCTGAACATGGTCCGTATACTAAAGAATACAGGCTCCTGCATCACAGCAATGCAAAAGCCATGAATGCAATCCTGAAAGGCTTACAGAAAGCAGATCTCACAAAAGTGATTCACTGCAAGACAACCAGTGAAATGTGGAAACAGTTGCAGGTGGTTCATACAAGTGATGCAAATGTCAGAAAGGCCAAGTTGAGACATTTCAAAGGTATTTTTGAACAACTCCAAATGAATGATGATGAAAAAATTTGTGACTACATGCTTCGAATGGATGAGGTTGTTAACTCCATGAAAGACTTAGGTCTTGAGCTTGCTGAAAATGATGTCTATGATAAGATTTTAAGATATCTTCCTAATAGATTTAGTGAAAATATTTTTGCTATTGACGAAGCTAAAGATTTAGATAAGTTGAAAAAGGATGAGCTCCATAGTATACTTGCAGCATTTGATTTAAGAACTCAAGTGAAGGTTGATGTCAAGAAAGAGGCAGCTTTCAAGGCTACTAAGAAATCCAAGGGTAAACAGCTTCAAGAGAGTGATGAGTCTTCCAGTGATGAAGAAGCATATTACAGCAGGAAAGGCAAGTTCTCTAGAAAGCACAAAAGCATAAAAAATATAATATGTTTCAATTGTGGAAAGTTTGGTCATTATGCTACTAACTGTACTATTTCCAAGAATGAAAGTGATGAAGAGAAGCAGAATTTTAAGAGCAAGGATTCTAAAAAGCACAAGTATCACAGAAAGAACAAAGATGAGCACAATAATCATGGAAAGAGGCATTCTCATAAGCATAAGAAGAGCTTCTACCTAGACAAAGCAAGTAAGTGTTCTAGAAGTGATAGTGAAATTTCTTCTAGTGATGATGGAAATGAGATGTTATTCATATCAGAAAAAGAGGAAGAACCGAAACATAGATTCATTATCATGAAATGTCTTAGATGTGGAAATTTTGGGCACCTTGAGGATGATTGCACAAATAATGAATTGGTTTCTAGTATGTATGAGGATGCTTCAAAAAATGATAAGGAAGATGCATGTATGGTTTTTGAAAAGGGTAGCACCTCTAGTGATAAAAAATCTGAAAAAGGCCTTGATGATTCAAAATGCAATCAAATAAAGGATCCTGAAAGTGAACTTATTAGTGCTCTTAGTGCTTTGAAAAAGGAAAGAAAGAAGAATGCTAGACTCAAGGATAAGTTAGATGAATGTTATATGGAAAGAGATGATCTTATAGAAAATCTTGATTTCTCTATAGCTAAGACACAAGAACTCAAGGATGAGTTAGAGTCTAAGGTGCTTGAGTATAGTGAATTAGAACAGAAATTGGCTTTATTGAAAGAGGAAACTAAAGAGTACAAGGATAAGATGTACAGGTTTCAAGATAGCTCCAAAAAGGTTAAGTCTCTTATCAAAGGTCAAAGAAAGACAACAGATAAAACAGGCCTTGGTTTTGTTAAGTCGCACAAGGAACAGGTTGGGGAATCTAGTAAGAGATTCCAAAAAGAAGAGAGTTCTGATGAGGAGAGTATCTTAGATCATGAGTCCGTGGATGATAGATGCACAGAACCAGAGAATAGGAAACAAAAAAAGAGGAGAAAGTTTACCGGACCTAGAAGGTCATTTACAAGAAAATTTCACGATAGATGTTTTGCGTGTTACAGGTTTGGTCACATGGCTTCGCATTGCATGACTCAAGTAAGGAAGGTAAATGATAGTTTCAGGGGCCGTAATTTCTTTCAAGGGTATTTCTACTCTTGTAAATAGTTTGGGCAAAATGTAATTTTTTGCAAGGCTAATAATAGGAATAGGGTTAGTCAGAACAGGTGGATTTAAAGATCAGACTTTATTACTTGTTATAAGTGCAACAATGTAGGTCACACAGCTAGACAGTGTAGAGCTGAACTTCCAAGGTATAAAAATAGGAAAAGTGGTATGAACAGGTCCAAGGATCAAGGCATGGATAAGAACAGGGATGAGAATAAGAACAAGAAGAGTGACAAGAATAGGAATATGGACAAAGAGTTCAAGAGAAGGCCCGACAAGGAAGTTATAGATGCTGATGATGATCAGTGCCTAATGGGAGTTTTACTCCCACCCCAAAATTAATCACCTCATCAGGAGGTGGGGGAGGGACTAAGCTAAGAGGCTCATTCTTAGTCCCAAGCCCCAAAGGTGACCCTTTTCCATTGATGACAAAGGGGGAGAGATATGAGTAAGGGGGAGAGCTTCAAAGTGAAGAGGAAAGCTTCAAGTTCGGGGGAGCAAAACTTCAAAGGAAGATTCTCAATTAGTTGTGGGCACAGTTGGTCAGTTTTTAGCATAGTTGGTTTTAGTTTTGGCTCTTGAGAAGTGTTTTTAGTAAAGGTTTGCCATCAATGACAAAGGGGGAGATTATTGGCAATTTTGGGTACCTTGGGTACATTGCCTTTGCTCAAGTGTAGAAGTTGTCATTGATGTCAAGAAGCTTTTGAAGGATTCTGATTTGATGTCAAAGAATTTGTTTTGATGAAGGTTACAGCATGGACAGTGAGTTTCCAAGAAGATCATAGTGGCCCATTTGCAAAAGATCAAAGAAAAAGACAAGTAAGAAAAAGTATGCAGCAGGCAAGAAAAACTGTCGCGATTTCGTGACATGTTTGAGGAGAGAGAAAGTGATGGAAAAACTATCATGATTTCATGACATGTTTGAGGAGAGAGAAAGTGCTGGAAAAATTGTCATGATTTTGTGACATGTTAGAGGAGAGAGAAAGAGCTGGCAAAACTGTCCCGATCTCGCAACATGTTGGCAGAGAAAAAGGCAACTGGAAGAACTGTCGCAATTTCGTGACATGTTGGCAGAAAAAAAGGCAAGTGGAAGAACTGTCGCAATTTTGCAACATGTTGGAAGAGAAGGAGAGCAAGGTGGAAACTATCGCAATTTCGTGACTCGAAAAGTGCAGGAAGGTAGAAAAGGAAAAGTGTCACGATTTCACGACATTTTGCAAGGAAGGTTGTATGGACGAAAAAGTGTCACGATTTCATGACATAATGTAGAAGAGAGAGTCCGTAGTGTGAACTTTTGCGATTTCATGACAAGTTCAAAGAGAGAGAAAGTAACATGAAAAGTGTCATGATTTCACGACATGCTGTAGAGGTCGAGGTGAGGACTGTCATGATTTTGCGACATGCTAAAAAACTCAAAGTGAGAACTGTCATGATTTCATGACATGCAATGAAAGGGAAGAGTTTGAAATGAGAAGCATCGCGATTTCACGATAGGTTGCAAGGAAAGTGTACGAAAGCTGAAAGCGTCATGATTTTGCGACAGGTTGCAAAGAAGATGTACGGAAGCTGAAAGAGTCATGATTTTGTGACAGGCAGTAAAGAAAGCATTCGAAAGCTGAAAGCGTCATGATTTCATGACAGGATGTAAGAAAAGCGTACGGATGCAAAAAGTGTCATGATTTTACGATAGTAAGAAAAGAAAGCAGATGGAAGCAAAAGTGTCACGATTTCATGACAAAAATAGTAAGCAGGGCTTCAACAGTAGAAGTGTCACAATTTCACGATAGAAACTAAAAGCATGTCTTCCATAGGTGAAGTGTCATGATTTCATGACAAAAGCAGAGAGGAAGGCTATGAAGACAAAAGTGTCATGATTTCACGACAGAAGTGAAGACAAAGTCTATAGAGGCAGAAGTGTCACGATTTCATGACAAAGGCAGAAAGGTGGTCGACAAAGGGAGAAGTGTCACGATTTTGTGACATAAGCAAAGTTGTTGCTGACAGAGACATAAGTGTCTTGATTTCATGACATGTTTCATTTTTGTAGGCATAAAGGAGAGAAAAGCACAAGGCAGCAAAAGTGTCATGATTTCGTGACATGTTCCATTTTCGCTAGTGCAAGCAGAAGCAAAGTGCAAGGAAGTGAAAGTGTCACGATTTCGCGACATGTTCTGCTTTCATAGGTGCAAGCCGAGAAGGGCTTAAGAAAGAAAAAAGTGTCATGATATCGCAACATGTTGTATTTTCACGGTAGAAACTCAGAAGGGTTACAGAGGTAGTGAAGCCGACAGAGTCAAATTTTAGTCGACAAAGATTAGGGGTTGCAGCCAACGGAGATTAGGGTTTGCATTTGCTTAACAGTCGACTAAGATCAAAGATTTTTAATCATGAAAACTTTATTATAAAAGGAGGGTTGTTTTGAGAGTTGGTGTATCATATGTGTGATTGAAGTGTGACGTTCATAGAAATAGTGCAAAGAGAAGAAGTTCGATCAACGAGAGCAGAGTGGAAAATTCAACAGCAGTGTACAAAGTGCATTTTATCAAATCGTCTAAGTGAAAGAGATCGCAAGGAATCTGAGTGCACAAAGACGGTGCTGTTGTTTTTGCACAGAGCGAGAGCAGAGGGCATAGAGCTCTACAGGCAAAGATGAACGAGGACATTTGTGCTAGACCATAGGACTATGTTTGGTGCAAATTCGAGGACCAGCTTTGAGGTGATAGAGTTGAGGACAGAGGTCTCCAGCTAGAGCAGGGAAGACAGGTGTCTTCTGTGGATAGAGTTCCATTTGCTAAGGGCAACAAAGGTAGAGGTCTTCTAGAGGATCACCAACCATAATAGAGCTAAGGGATTGGTGTCTCCTATGGGTTGGTGCCCATGAACTCGAGGTTAGGGGATTGGTGTCTCCTTTGGGTTGGTGCCCATAAACATTGTAATCGAGAAAGGTATTCCCAAAAGTTGGATTGATAAAATTTAGTGAAATATTTTATTCGTGGAGTATCCCACTTTGGGTGAACCACGTAAATTGTTGTGTCTCTTTTGTGGATGGTATTTTGTGCATTACTTTGATTACTGCTATTGATATTGCTATCTATACACTGCATAATATTATATTGAAAGTTGAATTAAAGAAAAAAGTAAAAAGTGGTCTTATACTGTTCACCCCCCCTCTTAGTATAAGCTTGTGTTCTTCACATACTACATGTCCCTAGCATGGATGGGTAGTCATCCCAAAGGTCCAAGAAATTAAAAAAAAAAAAATAGAGAGAAGAGAATCAATGAAGCCAAGTCATGGATTATGGGGTTAAGTATTCTCATGTGTGGTAGCATGTCTTGTCTAAAACAAGACCACTGACTGTTCAAACGGATATACTAGCTTGACAATTTCATCCATAACTGGTTAAATTATTTTGTTCAAGATGAGGTAATGAACTCCATATCAGAGTAGTAAGGATAGGGTTAAATTCCCATCTCGCTTAGGTTGGGAATCCTATTCCCCAAAGTTTTGATTTCATTTACACTTGCACATGGGTTCAAGATGGTAGTGACACATAACCAACTTTGGGATCTAGTAAATTGTAAATTAATTCAGTATACATATATTTGGTCCTAAGAGGGTTTGACACCTTTAATATGTTTGTTCATGATATTAGAATGTTTGAGCCTTTGTAAAGCAGGTTGTTATATCTCTAACATCTTCATCATACATCAAATCCTGCACAAATCATTCATAGCCTTGCATACAAATCATAGGTGAAACTGACAATGGAATGTTGATCAAGTTCAAGCGATAGGGAATGAAAATACATTGCACACATCGAGATGATACTTAATGATTCTAATGTTTCATGTATTTTTGATCTGTCGGTATTTGTTTATCTTTTATGTGCTGACACCTATATCTAAGCTTGTATATTTCAAGTTGGGTTCTCACCAAAATGCTCAAGAGCATTTGACAGTAGAGTAGCCATTTGTTGTGGCTGATCCACAACACACCCCAAAATTGGGGACCCACCTTTTTTGCATGCTTTCAAAGAAGACCGCAGTGACCCAGATGCTAAAAAGATCAATGAAAGAAGCAAAATATCACAAAGGAGAATAAGTGTCGCGATATCGTGACATGTTGCTCCATCACAGCTAGAAATGAAAAGTTGTTCACGATTTTGCGACGTGTTGCTCTGTCGTAGCTAGAAATGAAAAGGAGTCACGATTTCATGATAGGTCACATTTTTGCGGCCAAGAGTAATAAAATGCAGCAAAATAGAAAATTGTCGCGATTTCATGACATGTCGCGTTTTCACGGTTAAGAGCAGCAGAATGCATCATGAAGAGAAAATGTCGTGATATCGCGACGTGTTGTGAAATCATGGTTCATAGAGGAGAGAGAAATACAAAATGAAAAATGTTGTGATATCGCGACTTGTCATGAAATCATGGTCGAAGGCAGCAAGAGAAGAGTCAATGCAGAAGTTGTCGCGATATTGCAACATGTTGCCATTTTGCAACCTGAAGACGAGATGAAGGGCAAAAGATAAAAAACGTTGTGATATCACGACATGTCAGGTTTTTGCGACATAAAAGTGAGGAAGGAACAAATGAAAGAAAATGTCGTGAAATCGTGACATGTCTCATTTTCATGATTCACGATGACTGACAAGCTAAGCGAGGGAAATGTGTCATGAAATCATGACATGTCACGTTTTCATGACCTGGAGCAGCCAAAGTGGTACGAAATGAAAGAGCATCACAATTTCATGACAGAAAGTAGCAAGACATCCTGAAAGAGAAAAGCATCATGATTTCATGACAGAAAGCAGCCAAAGTGGTACGGAATGAAAAGGTGTCACGATTTCATGACAGAAAGCAGCAAGACAGCCCGAAAGAGAAAAGCATTGTGATTTCATGACAGAAAGCAGCCAAAGTGGTTCTGAATGAAAAGGTGTCACGATTTCATGACATGTCACATTTTTGTAGCTAAGTGCAACAAAACACAACGAAGGGGAAAAACATCATGATTTCGTGACAGGTTGCATCCACGCAGCCCTAAGGAGAAACACGTCACGATATCGAAACATGTCTCATTTTCGTGGTGCTTGAAGATGAATGAAGCTACGGGCATAAAAATGTCACAATTTTGTGACATGTCTTGTTTTCGTGGTGCATAAAGGTGGACAAGGCTGTTGGCAGAAAAAAATCATGATTTTGCAACATGTCTTATTTTTGCAGTGCAGGTAGAGGAACAAAGCTGCAGATAGAAAATGTCGCAATATCATGACATACTATTTTTTGTCATGATTCACAATGGGCCATCATAGAACATGCAGAAAGGTGCATAACACATGGCATGAAGATGTCAAGGCTATGATAATGTTTCAGGATCGATAGTTATAGTTTACAGAGAAGATCAAACGTTTTGACGTCGAGAAGAAATTCAAAAACAATGAAGAGGTGGGGAAGATGAAACAATGCAATCTGGGAGATGAAGTGAAGCATCACAAGATGAAATAGAGAACCGTACCAGAGGGTTTAAAAGTAGAGACCAAAGGCAGATATAGGGGTCAAAAACCACTACAAGCAGAGTTGCAGAGCCAAAGGAGAGGAAGCCTTTCTGGACTTGTTTGAGTTGTTTCTCTTCCACAGACTGGTTTTGAAAAACCAAAGATTTTGCTATTGTAACATGACATATTTTTAATGCAAAAGTGTTTATAAATTTGCATCTTGTGGGCAAGAAATAAGGATATCTTCTGTGCATGCTATGGATTTAATGTTTATTCTTTCATTTTTTAGATTTTGGATTTATAGATAATGTAGATGCCACTTTTGTGGGTTACATTAGGTGAATATTTGAAATCTGAATTTTATTTCATACCCTAGGAACCAGCACTTAGTCTATGGGGATTATGCATGTCATGCATGTCCAATAGGTTAGGTTGCATGCATGGAAAACTTGCATCTTCGGTTTTGTCGAAACAGGATAGCATCATACTGAGTGCATTTCATTTTCAGTTTTTCTGCATTTCATTTTCATTGTCTGCATTTCATGTTTTTCAGAAAGTTTAACTTATTTAAAATAAACATTTAAAAATAACAAAATCAAAGAAAAAAGAAAAGCAATGAACAATTATTAAAGCTTCATGATAAAATAAACCACATTGCGCCTTGTTTACAGTTACTTGCAATCACTAAGGTATTCCAAGCATTCAAATTGAATATTATTATTTGTGCAAAATGCTAACAAAGCGGAGACCTTGGAGAAGTTATTTATTTAATTTCTTTGCAAGAGGGGATTTTGAAATTCAAATCCTATTGGAGAGTGTGTTTTCACAATTGGGTGACAATACCACTCAACACCTTGTTTTATAAGCATAGTGGTTGAAGCCCATTAGTTGTGAAAGAACTTGAAAAGAACATGAGTATCATTGTTAAGTGAGACTTGTGGTGATTGGTTGAGTTAAGTTGATTGAGCCTAGTCAAGTGATTGTGTGAAATGATTGGTCAAGCTCCATGAAACAAACTATTCTATTATTTTGATTTGAGTTGAGATTGAGTTCATAACATATTGAGTCTCTAACAATTCTCTTTATGCTTCTATGAGTTGATATTGATTTGATTTGAGATTGAGTTGAGAACATATTGAGTCTCTAACAATTCTCTTTATGCTTCTATGAGTTGAGTTGAGTTGAGATTGATTTAAGTTGATTTGACTTGAGATCATTATGGGTCATTGAAGATTGCATTGCCATTCATTGTTGAGTTCATCACTGAGCCTTGCCTTTAGTAGGTTTGTGGATGATATTTGAGTGCTACTTTAGCATGATTGATTGAGCTTTTGAGAAGGCTTTTTGGGATAGTTTTGGGATAGTTTTGGGACATATTTGTGGATAGATTTGATTAGGTTCTGAGTGAGCCTATTGATCAGATTTGAGAAATTTATTAGTGAGCTTGTTGGAGCAGATTTGATCAAGTTCTTGGAGAGCTTGCTAGAGCAGATTTGGGTAAGTTTTTGGTAGATCAGAATTGAGCAAGTTCTTGGTGAGCTTGCTAGAGCAGATTTAGGCATGTTCTTGGTGAGCTTGGTAGAGCAAATTTGGGCAAGTTCTTGGGGATCTTGCTAAAGAATTTTTGGACAAGTTTTATGTGAGCTTGTTGATCAAATTTGGACAAGTTCTGTGTGAGCTTGTTATTCATATTTGGACAAGTTCTGTTCGAGCTTGTTATTACAGTTTTGGACAAGTTCTATGTGAGATTGTTATTCATATTTGGACAAGTTCTATGTGAGCTTGCTGAGCAGTTTTGGACAAGTTCTGTGTGAGCTTGTTATTGCCTAGATTTGAGAAGATCAAATAAATCATTGTATTGGATAAGTATCCTTATTTCTGTTTGAAATATTATAAGGAGATTATCTTGTGGAGTACTCAAAATTGGGGGAACCACGTTAAATCTTGTGTCTCAATTATGTGTGGTGATTTGTGCTCCTTTTTACTATTGCTATCTGAGTTATAAATGCATACTGCTATATTTTGTTATTGCAATTAAGGACATTAATTGATATTGGTTTGGAAAGAAAGTAAAAAGTGGTCTTATATTGTTCACCCCCCCTCTCAGTATAAGCTTGTGTTCTTCACCTCCTAGAAAATATAAATAAAAATACAAGAATTATCATGACAACCACTGAGTTATACATAAATTCAAGGAGGGATATAATATATGGTTATGTATTTAGAAAGAGATATTAGTAGGACCCTATTGTAAGACTAGACCTATTTTTTATGGACCATACACCACCACCAATAAAGTGGGAGAGAATACCTTTGAATTGAATCTTCTATCTTATGTTGGTTTACATCTAATTTTTAATGTTAAACTTCTCAAGCCTTATCATCCACCTCTATTAGATGCTTTCATAGTAGTAAAATAGTTGGACACTGAATAACTCAATCCAAACACTTTAGAACTAGTGGAGGATCAAATTTTTGATACAAGGACTATTAGCCTAAAAGGCAATACATTCAAATGTATAAAGTGATCAATGTAGGACAACTTCATCACCAAGAAAAATGGCTTACAATAAATTAGATAAAGAAACAATTTCCACACTTGATGTCACAAGTTGATGTAATGGAGGCCACTACCCTTTAAGGAATGATGAATGATCCAATCATGTAACCTCTTTGGGGCATGGTTATAAATCTAAAAATACCCAAAAACTTAATTTTGATCCTAACCACATTATTAGGAACATAACTATATGCTTGGGATTATGTTTTGATCCATTAAAGAAGCATTGGAAAACTCAAAGGAAGAAAAATAATTTCAATGGGAAACCCTATCATTACTAAGGTTTCCAATAACTGCATAAAAAAGTGCTCTAAAGGCCCTCAAAATATTAAACAAAATATTTATTAAAAATGACAGTTTCTATTTTTAGATATCTACAACCAAAATGTATCTCTAGTCATGTTGACACATTAGTAGAAGATAAAACATAAAAGGACAAGTCACATATATGTACTTTTCATTTCATATGCACTTTGTAACTTGTGAAAGGTGAATCACCACATTTCCACATGGATGACCCTCCATATTTACTAAAGAGAATTTTTGGCACACCAAATATTGTATAAAGAGATATGCACACTTGACTCTAAAAAGTATGAGTAATGAATCTAATGTTATATCCTCACATATCTTTTTAGAGATTGCTTGAATTATACTCTATTTTATGAGCAATAAATCATCATGTTATTTTGGTGTATATTTTTATGTTTTGATTTTTTATACTCTACTATTTTGGATTGCACTCTTTCTTGGTATTTTTTAACTCAAAATTCTAAGTTTTGGATCACTAGGCTAGATTTTGAGGTAAAGGGATCCCAAACATGAGAAACCATTAAGCTAGGAAGTAGTTTATAAAGGCTGATCTTTTTTAAATTGTTCATGTTGGAAAGCAATATTTGTTTTGATGCTTGGGACCAGAACAATTCTTTGAGTTTGAAGTTTCCTAAATTATATGATTTGGAAAAAAATGCAACCATGGTTAGATTGAAGTTTTTGGTTATCAATGTTGAAATATGGAAGGAGGTATTTAGGTTTGGCATTGAAAACCTTCTAAACTTGTGGGCAAGATAAGTATTTCTTGAACAAATATCTTTTTTCAAGCAAATTTTATTTGTTTGAATGATATCTCAACATAGACACCTTGATTACCTTATATGGGATAGAAGAGGTGCTAAAATATATTCTATAAAGGTGGGATATAAAAAACTCCTGGGAGAATACCTAGGAGAGGGAAAATTGGAATAGGCTGTGGCACCCAAATTATTGTCTAAAAATAAATGCTTTTATTGATTAACTACTCTAAATAAATTTCTTACTCAAGTTAACTTAGAAAGCAAGGATATGAAGGACCTAACAAGTCTGATTTATTCTTAGAAAATGAGGAGGATGGGAATCACCTTCTTATGGCATGTCATTTTACTACTTCTCTTTGTAAATTATGGTAAGATATGATAGGAGCTCCTTGGAAGCCATATGTAAGTGTTAAATATTTTTAAATAATAAAAAATAACCATCATCAAGTCTAAAGGTTCTTAAATTTATGTAAGATATTAATACAAATTGTTTGATGGAATTTTTGGTTAGAGATAAATCATTGCATGTTCAAAGAAATAGATAGACCAATAAACCAAACGTAGGGTAGAATAGTAGCAAGTCTAAAAAAAACCTATAAAGTCTGGTTGCAAAATACATAGGCAAGGTCTTATGGGAATATAGAGTCCTTAGTAGACTTTAAATCCTTGTTTACCAACCCTCTCAATTATAGGATAATAGTTCTATTCCTACTAATTTAAGGTTTGGAAATCAAAGGAACATTTAGATTCAATGGAAGAGGTCTCTTCCAAAGTATGTTATAATAAATGATGATGACACTTCTTATGGAATCCTAGGTAGTGTAGGTGTGGAAGGTGTTTACAATACCATAATAGATAAGTTATTTTGTAGTTTGTAGGATGTTTAGGAAGAGAAAAACAATTTTATAGCGGTAATAGTAATTTGCCAAGAAATTATGGAGCCCAAAAAGTTAGCTAACCATTATCGAAGTGGAATATGATTCTAAGATTTTAGTGGACCATTTTAAAAAACAATCCTCATTTGAACCTAAACATTAGTAGTTAGGAGAATTATTGAAAGAAAAAATCCATTCTAAAAGGTTTTAACATGGTGGAGAGCCACACAAGAGGGAAGGAAATCAAGTTGCTAACTTGCTAAATCAAATCTAATTGGTAAGTTATTAAATTTAAAATGATAAAAAAGAATCTTCTTAGTTGTGACTTGTAAAAATAAAATTCTAAATCCACCTTGTGAAGAAATATGATATGATTTGGTCTTGAATCCAAAGACAATGGAGCTTCCAAATGTATAGGATGACTAATTTTTGGAATGAAAAAAGATGTTCCTTTGTAGAAACAAATAAATATCTTTGAAACAAATTTTAGTTGAAAAGAAGCAATGTCGTTTTTGTTCTCTATATTTTTTAAAATTGTTTATAGGAGATTAAAACAATCTCTAATCATGTTACATCATGACTACATAGTAGTATTACAACAACTTGGTAGTTATGCATGTATTATTTGGCCATATTCGAACATGGGTCTCCTCCATGAAAGTTGGGAATTTTAACCAATTGACCTCATGCCATTTGATAAATTGTTAAGGTTCACCTAGAGGATTCAAACATTGGTCTATGGTGTGAAATTATTCACTCTTGATCAATTGCCCTAAACAACATAGGTACTCTTCTTCTCTTTGTTACACAAGATATCACCATTTTTATTTTTATTTATTATCATTTTTTTTTTAATATATTCAAGGTATAGCAAAGTTTTCTTTATCAATTTCTCAATATTATGTTTTAGGAGATTGTTTGGTCTAGTGTCCTTGCTTTATTTTCATGATTATTGAAATGCATCATGTTGTGAATTTTTAAATCCCACTTGTTTTTGGTTTATTATATGGATTTACTATGTTATGAGTTTGCATAAGATAATCAAACTATATTTTTTAATTTGTTTTAACTCCAATAATATTTAATCCAAATTCTTTTTTGCCAAAATATTAATATCTCTAATTTTAGATATCATTTTCATAGCATTTGGGTGACCTAAGCTTAAATGGATATTGGTTTTTATTTTCTTAATAACCTATGTATGGATTCTATTAGGGGCCACTACCACAAAAATAGAAAAAAATTTATATTTGCTACAAGGTCAATTAAACCATATCCAACTTGTCTTCTAATAAAATATACTCTTCATCTTCATTAAACTACTATGTTTTTGAATCAACTCATAGGCAAAATTTTCATTAAGATATAAACTCTTGCTCAACAAGCTACCTTATAAAATTTGAATTTTTCAAAGACAAAGATCAACACCATGATTGGTTAAATTATCAACTACCCAATTTCCTTTTCTATAGTTATGTTCACATTTCCAAGAGATTACATCCAACAATAATTAATGAACATAAAAACTAGTGTTATGTGTACATCTATTTTTGTTGATAATGCTAACAATAGTTTTTGAATCCTTCTAAATTGAAATATATTTCCATCATTTTAAAATACAATTTTGATTCTTGTAAGGAGTGTCCTAGCCTCTATATATTTGTTAGTTGAATTTCTAAATGCTTTTGAGTATATGAGGAGAAATTTTCCTTTATTATTTTGAAAAACACCACCTCCATAAGCTTTTCCTAGATGTACTTTATAAGCACCACCTAAATTAATATTGATAAACCCAATTTATAGACATTTATATTTTACCATAGATCAAAGAAAATCCTTCATGTTAAATTCATTGTTGCATATGACCATTCCATGTATATTAAAATACTATAACCAAGAGGCTAGCACCTAGTTTTTTGCACTTGGGACATCCAATGATAAACATGATGTCTACAAACATTTTGCAAGATATACAATAATAAATTTTTAAACTTGGGAATAATTTTAAGATTTACTTTTAGAACCCTGTTATTCTTTTTAAGCCATAAATTCCAAAAAATAATGGAAGGACCAATCCTCCATAAAATGCATAATGCTTCAAATTTAAAATTAATAATGCAATATTTCATAAACTTTTCAATGTTGATGGATCTACCCAAATATATTATCATATTTTTATAAAAGCAACCCCAAATGGTATAACCAAAGGGACAATGAAAGTAAATAGTATGGTATTTATATATCCTTCTCACATAAGACACACTTAAGCAGTCCATGATATCCTCTTCTTTGTATACTCTCTCATACATAAATCTTGGTTTAGACCGCTAACCAAATAAATGTTGAGGTATTTGGAAGGGCCTCCAACAACCAAACATTCTTTAAAAGGAAATCATTGCAAGAAAAAAAATTGATAGCTTTAAATCCTCATATTCTAGTTTGACGAAGTACCCACCATATTTTGATAGACTCCAAACCAACTCATTGATACACATATAATTAAGCAAATTGAAATTTAGAATCATCTTTTAAAGTTCGTGTACTATTTGTTTGAGTTCCTCTTCTTTAACTAGATAGAAATTCATGGCATAGATTTATTGGTCATATTAATATATTATTTAATCTTTTGACCTTTATAAGCTATACTTGCTCAAGATAATGACTATCATTTTGAATTAAAAATAAGAGGATAAAGCTTCAACCAATCATCAGATCAAGAATTTGTAAAATCCCCTTCATTGACTAACCATTTAATATATTTCTTGATCAATTTGAAAACTATTCTATATAGGTGATCTTTTAAGTAGGGTTCATTTCCTAAATAATTTCATTCCATCAAGAGAACCTATATATTTTTGAAGTAACATTTTACCTCAACTCATTACTTGATCTTTGAATAATCACAAACCAAATTTTGCTTATAAGGTCAAACTCATAAATATATAATTTTGCAAGCCTTCTCCTTAAATATTCTTTCCTTTGCAACCCTTATCCTACTCACAAAGAGAAAATCTAAATTTTTCCTCACATCCTTTCCAAACAAAATCACTTTGAATTTTAATAATTTGAAGGTTGTACTTGTTGGCAATATTGAAAGTGACATAATATATAGGGATGGATTACAATGTAGTATTTAGGATTGTAGTCTTCTATCTATATTTAAAAAATTATCTTTCCAAAACCTACCAAACAATATTTCATTCTACCTAAAATTGAGTCCCAAAATTACTCCTTTTATTTATGAGACAAAGGAATACCCAAATATATTGATGTAAATTTTCTAATTTTAAATCCCAAAATATCCAACAATAGTGCAATGATATTGAATATAGAGTTCAATTTGGATGCATGCATATACCGATGTGAAATTAAAAACAACAAATAGTAACATCCAAGCATGAATATGTCAACTTTTGAATTATGATCACCAAATACCATGACCTAAATTATGGAGATTTCACACAACAAATAATGAATATTAAATACTAAAACAAAATATCAAAAGTATTTGTCATTTTATTTCACCAATGACAATGCTAGAGACTAAAGCTAGAAGCTCCTAAAACTAAAACAAACCATTGAACTAAATTTTGGACTTCCGTAAGAGGTAAGCTAGACCTGGTCAAAACAAAATGTGGTAAGTTATAGCTAGAGCAAGATTTATACTTTGTAATGCTTAAGTAGTATACTCTATACCATCCAAGTTGTTAGCTTTTGGTGATGTATGATAAAGGAAATTAAACTACAATATATAAAATATGTAAGATCTGATAACTTTATGATAATAACACTAAAATATGCTGCAAAACAATAAGATAGACTTATGCAATAACTCAGTAAAATGCTATTAGTGAAAGCTCACGTAAATAGTGCAATGCAGTATAATGGAGGACATGAACACTCCATAAACTATTTTTAAATAGCTACATTGTACCACATTACTACTCTATATTACTCACACTGTAATACTCACTTTATATTCTCTACTATCCTCATTTCACTCTCTGTAAGGCCTATATATAAGAAGAGAAGTGCCTTGGCCCTTATTCTGTACATTTAGCTCATTGCATATTGAAAATTGTGCATTTATTACATTAATGGAAGTAAATACTTAACTTTACTCTCAAGTAAAATCCTACTCTAACACTCCCCTGTATTACTTTATTTGGGTATTGAAGACTTTAGTATTCAATATGGTTTTTCAATATGGTACTGGAATTTGTAATCTCCTCTATCTTTTGTAATCTATTCAAGCAAGTAGTTAGTGTCTTCATACAAAGCTAACTTTTCCAAGAAATATTTAACTTTATTTTTATCTGTAGGTTCTTCCAATTCTTCAATTTGATCATGTCCATTTGGTTCAGTTTGTGTGCTTTCTTCATTATCCTCTTTGTTTTTATCTAGACTAGTATATTTATCTTGTTCTCTCTTATCATGCTTTTTCTTCCTTGTTCTCCTTATTCTTCTAGGTATTTGCCTTGTTACTAGTGGAATATTTTCTTCATGATGAATTAGTCTATCATCACAATAATATTGACTAGGATTGCTAGTTTGTTTTATATTTTGAACAAGTTCAAAAATAATTAATGATAGATATATCATCAAACATTATTCTAATGTAAATATAACTATTTTTTGTTTATTCCACCATGCTCTGAAAAGAACTTCATGAAGATAACCAATTAATGGTGTAAAAGTTCCTTTTTTTGCCTCTTTAAGGAATAAATTTTTTTCGTTTTCACTAGTGGATAAATACGTATATACCTCAAAGGTATCTATTATTTTTTGAGAGTAAATTCTACCTCATGAAATAGTTCATCATTATTAAATGCATTTCTCATTATTTCATCCATGTTTCCTTTTAATTGACCTTTAATTATTATATGATCAATCAGTAAAATTACTTTAGCTCCTTAGTATTTTTTAGAATACTTTTGATAGAACCTTTGAAGTAGTTTACCTTATGAATCCCTAGTTTAGAGGATGCTAAGTGCTTAGAAACTATTAGTTCACTTTTTGAGTTGATTTTATAATATTTTTGGGGATGACAATAATCAACTTCTATTTCACCTTATTTCTCCTATTGAACTATGCACTTATCAATTTGATGGAGTTCTATATGAATGAATTTATTTTGTCCATTTAATGTGACTATGAGACAAGTATAAGCAATAAATTCCAACTATTTCAAGAAAGCAATAATTATACTTTTCTATCCTTAAATTTTCAACGGTTCAATTTACTAAATTTCAATAATTAAAGTTTGATGTAGCACTCCTTATGTCTCCCTAATTTGGAATTTTAGAAATTAATAATATTTGCAATAATAATAATTTTGTTTACCAAGTATAAATCCTTATATATCCTATGATATTAATTGCAAATATTAATATTCTTGTATTTCAACAAGTGTATTTTGAAATACTATGTAAGGATATAAACACCTTTTGATTTTCTTTCAATTTTACTAAGGTTGATTTTGCTTCTATCTTCAATGTAAATGATAATAATTTTAATATTATATACTACTCCTTAATGAAAGAAAATATTAATCTAAGTTGAAACTATACCTTTCTAATGTTGACGCTTTGCTTTGACTTCTATCTCCAAGGCATGTGCTATATCTTTGTAGTGTATGACAACAAGCTCGCTAGTTAATGGATGTCATCTTTAATGCTCATTTGACTCCTCTTTTTAACCCTTGATTGTGTGCCTTGAATTCTCTCTACATGGATTTGTGGATTTTGAATCTGAGCTCTTCCTTTCTTCATACTTCATATTGCACGTTTATCTAGTTAGGCTATTAATAGTTTTAAGTTGGGATACACTCCACTTGAAGCTTTACTATTTTGTGTCCCTTCTTGATGCTTAAACCATTTGGTGCATATGTTGCTCAGGTGGTTAGTGGTGGTTATGATCTTGATGGGAATTATTTTAAGTACCTCCAATGCTCAAGTTCTTCTTGAATGGTGTGTAATGATGAATATACCTTCAATGCTCTACGATGAGCATTACTTCTACCCTGGGCACTTCATATATGTTATGATATAGGTGTTACAAGAGATATCTAAGAACTTATATTTTGTTATGCCAAGTGGAACAATATTCCCAACCTTGTTAGCTTTTGATACAGTGTGCAATGGGAGATAGCAATCACAAGATGCAAAATAATATGAAAGAAATTAAATCTGCAAGATGAATAAAATATGTTATAAATAGAAATGACAAAAATGAACACAATGTAGCTATGGAGGCAATGAACACTCCATTAATAAAGCTACTGGACTACATTGCATCCATCACCAATATATGGTGATCTACACAACACTATGCTAATCTCTTTATATTTGTGTGTGTGTCTCTCTCTCTCTCTCTCTATATATATATATATATGAGGTCCTTCTTATATAGGAAGATAGGTTCCTTGGCCAACACTCTACCTAGTTGTGCAAGGGACAACTTGCACATATACAACTTGCACATTGACACTTGTGGATTTATTACATTGCATGAAGTAACTACCTTGTAAGGTACATTTACATGACACAAATAATGTAATATAATCTATTTCTAACACCCCCCTATATTACATTATTTGGATATTGAATACTTTTGTCTTCAACGTGGATATTCAACCATTAAATGATATTTGACTTGTTTAGATTCATCATCCTTATCTTCTATCTAGCCACCTTTGTTTTTCTCTTTGCAAGTATCTCCATTTGGTTCTGATTGTTGATGACTAAGTAGAGCATGGTATACTTATCCTCTCATATTTTTTATTTTGATTCTTCTATGCTTGCCTTTGTAGTGTACTTGTTCTTCATTTTCTTCAACCTGTTCCTCTAAAAATATGTTAGTACCATTTTGAAACACCACAATATCTTGTGATATTTCCATTGATTCTAGGACATATGTATTTCCATGGATTGATCTTGTTGCTTTTATTTCATCTTGATTCATGATGAGACATATATTGATCCCATTCATATATCCAAAGTTGATCATATAGTTGTTTTCTACTAGCTTGCTTACTAAAATGAGATTGAATGTTAATCCAAGAATATACAATACTTTTTGTAGTAGAATATTTGGAAATGATTTGCTAGGTGTTACACATCCATATCCATGTATAGGATAAGTTTGGCTATGTACAATTCTTAGTATGTAGCCTTTAGCAACTTCAAGACAATAAAACCATTGTATATTTCCTATCATATGATGACTAGATCCTAAGTCAATGTCCCACATATTTTCATGTTTTATAGATTGGTTTCTATTGGAGCAAGTTTTACTTTTATTGAAAGACGTTTCTTTTCCCATTTTAAGAAGTAGAATTGAAATGAGATAGAATTTTCTTTGTAGTCTACCTTATGACTCCCTATATTAGTATATATGATCCCTAATTGAAGTATATAAGCTTGATATGATAAAACCTTTATTAATCCTTAGGTTTGTAGGCTTCTTTATGTCTCCCTAGTAATGAGAGTATATGGAATCTTAGGTTTTGGAGAAAGCTTATATCTTCCCAATGGATTTATAACTTGATAATCTTTGACAAATGTTATTATCAAGTTTTATAGAATTCCTTATGACTCCCTAGAGATTTTTGGAATATGATATAGTGCTTTTGTAAAATATAGTTCAATTTTGGTTGATTTTGTACAGCTTTGTAAATATCAAAAATCAAAATTTCTAACACCTTATTTCTCCTATTGAACTAAGCACTTTTCCAATTTTGAAGAGGTTTTAATGTTGGATTTCTTTTTTCCCTTTTGAGAAATTTTGAGACAAGAATATTATAAATTTCCAACCTTTAAAATGCTTTGATAAACCTCTTTTAATATCCCTTTAGGATTTAATTTTAGTGTATCTAATTTCCAATAACCTAGTTTGGTGTTGTAATCCTTATAACTCCTAAAATTTGGAAAATTAGAACACATTAATATTTGCAAACATTAAATGCATTAATTCCAAGTAGTATCCCTTATTTATCCTAGGCCATATTTTGCAAATATTAGGCTACTTTGATATTTAATTTTCCTAATTTTTGCTTTCAAATAAATATTGAATTCCTTTAATACTTCAACCTTAAAATATAACCTTATAACTCCATTTTAATGAAAGAAAATTAATTGGGGGAAGTTTTACTTTAATAAGGATTTGCACCTTGTAAGAAGCCTAGTTGTCACTCCTCAACCACTCAATTTTTTTGTAACGCTTACATTTCCATGAGGCAAGAGGCATACTCATGACCTAAGACTAACATATTCCATTTGGATTATAACATGTCAAGGCAAATAGCTTTGATATCTATTGAGACTTCATCAAAGTCTCTTTAAGTAGAAATTATTAGTTTCTATGAAACCCTCATACCCCATTGGTATGAGAATGTTGGATAAGCGTTAGGTTTCATCCCACATAAAAGAGAAAATTACCAATTGGCCCACCAAGACTAGGTGAATGCCTTGAAGATGGAATACCCATCATAATGAACTAACCTCATCAATGGTTATTCATAGATTTTATATTTGATCCACTTCATCTAGAAGAGATCACTAAGACAACCATATCACTATCGTGATAAGAATCCATGGAATGTCATCTTAAACATGATTGTATATCTTTAAACCTCAGAGAGCATATTGTTTCACTCTTCATTTTGGCAACCCTTTGTTGTACATAATAATTTCATTATAAAAGGTCATTACTTGTCCAACATGGGAGTATCCCTCCTTATGAACACTTAATTCCTTAGTTATAATATAAGGTTTGTCTTAGTTTATGACCAATTTGCCTTTTATAGTAATATAGTTTATGACCAATTTGCCTTTTATAGTAATATCCATTACACCATAACCTTAGGTTTGAAGCAACACACGAGAGATCTACTTAAGCAAGAATTACATTCCATTATGATCAGCTTTATGATTCCACACAACCATTTATTACAAGAATGAGAACTAACTAGTTAATTCATTCATGTTTATCCAATTTAAACCAAGAAGTAAATGGCACAATCACATAACATTAAATCATCGTCATCTCAACAATTTAAGCATATGTTCCTAACATCATAATAGAAATATTAATCAAGGTAAACATTGTAGTGATATAGAAACATTCATAACTATCCCATATAATCACTTAACCATATCATACATATATCCTTTTTATTTTGAAAGTAAAGTAATATGATCAAGAAATTACATATCAAACCACAAAATAAAGTGACACAATGATTTATCCTGGGAAACCTTGATGGGAAAAACCTAGCCTCCAAAATATGTTCTTTCCTCATATTCATAAACTTGAGATGTAAAATATTACAAATAAAGAAGGGCATCTACGGATCCCTTTTAATCATATACAAATCAAGGGATACAACTTTCCCTTAAAGGTTCACAATGCAATTAAGAAATTTTTCCAATATCCTTTCTCTAAGTCATTGTTATAATATGAAGGTACTTTTCATACCCGTAAGGAATCCAACTATTCCTTTAATTTTCATGATGTAAATAAAGAATCCATTGATTCCTTTCTCTAAACCATATTAATAATCTTATAATATCTCACATGTGTTTACGATAATCATTGGAGCTATATTTTGGATAAGTCTTAGCGACATTAGAGGGAGTTCCATAATTTTCCTCAAGAATGAATTCCAAATTCATTATTCATAATCGATTTGTGATCGATTCCTCATTTCATGAATTAAAGTCCCATACCCTTTATTCATGAAATCGTCTATCTTTATAGTCTAATGTAGTGTATCCATGTATTACAGGATTGTCTCTTAGACAAACCATGTTAAAAAATATTCCTCCCTATTAAATTTACTTAAAATCCCTTTGATATAAAGTTTATATTAATCTCATATGTATATTTCATATATACCAATTGGGTATTAATCCCAAATTTAATCTTCCCACAACTTATACTAAATTCAATCTTAAGACTTTAAATATTGATTCTTTAATCTAAGTTACACTATAAGTAGACTTTGTCCCAAATCAACTTCCTTTACTCTAATGTTAGGTTTTACTTATAGTTTAGAGAAATACCTTTTAGAAAATTATTTTGGATAATATAAAGCATTATTTTCCTATAACTATTTCCCTTCAACTATACACAAACCAATTGAAGTCTAATTATGTACAACATAGTTCATAGTTCTCTTGACCCTCATTAGTTCATTTTAATTACCTTTCAACTTATCTAATCAAGGGCAATTTCAATAGTTAAGCCATATGAATTTAAT
Source organism: Wollemia nobilis (assembly GCA_028583015.1). Taxonomy (NCBI): domain Eukaryota; kingdom Viridiplantae; phylum Streptophyta; class Pinopsida; order Araucariales; family Araucariaceae; genus Wollemia; species Wollemia nobilis. Next base: position 5,395,280 of record JAQPPZ010003589.1, on the reverse strand, counting down.
CAAACAAATTTAATTACAATAATTGTGGTGTCATCAGCACCTCACCACAAAAAATTAATATAATGATTGTTTTAATAGTGTATCCTCATATTGTCCTTGGTAAGGAAGTCTATAAAATTTATCTTCGAATATAAATAGTACCACCATTGTCTCTACTCCCTCGTCCACATAGTTGTATTTTAGACCATTTATAGATGTGTCCTTTGTGGTTACAAATTAACCTAAAGGTACATATTGGTATTTATGGTCACTAGGCAACCATGATCATTCGAACAAATTTTGTGGTCCATCGATCACTTTCTTAGCAAAAAAATCATTTTGATGGTAAAAGGGGGTATTTTACACCCAAAAAAATGAGTTTCATGGTTATACATCATTGATTTACCTCAAATTACTCGAATACAAACATATGGCAGGTAGTAGTGGTTCCATAGTTCCAAGGTCACTGTCAACATTTCTTACCATAGAGGATTTGGAAATGGTTAGGGCCCAACCAAATGATGAGCTTGCTTGGCTATTATGTAATATGTGCCTAAACATTATGAAGTGCACCAAGACTATTGTGCGATCCATGTGGGATTAAAGTTCTCAAACATGAGTGTTACCAACATGTGTTCACAATAGTTTCATCGATAGTGCCAAGTTTCCAACATCTTTGACATGGTATGATGACATTCTTTATAGGAAATTTAGGACTCGTTTATCTCCTCCACCCATCGATATAGGTTTCAAGCATGACGTAGAGGCATCCATACTTTTGTATTGAGGTCTTAATTCTCCACGACGGGTGATCTTGGGTAGCATAGAGAACTTTTCACTCTTGGTAGTTCTTGCAAAACAGAGGTCTCATGACATAGCTTAGTTTTTGTACTGAGCTGAAGTGTCCATATGATAGTAAGCCTCTGCTAGAATATATGGTATTAATCTACCATATATCAGTGAACAACGATAAAACCATACATCAACAATAATACATCGATCCACCATCGTGGATTAGGGGAAGAATGCACCAGTTATTAGATAAGGGTAGGGCAATACTTCTAAAGTAGATAGCAATGACATCAGGGTTTGGGAGTGTCTCACAATTTCTCAGAGAGCATAGGTAGAGAATGTGATGACATTTTCTATTCAAATAAGGTAAGAGATTATATCTTGCAAATCCTAAAAATCCCTTTCTACACTTGTACCTTATTTGGTCTTCTTCCTCAATTCAGATCACGGTATAGTGCTCAACGTCATATGAATAGGTGAATTTCAATTATGTACGTAGTCAAATTCCTATAGCATATTGAAGTAGGCATGAGTTTTTCCCTATACGTTTTCATAGGTGGTCCATTGGTAATTAGACTCTTGGCATCAAAGATCCTGAAATTAACATAACCTGCTATAATATTTACCAATTCTACTGACTAGGGATGGGAATCTTAGGTGAGTTTCCAAGGTTGAAAAAGTGCTTCGTTGTGAAAAAAAAGTATAACATCATCTCCATGGACGAGATAAAAAAAACTTCGAATACAATACAAGTAGCAACATATAGTCAAGGTTAACTTGACACATGGGTTTGTCACAATTTCAAAGCAAGTAATGTCTACATAAGGATTTGTAGATAATAAATCCTTTCAAAATATGGTCAAATATATGTAAGAAGGATGTTGTAAAGTGGGATAAGTATAGGATGATTATAGATGTTAATCACCCCATAAGAGTACAATTTAGAATAGTCATTTTTTGGTCTTAACTATATTCATTGTTATATAGATGGCATACCAGAAGATCTCAAAGTAATATGTACATAACAACATGATGCATAATCAATCAAATCCAAAATTAAGGTAAGAAAAGGATCAACCTGGCTCACTTCTTTTAGAATTGTAACCCTTTCTCCTTCCAAGACCTGTTATCCTCCCTCTTTTCATCTTCAACTAGAAAATTTGGCAAGCCTTCTAGTTTCTGATCCACCAAGGTGGAGAGCATACTCCCTAGGATTCTCAGATTTCCTAGTTCCCCTTTCTTCACAAAACGTCCTCTATTTATAGGGCACTTCTCCCTTATGGGCCAAATAATGGCCCTATTATTAGAACATTAAATTATTCCTTAGGCCAAATAAAATATCATTTGCCATGTGAAGAATAATCCTTAAAGGTAAGAGGTTCCACGTGAGGATAAGGTGGGTGGCCCTAATTTTGGTTTATGCACACATGCTTCCACCTTCCTCCTAATTAAATATAGAGAGGATAATCTAAATTTTCCTTCTTCCAATCAAATTATGCCATGAGGGAGATTATGATAGGCTTTTAGTACTAAATAATACTTGTGCCTAATTTGGTCCAAAAAAAGTTGGACATCTAATTAAATCATAAATCCAATGCACTTAACCTAATCAACATGCTTAATTAAATTTACATCATCTTTCCTCCTAACCCCTTCAAATTCCTTAATTTGGAATTTTATAATTTTCCTTAGGGTTTTTGACCCCTTTTAGTTGAGCATTAATTTATCCCATGATCAATTAATTTTACTTTGATAAGGTTTGAGGGGAACGGGTTGTGACATACACCCCCCTTAGATTAAACACAGTCCACTATGTTTGGGCATCTACCTTATAGAAATGCATTTGTCTAGCAATAACTAGTATTTATTCTACTATTATACAATCTGAATCATCAGATTCTTCTTTCATTTAGCACCTCAATCTTGGTGGTAAGCTTCATATTCCATCCATGAAAGTACCTAGATCTACAAAAATGCAAAATATCAGCAATACCATGTCCTTATAAACACATAACATCCATTTTGCATAACAAAAAGTATTGAAAACATCATCCAAACATAATCTCATCACAAATATTATAGTTTTAAACCATCTATTACTACACAAATACTAAATTTAAAGTACTACAATAATAGAATTTGCAGAATTATGTTACAGAGATATCATAAAATTATGCATTTCTACCTTATTAGATACAAAAAAGTCTTATTAATTTTATCGAGACTCCCACCAAGGAGTATCACAGTATAATTTGGTTAACCTTTGGCATGAATTAACTTGATAAAATCAAGTGTTAACAAAGGCACAACATATTTTCAAAATCTTGATTTAGAATATTCACATATATCCTAATATGCATTTTGACATTTTGCTTGTCAATACCAGAGCATCCACCTAGATGTTTCCTGCTTATATTATTTTGGAGAAGTCCCATACCCTCTCCAAGAATGGACATCAATTCATTCTTAAAATTCATTTAGTGTTATTTTAATTCAATAAGTTTACTTTTTATGTTTATGGCTACAACCAAAATCTATAAGTTACAAACATTAAAAAACTATTCTGAGTTTCACAACAAAATATTTAAACTATTTAAGTTCACACAGTATTTCATTCTTACAAAAAAAGTATATAATTCAAATAATACAATTTGTCAAATCCCTTGGCATACATATGGTCCCTAAAGTAGTAGCTTCATGTCTCAAGGTTATTGTTCCTTGGATCTTTCACCAGGCTGAGCTACACCTACATTACTAGTTTGGGAAATTACTAGGGGATTTGCTCGAGAAGTGGTTTGAGTTATATTCTGGGTTGTTGCCTGAATTTCTTGAGTTGTACTTCCATTTTCATGATGTACAACCATAGCTAGTTGTGATGGTAGAAGTAAACCATGACTTATGAGTGCATTAAAACAAGAAGTTAAAAATAAATCTTTGTATTCATCTCTTGCTTGTTGAAACTATGCACTCTATGTGAGACAAGCAAAGTCTCCCCAAGATCGAAGAATGCTCCACAAGATCAATCACACACAAAATAGGAAAACCCACAACACCAATATTAAGTGGTAAAACCCTACTTTAAATTAAGAAGGGAAACATCCACTATGAAGATCACTATATTACTCGATGATTCAACAATACAAGAATATTTCAATGTTATACAACAATATGCATCAACATGATATGACAAGATGTAGTAGACAACATCCCTATTTAAAGAGAAGTTTTTCTACTACAACCCTAAAATTGCCCTAATCTTATCACAATATTATCTTGAGATGTGTGACAAATCTTATCACAATATTATCTTGAGATGTGTGACAAATATTATCACAATCTTATCTTGAGATGTGTGACAAGTGGCATCTATCAAATATTAAAAAGTGATTGGTTACTTTTTAATATTTACTAGAAAAAAGGAATAACTTTTTCCCATAAATTAAATATTCTTAGCACCCTTATTTTATTTATTAATTGGGTGGGAATATTTTTATATAAAATAGAATTATTTTCTAATTCAAATATTATTCTTTAGACATTATATTTTAGTCTAAGAATAATTTACACAATGTTGCATTACATATTCCAACACTCCCCCTTAATACAATATTGGGAAAATAAATTATGAAACAAAGAAACAATCCCCCCTAAAGATACAAATGGGGATGAGAATCAAATGAGTAATATAGTTACAATGAGCTTCAATGACCAAGAATGGTCTACAATAAGGCACCAATACAAAATGGGCCAAAATGATATTGTAAGCCCCCAACGGAGTAGCTTCAGATACAAGAAGCTTACAAATCCATCCATCAACCACAAGTGGCTGCAAATGACAAGAAGAAAACATCACAAGGGTGTCTTCAATAAGCCTGCAAAACCCCAAAAGGAAGTACCTACAAGCTACAAGCAACTCAACATAATATCAGTTAGATACATCATCATAAATATATTCACCACATCATATATTTTTTTTTAAGCAAAAAACCCCTTGCGGGGCCACGGGGGAGGGAGAAAGGGGGGGCAACCCCCACCCCCCCCCGCGGCCCCCCCCCCCCCCCCCCCCCCCCCCCCCCAACCAGGGTAGGGGGGTGGGCAGCTGGGTGGGGGGGGGGGGGGGGGGGGGGGCCGCGCCCGCCCCCCCCCCCCCCCCCCCCCCCCCCCCCCCCCCCCCCCCCCCCGGGCAAAAGAAAAAAGAAAGGGAACCCCCCCCCCCCGGGCCCCCGGCGCGGGGGGGGGGGGGGGGGGGGGGGGGGGGGGGCGGCGCCGCCCCCCCCGGGCCGCCCCCCCCCCCCCCCCCCACACAGCGGGGGGGGGGGGGGGGGGGGGGGGGGGGGGCGCCCCCCCCGCCCCCCCGCGCCCACCCCCCCCCCCCCCCCCACGAAGAAGAAAAAAAAAATAAAGAGGGGAGCCCCCCCCCCCGGGCCCCCCCCCCCAGGGGGGGGGGGGGGGGGGGGGGGGGGGCTCCCCCCCCCCCACAAAAAAGGAGCCCCCCCCCCCCCCCACACCACCCGGGGGGGGGGGGGGGGGGGGGGGGGCCGCGGGGGGCCCCCCCCCGCCCCCCACGGCATTCCCCCCCCCCCCAAAACAAGCAGATACCTCACATCATATATGAATATCCAAATATGATAACAAAACTAATCTAAAAAATAGTGAACTATAAGTCATCACAAAAATATTCCAAGCCATACTTATAGTCACATGCTATATAGTTGATCAAAAAATATCATGTACAAAGTTGCATAAAGCAAACAAGGAGTACCATGATAATGCAAACTCTAAAGTAACATTTACAAAAGTAGCACAAGGCTAACAAAAAAGTACCATGTACAAGAGTTGCATAAGGTATATAAAAATAATAAAGTGTGCACACCGGTTGCATAAAGCCAACCATAAAATATCATGTACAAAAGTAGCATAAATGCTAACAAGAAAGTACCATGATAAACCAATTGCATAATGCCAACTACATAAAAACATGTACAAATTTGCACAAGGCAACAAGAAAGTACCATGTAAAAGAGTTGCATAAAGCAATTGCATCATATACCATAATTGCACAATGCCATCTACAAAGTAACATGTACAAAAGTTGCACAAGGCAAACAAGAAAGTACCATGTTCAAAAGAGATGCAAAAAGCAATTATACCACCAAATATCAACTCTTATATATAACACAAAACACCTCATAAGGATGAAGTTGTCATCACACAAGTGTAACTACACTTCATTCCCCCTCGAGGACAACTTCACCAAACCAAGTGAGTCCTTCAAATTACAAAACTGCTCCTTGGGAAGAGGTTTGGTGAACAAATCAGTAGAATTAGAAGATGATGGGCAATACTCCAACTGAATAGTCCCATCGAATACCTTCTCTCTGATAAAGTGGACTTGGATTTCAACATGCTTTGTCCTTTGATACATTACATGATTTTTATCCAAGGCAATAGCTGATTGATTATCGGAGAGCAACCGTGAAGGACCACATTGCTCAAAGTCAATTTCCTTCATGATGGTACAAAGCCAAACCACTTCCTATGCAGTTGCTGTCGTAGCCTTATACTCCGCTTTCATTGTAGAAAGAGCAATTGTATCTTGCTTCTTGGAATACCAAGAGATAGTTGCAAACCCAATACTAAAAAAATATTTTGTGGTAGAATTTATGTCTATTCTATCCCCTCCAAAATCATAATCAACATAGTTGAAAAGAGCAAAGGAAGGAAGCCTAGAATACTTGAGTGCCAAATCTCTAGTACCTAAAAGGTACTTTAGAATCTTCTTGGTAGCTTGTAAGTTCTCAATATAAGGTTTCTGCATGAACCTAGCCATCATACCAACTAAAAAAGCAATATCTAGCCTTGTGATGGTAACATAAAGAAGACTACCAATGAGTTGCCTATACAATGTAGCATCAGCCAACTGATATTTTGTACTTATTTCTAACTTAACCCCTATAGAAATAGGAATGGAAGTAGGATTGCCATCCTCCAAATAAAACCTCTTAAGAAGATCTTAAATATACTTGGATTGAATCAAAAAGGTACAATCCTCATGCTAATAAACTTGCATGCCAAGATAGTAGTGTAGAAGACCAAGGTCAATCATTTCATACTCTGACTTTAATTTGGAGATGAAATAAAAAATGACCTCATTCTCATTTCCAGTCATAACAAGGTCATCAACAAATAGGGCAATTAAAATGACCAAGTTATCCTTCCTAAGCACATAGAGATATATATTTGAATAGCATTTATCAAAACCAAGAGACAAGAAGTAACCTAAAATCTTCATGTACCATGCTCTAGGTGCTTGCTTCAAACCGTACAAGGTTTTCTTTAGTTTACACACAAGTGTTTCCTTACCTTGTACAAAAAATCCTCGTGGTTGACTCATGTAGATATCCACATCAAAATCACCATTTAGAAAGGCACTTTTCACATCAAGCTAAAAAATCTGCCAACCTTGAGCAACAACAATAGCAATGAGAAGCCAAATGGTGGGCATTTTGGCAACTGGTGCAAAGGTTTCATCACAGTCAATGCCATATTTTTGACCATAACCCTTAGCAACCAATATAGCCTTATAATTTTCTATCTCTCCATTAGAATTGTACTTGATTCTATAGACCCACTTGTTCCCGATAACATTTCTCTTATTAGGATAAGGCACTAGATCGTAAGTTTTATTCTTTAGAAGAGAATCCATCTCAACCTTCATGGCATCAACCCAACAAGAGTGTTGTGAAGCTTCTTGGTAAGAAGTAGGCTCATGATCATTCTTTATCTTAGCTAGAAGAGACATGTTAAGGGTCATACTTCTAGTTATCCTTTGGCTAACTGAATTCTGCTCTTTAGGACCCCTAGAATGATCCAACCACTTGGTCCTTTTGACACAAGGCCCACCCTTTTCTAACTCAAGAAGATCTTCATTGAATTTGACATCTCTTGAAACAAATACAATGCATGAAGAAGGTGAGTATAACTTGTAGCCCCTATGTTCTGCATCATAGCCAACAAAGATGCATTTTTGAGACTTTTTGTCCAATTTATTCCTCTTTTTTGAAGGAATATATGAAAATGCATCACATCCAAACACTCTTAAGTGTGACAAATTCGGCTTCTTACCATTCCAAACCTCATAAGGAGTCTTCCCCTCAACTAATTTTGAAGGACACCTATTAAGAATGTAGATTGATGTACTGGTTGCTTCACCCCAATTAAATTGAGGTAAGTGGTCACCAAGCATGCATCTTACCATCTCCATGATTGTCCTATTTTTCCTCTCTGCAACACCATTTTGTTGAGTGTATGGACAAGTAAACTACCTTTTGATCCCATGAGAAGAACAAAACTCATTGAAATCATTGCTATTGTACTCCCCTCCATTGTCACTTCTAATCATTTTGATATTTTCTCCCTTTTTATTTTCTACCAAAGCTTTGAACTCCTTGAATGTCTCAAAAAAATCTTATTTATTCTTAAGTAGATACCCAAATATCATTCTTGAATAATCATCTATAAAGGTGAGAATATATGATGCACCACCAAGTGATCTAACATGTAATGTACCCATAATATTTGTATGAATGAGTTGAAGAATTTGTGTGGCCCTTGTTGACTTGTCCTTTGCAAACTTTTGTTTGCTCATCTTGCCTAAGATGCATCTTTCACACAAACTATGAATAGGTGAAATTTTAGGCAAGCCTTCAACCAAATTTTTGGACTTCATCATTTGAATATTTTGATAGTTTGTATGGCCTAACCTTAAGTGCCAAATATTGCTACGAGGAGAAACATTAGTTGCTAAACACATTTTAGGAGGAGCATCACCTAACACATAAATATTATTCTTCACATAACCTGTAATGATTGGTAGCATGTCTTTCCTAATGCTCCATGAAGTTGCATTGAACTCAATAGTGTGACCACTTCTAGCAACTTGTAAAACTGAAATTAAATTTCTCCTAAGGTTAGGCACATATAGGACATTATCAAGTAATTTCCCTTCAATTACAACATTGCCAACACCTTCTACTTGAAGTCTAGTATTATCACCAATGACAACTGAATCTAAAGAGTGCTTATGAAAGTCCACAAACTTATCCTTTTCAAAATACATATGGTTAGTGCATCCAGAATCTAACACCCATTAATTAGAAGTAGATGATTCAATGGAGTAGAGGGCACAAACAAAGGCATTTTTATTAGAATTTTGCTTTACATTGTTGTTCTTTTTCTTTTCCTTGCCAAACCATTTCTTAGGTCCTTGTCCCTTAGCCTTTTCTTGCTCTTCCTTTTTTGCAATCTTCTTCTTCTTGAAACAATTTTGTTCCTTGTGGCATTTCTTGCCACAAAAGTTGCAAGTGAAATCAACTCTAGGCTTGTTGGGTTGAAAATTTTAATTTTTCCTTCCCTTGTATTTCTTCTTGAAGGAAGCCTTAGTGGCACTCAAGGCAACATTCTTCTCCTTGACAAATTGACCATTCACTTTGTCTCTATTAAGATAATTTTCATGTTGAATCAATAATTGTGAAAGAGTGTTGAGAGGAATACCATCCTCTTCTTGCTCTAGCCTAGTCTCAATAATGGTGATAAAATTATTGAACTTGCTTGACAAGTTCCTAAAAATGATAAATCTTAAGATCTTCTTGCTTATCCAATCACAATTACAAGCCAATAGTTGAGTTCTCATGTCTTTCATATTTGAGAGGAAGATCATGGCACTTTCTTCTTCACCTTGCATAGTGCTAAGAATTTTGGATAATAAAGTGAATTTCCTTGATGTGTTGGACCCTATATGGACTTGTTTTAGCAAATCCCATGCATCTTTAGAATGCTCACAATGGCTTATATTGAGCAATATCTCATCACTCACACTATTTATAATCATGGAAAGTGCAAGGTGACTCTTGTTGTTGTTTGTCTCAAGTACCCTTGCCTGGGTTGGGATTTCTTCATCTCCATTCACAATGGGCCATAAATTTCTTGCTTGAAATTCAGACCTCATCCTTGGTTCCCATATTCCAAAATTTGATCCAAGGATGTGCTTAGGTGTGAATGAGATTCCATGATCAACCATTCTAGAAAGTGAACATAATCAAAACATAATATGCATTGACAAAGGAAATAAATGATGCAATAAGAAAGTAGATAAACATACTTGCATATATTAAAAAAATATAAATTTCAAGTAATCTACTTTTCAATCATCAAAGATAATCATCATGAAATATAAACATCATGAAAGATAATTAAACTTAAGCATCATCAAAGAGATAAGCATCATCATGAAAGATAATCAACATCATCATGAACTACTATAACCATCTTGCAATAAACAACTATAACCATATTGCAATTGAATAAAGGAAATAAACCAAGATCAACTTGCAATAGATTAACTTGCAATAGATTAACTTGCAATAAAAAGGTAACTAACCATAACAATCATTTTGCAACAAAATAAACTAACTTGAATTGAACCATAAAACATTTGTTAAATGTTAGATAGTCAATAAGTTAGTAAGTTAGTGTTCATTTTAAGGTTTTTTTATAGCCTAATGAATTGCCAATTCATCTCACCCAAGGTCAAGCAAGCTACCCAAAAGGGTACGGGTACGAGGACCCAAAAAGGACTTGCTACCGATAGAACGGATTCTTTTGGATTCAATAGGTGTTTAGCAAATATAAATTGTGTTGCAAGATTAAGTAAATTTTAATCAAATACTAAATTTGTGGTTAGTAAGTTGATTCATTTTTAACCTTCTTGATTAATATGAAAATTAGTAAATTGCAAGTTAGTTGGTTAGTAGATTGTTTAGTAGCAAGTTAGTAAGTTAGTAGTTAGATTAGTTGAGATGCAAAATAGGCAAAACACAAATACACTCTCTCTCTTTCTCTCTTTCTCTCTCTCACTTTCATTCTCTTTTACTTTCATTATGAGAGATACAAGTTACATTAATTTACATTATGCTTCAAGCAAATGTTTGAGAGAGATTATAAGAAATTAATAAAAATAGGGGGAAGAGAGTGAAAAATTTGATCCGAAATTGCATTGTATACTCCAAAATATACTTGGATAACCTTGCAAAACAAGCAAACTCACAAACAACCATTGTTAATGTGAGAAAAAAATGACTATAAGGTCTAAATTATTTGACAATTTGACTAAAAATTTGCCACAAATTGCATAAAAGGATTCTAGTTGCATTATACAATAATAAAAAATGCATTTCAATTTATGTAAAAAAAAAATTACTATTAGGTCTTAAAATAAAATAAATGGCTATTTTTTTTATTAAAAAATAGAATAATAAATAATTTTTTTTTTTTTTTTAATGTTTTTTTATTAAATGACTGTTTTTTATTAAAAAAATAGAATAATAAAAAAAATGACTATTTTTTTCTTAAATGACTATTTTTTTATTAAATGACTATTTTTTTTTTATTAAAAAACAAAATAACAAAAAAATTCAGACTGTACAGCAACCCAAATAAAAAAATTGCCTTAGATTTATTTTTCACCAAAATAGGGCAAATAATATATGGAAATAGGGTTTTTGGGCCTTCCGAACACAACCATGGGGTTCGTTTGGCTCCAAAACCCTTCCATCAAAAGCTTAATGCCAAAAATTTATAGATTTAAAATGAAAACACCATTTGCAAAATATCTAACAACTAGATAAAAAAAAAAACATAATAAATCTATAAACCCTAATGGCAGATTTGCAAAATAAGTTTACCCAAATATCAAATGCATGTATTAAAACAAAAAAAAAATATACCTTAATGGGTTTTTCACCTCAAAGGATTGAAGACACTTGATGGAGATCCCAACTGCTCTAATACCAAATGTGAGACAAGAAAAGTCTCCCCAAGATTGAAGAATGCTCCACAAGATCAATCACACACAAAAGAGGAAAACCCACAACACCACTATTAAGTGGTAAATGTTGGCAATTTTGGGTACCTTGGGTACATTGCCTTTGCTCAAGTGTAGATGTTGTCATTGATGTCAAGAAGTTCTTGAAGCAATTTGATTTGATGTCAAAGAATTTGTTTTGATGAAGGTTACAACATGGACAGTGAGTTTCCAAGAAGATCAGAGTAGCCCATTTGCAAAATATCAAGAAAAAGACAAGTAAGAAAAAGTATGCAGTCGGCTGGAAAAACTGTCGCGATTTCGCGACATGTTTGAGGAGAGAGAAAGTTCTGGAAAAACTATCATGATTTCGCGACATGTTTGAGGAGAGAGAAAGTGCTGGCAAAACTGTCACGATTTCACGACATGTTTGAGGAGAGAGAAAGTTCGGGCAAAACTATCACGATTTCGTGACATGTTGGAAGAAAGAGAAGAAGTTGGCAAAACTATCGCGATTTCGTGACATGTTGGCAGAGAAGGAGAGCAAGATGGAAAGTGTCACGATTTCGTGACATGTCGCATTTTCGTGACTCGAAAAGTGTAGGAAGGCAGAGAAGGAAAAGTGTCACGATTTCATGACATTCTGCAAAGAAGGTTGTACGGACGAAAAAGTGTCACGATTTCGTGACATGATGCTGAAGAGAGAGTCCGCAGTGTGAACTGTCATGATTTCGTGACAAGTTCGAAGAGAGAGAAAGTAACATGAAAAATGTCACGATTTTGTGACATGCTGCAGAGGTCGAGGTGAGGACTGTCACGATTTTGCGACATGTTGAAAAGCTCAAAATGAGAACTGTCACGATTTCGTGACATGCAACTAAGGGAAGAGTTTGAAATGAGAAGCATCACGATTTCGTGACAGGTTGCAAGGAAAGCTTTCGAAAGTTGAAAGTGTCGTGATTTCGTGACAGGCAGTAGAGAAAGTGTACGAAAGCTGAAAGCATCACGATTTCATGATAGGATGAAGGAACAGCTTATGGATGCAGAAAATGTCATGATTTCATGATAGGTTGAGATGGCAGCATTCAGTTGGAGAAAGTGTCACGATTTCATGATAGAAATAGGAAGCAAGTCTTCAACAGAAGAAGCGTCGCGATTTCGTGACGAATTCAAGAAGGAAGAGCTCGAAGGCGAAAGCATCATGATTTCGTGACATGTTTCAGTTTCGTGGGTGTAAGGTAGAGAAAAGCATAAGGCAACGAAAGTGTCATGATTTTGTGACATGTTCCGTTTTTGCTGGTGCAAGCCGAGAAAAGGTTGAAGAAGCAAGAAATGTCACGATTTCATGACAGAAGTGAAGATGACATCAACAGAGGCAAAAGTGTCATGATTTCATGACAAAAGTAGAGAAGAAGGCCATGAAGACAGAAGGGTCATGATTTCATGACAGAAGTGAAGATGACATCAGCAAAAGCAGAAAGTGTCACGATTTCGTGACAAGAACTTAAGTAAAGTCGACAAAGGCTAAGGTGTCACGATATCATGACAAAAGCCAAAGGAAGGTGTACGGTTGCAAAAGGTGTCACGATATCATGACATGTAGTTTCATGACAGAAGCTACAGGAGAGTTGCAGAGGCGGTTGAAGCCGACAGAGTTAAATTTGGGCCGACGAAGATTAGGGTTTGCAGTCGACGTTGTTTTAGGGATGTGCAGCTGACTAAGATCAAGGTTTTAATCTTGAGATTGTTAGTATAAAAGGAGGGCTGCTTGGAGAGTTTTGTATTGATCGAAGTGTGCGTTTGAAGTGCGACGTTCACAGATAGAGTGCGGGGGTGAAGTTCGATCATCGAAAAGTAGAGTGCGAAGATCGATAGCAGTGTCAGAGTGCATTTCATCAAATCTTCTAAGTGAGAGAGATTGCAAGGAAGTAGAGTGCGCAAAGATGTTGCTGCTATGATTGTGCAGAGGTGCAAAGGTCGATGTTCGATCAAGTGCAGTTGTGATTGCACAATAATAGCGAAGGACTATGTTTTATGCAGAACAGAGAGGAAGAGGACATTTGTGCCAGACCGAAGGACTGTGTTTTGGTGCAAATTCGAGGACCAGCTTTGAGGTGATAGAGTTGAGGACAGAGGTCTCCAGCCAGAGCAGGGAAGACAGGTGTCTTCTGTGGATAGAGTTCCACTTGCTAAGGGCAAAAGAGGCAGAGGTCTTCTAGAGGATCACCAGCCAGAGCAGAGTTAGGGGAAGGTATCTCCTTTGAGCAGAGGCTCATAAACATTGTAATTGGGAAGGTTTCCCAAAGAACTATGATATAACTTTTAGAGAAAATTTTTATCCGTGGAGTAGCCCACCTTGGGTGAACCACGTAAATTGTTGTGTCACTATTGTGGATGGTGTTTTGTGCATTGCTTTGATTATTGTTGTTGATACTGCTATCTATACACTACATAATATTGAATTGAAAGCTGTTTTGAAAGAAAAAGTTAAAAGTGGTCTTATACTGTTCACCCCCCTCTCAGTATAAGCTTGTGTTCTTCAATTGGTATCAGAGCGGGTTCCTTCGAAAAGTTTAACAGCTTGAAGGAAAAGCTTGCAAAGAACACAATGGACTATTCAAGTGGCAATGCAACACCTATTCTTGATGGATCAGATTTTGGTCTGTGGAGTGCAAGAATGAAAGTTTATCTAATGGCACTTGGTAATGAGGTATGGGAAGTGATTGAAGATGAGTACACTATTCCTGAACATGGTCCTTATACTAAAGAAGATAGGCTCATGCTTCACAACAATTCAAAAGCCATGAATGCAATCCTGAAAGGCTTACAGAAAGTAGATCTCACCAAAGTTATTCACTGCAAGACAGCTAGTGAAATGTGGAAACAGTTGAAAGTGGTTCATACAGGTGATGCAAATGTCCGAAAGGCCAAGTTGAGACACTTTAAAGGTATGTTTGAACAACTCAAAATGAATGATGATGAAAATATTAGTGACTACATGCTTCGTATGGATGAGGTTGTTAACTCCATGAAAGACTTAGGTCTTGAACTTGCTGAAAATGATGTGTGTGATAAGATTTTAAGATCTCTTCCTAATAGATTTAGTGAAAATATTTCTGCCATTGAGGAAGCTAAAGATTTAGATAAATTGAAAAAGGATGAGCTCCATAGTATACTTGCAGCATTTGAGTTGAGAACTCAAGTGAAAGTTGATGTCAAGAAAGAGGCAGCTTTCAAGGCTACCAAGAAATCCAAAGGTAAACAGATTCAAGAGAGTGATGAGTCTTCTAGTGATGAAGAGGCATATTACAGCAAGAAAGGCAAGTTTTCTAGAAAGCACAAAAGCATGAAGAATATAAGATGTTTCAATTGTGGAAAGTTTGGTCATTATGCTACTGACTGTACTGTTTCCAAGAATGAAAGTGATGAAGATATACAGGATTCTAAGAGCAAGGATTCTGAAAAGCACAAGCATCACAGGAAGAGCAAAGATGAGTACAACAATCACGAAAAGAGGTATTCTCACAAGCACAAGAAGAGCTTCTACCTAGACAAAGCAAGTAAGTGTTCTAGAAGTGATAGTGAAAGTTCTTCTAGTGATGATGAAAATGAGATGTTGTTCATATCAGAAAAAGAGGAAGAACCGAAACATAGATTCATTATCATGAAATGTTTTAGATGTGGAAATTTTGGGCACCTTGAGGATGATTGCACAAATAATGAATTGGTTGCTAGTATGTATGAGGATGCTTCAGAAAATGATAAGGAAGATGCATGTATGGTTTTTGAAAAGGGTAGCACCTCTAGTGATAAGAAATCTGAAAAAGGCCTTGATGATTCAAAATGCAATCAAATAGAGGATCTTGAAAGTGAACTTACTAATGCTCTTAGTGTTTTGAAAAAGGAAAGAAAGAAGAATGCTAGACTCAAGGATAAGTTAGATGAATGTTGTATGGAGAGAGATGAACTTATAGAAAGTCTTGACGTCTCTATGGCTAAGACACAAGAACTCAAGAATGAGTTAGAATCTAAGGTGCTTGAGTATAGTGAATTAGAACAGAAAATGGCTTCTTTGAAAGAGGAAACTAAAGAGTACAAGGATAAGCTGTACAGGTTTCAAGAAAGCTCCAAAAAGGTTAAATCTCTCATCAAAGGACAAAGAAAGACAACAGATAAAACAGGTCTTGGTTTTGTTAAACCACACAAGGAACAGGTTGGGGAATCTAGTAAGAGATTTCAAAAAGAAGAGAGTTCTGATGAAGAGAGTATCTCAGAGAAAGAGTCCATGAGTGATAGATGCGTAGAAATAGAAAATAGAATTCTGAATGCGAAGAAGAAGTTTTCGAGACCCAAGAGGTCAAATAGAAGAATATTTCATGGCAGATGTTTTGCATGTCACAGGTTTGGTCACACGGCTTCACAGTGCATAGATCAAATGAAGAGGGTAAACAACAATTTCAGAAGTTTTAGTTTCTTTCAAGGGTATTGTTACTCTTGTCAACAATTTGGGCACAAGGCAATTTATTGCAAGACAAATAACAGGAACACGTTTGGTCATAATAGGCGGATTCAAAGAACAGGTATGCCTAAAAGAAATAACTTTGTTACTTGTTATAAGTGCAACAATGCAGGTCACACAGCTAGACAGTGTAGAGCTGATCTTCCAAGGTACAGGAATAGGAAAAGTGGTATGAACAGGTCCAAGGATCAAGGCATGGACAAGAACAGGGATGAGAACAAGAACAAAAACTATGACAAGAACAGAAATACGGACAAAGAATTCAAGAGAAGGCCCGGCAAGGAAATTGTAGACACTGATGATGATGAGTGCCTAATGGGAGTTTTACTCCCACCCCTGTTTTAATCACCTCATCAGGAGGTGGGGGAGGGACTAAGCTAAGAAGCTCATTCTTAGTCCCGAGCCCCAAAGGTGACCCTTTGCCATTGATGACAAAGGGGGAGAGATATGAGTAAGGGGGAGAGATATGAGTAAGGGGGAGAGCTTCAAAGTGAAGAAAAGAGCTTCAAGTCAGGGGGAGCAAAAACTTCAAAGGCAGATTCTCAGTTGTTGGCATAGTTGGTTTCAGTTTTGGCTCTTAAGATGTGTTTCAGTAAAGGTTTGCCATCAATGACAAAGGGGGAGATTGTTGGCAATTTTGGGTACCTTGGGTACATTGCCTTTGCTCAAGTGTAGATGTTGTCATTGATGTCAAGAAGTTCTTGAAGCAATTTGATTTGATGTCAAAGAATTTGTTTTGATGAAGGTTTCAACATGGACAGTGAGTTTCCAAGAAGATCAGAGTAGCCCAGTTGCAAAAGATCAAAGAAAAAGACAAGTAAGAAAAAGTATATAGTCGGTTGGAAAAACTGTCACGATTTCGTGACATGTTTGAGGAGAGAGAAAGTGTTGGAAAAACTATCATGATTTCGTGACATGTTTGAGGAGAGAGAAAGTGTTGGCAAAACTGTCACGATTTTGCGACATGTTTGAGGAGAGAGAAAGTTCGGGCAAAACTGTCACGATTTCGCGACATGTTGGAAGAAAGAGAAGAAGCTGGAAAAATTGTCGTGATTTCGTGACATGTTGGCAGAGAAGGAGAGCAAGATGGAAAGTGTCACGATTTCGTGACATGTCGCATTTTCGCGACTCGAAAAGTGCAGGAAGGCAGAGAAGGAAAAGTGTCACGATTTCGTGACATTCTGCAAAGAAGGTTGTACGGACAAAAAAGTGTCATGATTTCACGACATGATGCTGAAGAGAGAGTCCGCAGTGTGAACTGTCGCGATTTCGTGACAAGTTCGAAGAGAGAGAAAGTAACATGAAAAATGTCATGATTTCGCGACATGCTGCAGAGGTCGAGGTGAGGACTGTCATGATTTCGTGACATGCTGAAAAGCTCGAAATGAGAAGCGTCACGATTTCGTGACATGCAGCAAAGGGAAGAGTTTGAAATGAGAAGCATCACGATTTCATGACAGGTTGCAAGGAAAGCTTTTGGAAGCTGAAAGCGTCACGATTTCATGATAGGCAGTAGAGAAAGTGTATGGAAGCTGAAAGCATCATGATTTCATGATAGGATGAAGGAACAACTTATGGATGCAAAAAATGTCATGATTTCATGATAAGTTGAGATGGCAGCATTCAGTTGGAGAAAGTGTCACGATTTCATGACAGAAACAGGAAGCAAGTCTTCAGAAGAAGAAGCGTCATGATTTCATGATGAATTCAGTAAGGAAGAACTCGATTTCATGATTTCATGACATGTTCCAGTTTTACGGGTGTAAGGCAGAGAAAAGCATAAGGCAGCGAAAGTGTCACGATTTTGCGACATGTTCCGTTTTCGCTGGTGCAAGCCAAGAAAAGGTTGAAGAAGCAAGAAATGTCACGATTTCATGACAGAAGTGAAGATGACATCAACAAAGGAAAAAGTGTCACGATTTCATGATAGAAGCAGAGAAGAAGGCCATGAAGACAGAAGGGTCACGATTTCATGACAGAAGTGAAGGTGACAAGCAAAAGCAGAAAGTGTCACGATTTTGTGACAAGAACTTAAGTAAAGTTGACAATGGCTAAGGTGTCGCGATATCACGACAAAAGCCAAAGGAAGGTGTACGGTTGCAAAAGGTGTCACGATATCGTGACATGTTGTAGTTTCACGGTAGAAGCTATAGGAGAGTTGCAGAGGCGGTTGAAGTCGACAGAGTTAAATTTTGGGTCGATGAAGATTAGGGTTTGTAGTCGACGTTGTTTTAGGGATGTGCAACCGACTAAGATCAAGGTTTTAATCTTGAGATTGTTAGTATAAAAGGAGGGCTACTTGGAGAGTTTTGTATTGATCGAAGTGTGCGTTCGAAGTGCGACGTTCATAGATAGAGTGCGGGGGTGAAGTTCGATCATCGAAAAGTAGAGTGCGAAGATCGATAGCAGTGTCAGAGTGCATTTCACCGAATCTTCTAAGTGAGAGAGATTGCAAGGAAGTAGAGTGCGCGAAGACGTTGCTACTATGATTGTGCAGAGGTGCAAAGGTCGATGTTCGATCGAGTGCAGCTATGATTGCATAAAAATAGTGAAGGACTGTATTTTATGCAGAATAGAGGAAGAGGACATTTGTGCCAGACCGAAGGACTGTGTTTTGGTGCAAATTCGAGGACCAGCTTTGAGGTGATAGAGTTGAGGACAGAGGTCTCCAGCTAGAGCAGGGAAGACAGGTGTCTTCTGTGGATAGAGTTCCACTTGCTAAGGGCAGAAGAGGTAGAGGTCTTCTAGAGGATCACCAGACGAGAGCAGAGTTAGGGGAAGGTATCTCCTTTGAGCAGAGGCTCATAAACTTTGTAATTGGGAAGGTTTCCCAAAGAACTGTGATATAACTTTTAGAGAAAAGTTTTATCCGTGGAGTAGCCCACCTTGGGTGAACCACGTAAATTGTTGTGTCACTTTGTGGATGGTGTTTTGTGCATTGCTTTGATTACTGCTGTTGATACTGCTGTCTATACACTGCATAATATTGAATTGAAAGCTGTTTTGAAAGAAAAAGTTAAAAGTGGTCTTATACTGTTCACCCCCCCTCTCAGTATAAGCTTGTGTTCTTCAGTAAAATCCTACTTCAAATGAAGAAGGGAAACATCCACTATGAAGATCACTATATTACTCAATGATTCAACAATACAAGAATGCTTCAATGTTATGCAACAATATGCATCAACATGATATGATAAGATGTAGTAGACAACACCCCTATTTAAAGAGAAGCTTTTCTACTACAACCCTAAAATTACCCTAATCTTATCACAATCTTATCTTGAGATGTGTGACAAATCTTATCACAATATTATCTTGAGATGTGTCTAATTTTAATTATTGGTACTTTAATAGTCAAACTCATTCCTTTAGTGCTTCCACTTCGTTTTGCACCATTCTCAAGATTTCCTCTCCTTCTAAGTTGTATGGACCTGCCACTATATCCATTCATTAGCGTACATACCTTTCAGAAGATTCTTCCTCTTTATAATCTACTTCTTGGAGTTGTCGATGTGTAGTCCACCAAATATCAAAGTTTGGGGTTGTGCCTACATCATCCTCCTCTGGTGTCCATATAGCCTCATATGGTTCAAGGGCTAATGGTTCCATTTGTAGAGGCATCACTACTTTTTTCCCCTTTCGAGTATAAACCCTGGATGGGTCTGATATCCATTGCATAATTTTGAACTATCGCAACACCTGAGTATACTAGAAATACTCATATTGCATACTTGTATGTCCAATCAACCAACTTGTTTGTCTCACATGATCGATTTGTACTCCATCTTTTGCCCACACTGGGCCCTCTCTCCAAGGTCTCCAAATAATGTCTTAGGAGTGCATATTCTCCCAAATAGAGCAGAATTGCTCTCTATTTGCTTCAAGTGGTCTATGGCTAGACCACTCCTTGTCTCATTGCCATATTAACACATAGGGTATCTTTGGCCCTATAATTTTGTATACATCGTAAGGTAGTCCTTGGGTTCTTTCTATCACTGTGTTCCCATGCCCAGATTTGTAGTAGAGTGCTACAACTCATTTTGGTTTTCGTCATTGTTCACAATTCAAACAACTCTCTATAGGTTTGATCCAACAATGTCAGAGCCCATGCATATACAATTGGATTTTTAACCAAATCCTACACTATTCCCAATAAATTCTAGGGAAACCATGCACCTCTTGATTTTGGTAAAATGACACTCGATAAGAGCTCCATTACTATAGCATGTCTATGTGTCAAACTACCCTTCTCATAGTGTATTTCATAATCTATATGACATGTGTTGGTGTTCACACTTCTCCATTCTGCTCTAAATACTCTTTTTAAAACATACCTCTTTTTTGCTTCGTTAACAACGATCACTATGTGACCTTCTATCGGTATCTGGTATATCTGGTACATATCCTCTAGCGTGATAGTCATTTCTCTAGTGGGTAACTGGAATGTCCCTCTATTGGGATCCCACCTTTCAACTAAGGTTGATAAATAACAACCATCCATAGATATTGGCTCCAAACAAGAAACCTATTTTACCCAACCATTGCCAGTCATTGGCATCCAATGCACTCCTCACTCTTTGAAAGATTGGCCTAGAGGTAGATTGGGGTCTAATAACCTTTAATGACTTTGTCTCTTTTGTCCTACCCTCATGACTTGTTTTGACATTGTTCAAGGTCATCTTCTTTTCATTTACTAGGTATGCACTAGCAGATCAATGATCCAGAATAACAGAATCAAGAGT
Source organism: Wollemia nobilis (assembly GCA_028583015.1). Lineage (NCBI taxonomy): Eukaryota > Viridiplantae > Streptophyta > Pinopsida > Araucariales > Araucariaceae > Wollemia > Wollemia nobilis. The sequence goes on along the minus strand of JAQPPZ010003589.1, from coordinate 5,374,387 downwards.
CTCACAATGGGACTTATTCTAAATAGGACTGCTATAACTAATAATTCAAACGCAAGTAAAATCTTACTGATCTTTGTAATTCAATTTTTTTTACTGTAAAGTTTGTTCAGACTTGACCTGGTTCTAGATCTTATAGTATTTCATAGTTATTTTATTCAATCATCAACCCAATCTTGACCCAATTGTCCAATCAATCACTATTTGTAGTTCATTTTTTTTATTTTTCTATTATACTTTTTCAATTTTTGAGGCACTAACGTCTCCATGTTTGAGATATTATTCCATGATTTAAATTAGTATGGCTCATAAAAGTTATCTCGTTATTGCCCTTTCAATGACTCCAATAGTCGTTTCATGCACAATTATTTGTGCATTTTAAATTTTTGATATCCTCACCCGTCTAATCATTGTATATTGCCTTTATTGGCAATAAGCACCATTATGTGTTTTTATATGAAAAATGTATTTTTTTATTTTTGTGTGTGGTCAATAGAGCCATAACATTTTTAGTGTAAAGTATAGTTTTGTTATGGGTAGTTAATCCCTTATCATCTTGGGTTAACTTATCTATCATCAGTGTATATTCTGATGTCACTATCCTTTTTTGGATATTGATACCACATGTACTATGTAGTGGTATTTTATGGTACTCATTTAGCATATACTGAACTAATAGACTTGGAAATCACCCGAGATATACATTTTTCATGAGTCGAGATTTTTGAGGAAATTAGAGATGGTGATGTTTTAGATGACGACATTTGGACGACGACCATGAGTCAGATATGTTGGTTCTCCATATTACATTCCTTCACCATTGTTGAGATGTTCAATTATTTCTTTGGTCAATGACCACATTTGTATTCAAGAGACTACTTGATCTTCTTAATCCAATGATTAATAATACAAATATTCTTTTAATTGTTCTACTAACTCAAGTTGTTAGACACACTTACAAATAAGGAGTAGGCAATCGAAAGACATATATTTTGAGTGATTTCTCAAAAGAGTCTAAGGTACACCACTTAAAACCCATGTAGGAGGGTTCACTTAGCTCTTCTACTTTTGAATTACTGTGGATCTACTTATAGGGGATAGGGACTCAGACATCATAATCTCAAACATTGACCTTTGCCCTTACCAAGTGTGCATTGTTTAGAGTTAATGTTTTGAGTTTTCTCTCATGTTTTATTTCATGCCCAAATCTTTACTAACCTAGATCTAACTAGAATCTATTAGTTAGTCTGGGCTCTGATACCAATTGTAACAACCCCAGTTGTCACTCCTCAACCACTCAATTTTTTTTAACACTTACATTTCCATGAGGCAAGAGACATAATAATGACCTAATACTGATGTATTCCATTTGGATTATAACTTGTCAAGGAAAATAGCTTCAAGAGCTATTGAGACTTGATCAGAGTCTCTTTAAGTAGAAGTGATCAACTTTTATGAAAGCCCCATACCCCATTGCTATGAGAATGTTGGCTAAGTGTTATATTTCATCCCACATAAAAGGAAAATCACCAATTGGTCCACCAAGACCAGGTGAATACCTTGAATATGGAATACCCATCATAATGAAATAACCTTATCAATGGTTATTCATAGATCTTATATTTGATCCACTTCATCTAGAAGAGATCTCTAAGACAACAATATCACTATCATGATAAGAATCCATGGAATGTCATCTTAAACATGATTATATATCTTTATACCTCAAAGAGAATATTGGTTCACTCTTTGTTTTGGCAACCCTTTGTTGTACATAATAAGTTCATTACAAAATGTCATTACTTGTCCAACATGGGAGTATCCCTCCTTATGAACACTTAATTCCTTAGTTGGAATATAATTTTTGTCCTAGTTTATGACTGATTTGCCTTTTATAGTAAAATCCATTACACCATAACCTTAGGTTTGAAACAAAACATGAGAGATCTACTTAAGCAAGAATTACATTCCATTATGATCGGCTTTATGATTCCACACAACCATTGATTACAAGAATGAGAACTAACTAGTTAATTCATTCATGTTTATCCAATTTAAACCAATAAGTAAATGGCACAATCGCATAACATTAAATCATCATCATCTCAGCAATTTAAGCATACATTCCTAACATCATAAGCTGCTATTTTAGAGAAAGAGGGGCTTCAGCTAGAGTTAGCACAAATTCATAAAACAATGATAGCCTTGCAAGCACATAGTGTTGGAATATGTAATGCAACATTGTGTAAATTATTCTTAGACTAAAATATAAAGTCTAAAAAATAATATTTGAATTAGAAAATAATTCTATTTTATGTAAAAATATTCCCACCCAATTAATAAATAAAATAAGGGTGCTAGGAATATTTAATTTGTGGAAAAAAATTATTTCCTCTTTTCTAGCAAATATTAAAAAGTAACCAATCACTTTTTAATATTTGATAGATGCCACTTGTCACACATCTCAAGATAAGATTTAGTTTCTACTATGATCCAATTCTATGATTCTAAAAATAGAGTGATAAAAACCTCTGAAGGCACTCCCCTATTCTCAATTACCAAATATTTTTACCATGAATTATTCACCATAGGAGTAGGTCCACCTTCAAAACCTAGACCATTTGACACAGCGGAGTTAGCAAGGGCTTATACCACATTAGTAACATTAGAAAAGAAGAGGGCTATAGAAAAATGGCTTCGTCTCAATTTCAAAAGGATAAGAGAGGAAGATGAAATGCCTGAAGTTCCTATTCATATTGGTGAATTTACAAACCCTGAACTATTCTCTATGTTAGCCTATATGGAGGATCTAAATTGTGATAGATTGGTGTACGACTGGAAAATTACCACAACCTACTGCATTTCCAATGAAAGAATGTATGAGGAAGATGCAAAGAAAAAAGGGACTAGGGTGATTTATTTTGATTGGCCAATTTTTCTTGCATAGAGGGTACATGAACAATTGGTAAGAATAAAAAGGGCTCTGATACTCCTAGTTTTAGGTATTTCTTGAGTTTGGTATGGATGTTTTATGCTACCATTAAGGACAAGATGCCTTGGATTTTGGTCAGGGACAAAACCAGTTATGGAGAACCCCTACCGGTTTATTACTGGATAAGTCATTTGAGAAGTAGTGAGTCTTTTTATAGATTCAACTTGGAATTTCTTGGACCTGTCTTGAAAATAAGGTATGGAGAGTGCCCTATATTTCCACCCCTGGATAAGCAAATTTTGAGAGCAAAGGGTGCTGAGAAAGGAGATTGGTACTTGTTGACTAAGGGCACAATTATCAGATTATATGGTTTCATGGGTAAACCTTTCCTCATGCCCCATTTTATTACAGAAAGGCTCTTTACCTTGGAATATTTGAGGCAGGCAGAGTATATGGATTTGCATTATGGTTCTATAAGAGAGAAAATCTCTGCTTACAAACCACATTATGGAGGATATTACCATCACAAAGAAGGGGCATAGTTAGCTAATTGACCAATACCTTTACATGTTAGGTATATTTTATATTCACCAAAGATGGAGTTACGACCCTGATAGTATTTTCACTGCCAGAAATGTGGCCCTCAACGGAGAAAAAACTTACAAATTTGAAAAGAGGCCTAGGGATCATTTTGAACAAGGCAAAAATAATGATGAGATTGCTCTTTTGGAGTGGAATGTGTCAAATATGGGTCAAATGCCTCCGTGATTGGACTTCTATATGATATTGGTGATGGTTTTTTAAGCCTTAATATTACCACAAATATCATAGGATCGAATTTAATATAGTCACAATATAATAGGTCAAGATAATAATATGAGCAAATTAATATGTATATTAAGGCTTATAATAAATCAAATAATACTCAATAATATATTGCAAAATAAATATAAATAACCTGAATTATTCATGTACTATGCATGAAGAATGACTTACAATATTAATTGCTCAAAATGTATGTAATCTTTATTCCTTCTCTTTCTCTTACAAAATTAATGATCATGATTGTATGCGTTGTGATTGTATTTCTTTCTTATGGAGTTTTATCTCCATAATATAGCCATAGTAGTGTTACTCTTTGAATACTTGGCTAGTCTTTTTCATATTCCAAGTCTCATGACTCTTTGTTTATATACTTACCACTTGTATACTTGAACACTTGACTCTATAACATATACACACCTAAACATGACTCTTAAATTTCTATAACTTGCATACTCTAATATAAGATACTTGTGCACATCTTTATATTACATATTTACACTCTTATATATAAGATAATTGTGCACATAGCCTCAACCTACACTTGCACACTAACTCATATGACAATGGTGTATTTTCTACACATTATAAAAGAAGAGCCTTTCAAAACTATGAAAGCAGTATGGGCTAGATGTAAATGGGATGTTGTAGATTATGGAGGAACGACATGGAGAATTCTAACTTATTCAAATCCTATTAGAACCTCCTATGTGACCACTCATAAAACTAAGCATTGGATAGCCTCTTTCATCATATTTTTATTTGTAGATATTCATTTCATCCTTATCAATCTCTATGGACCTACAACTTAGTCAGACACATTAGAAGTTTGGAGTGGGATTGAAGCCTTTATGAGAAGTAAATACCAAGAAATAATATTCATGATCATAGGATATTTAGATGCCATAACCAAGAGAGATAAAAATTTGGAGGAATTAGGAAACCAACCCAAATATGAGGGATTTTTTAAAAAATTTATTCAAAACATTAATCTATGGGAGGTTGAGTTTGAAGAAGACAACTATACATGGACTGAAAATAGGAGAGGCTAGAACCTAATAGAAGAAAAATTAGATAGATGCATTCTCACAGATAATTGGCTAGATGAAAGAAATTGTGCTAAAATTAATACCTTGACAAGGATTGGTTCAGATCACTAGCAAATAAAAGTTAAAATGGTGGTAAGTAAATTTTAAAAAATATATATTTTAAATATAAGTAGATGTGGGAAGACCATCCTCAATTTGTTGATATGATAGTACAAACATGGAATTATTTATGAAATGGTGGGATATATACACTTCCAAAACAAATTAAATCAATGAATTGTAGATTAAAATAATGGAATAAGAATAATTTTGGAAATATTTTTGAGAAGAAAGAAAAATGAAAAGATAAAATTTAAAAATTCAAATAAGGTGATCCTAATAACCCAATATTAGAGGAAAGGGATTTGCTTCATGAATATCATAATAGTTTGAGTAAGGAAGAGAAATTTTGGAGATTAAAATCAAGAACAACTTGGTAAAAGAAGCAAATAAAAACATAGTTTTTTCATAGGATGGCTATAGTACATAGATTAGCATCCATACTTAGTAGAATTAAATCAGTAGAAGGGTTTGTATTGAATACTAGAGTGAAGTCATAAAGGTGATTACGTCTTTTTATCAGAATATTCTAAGATCAAAGGAGTTTGAAGTTCTTAATGATAAGCTTTTACAAGAATTTCCTTTAGTTATAATAGATGAAGATATTAGGAAACTATGAAGCCTATTAATCTAGAAGAAATTTATCTAGATATTTTATCTTTTAATAAGGATAAATCCCTAGGTCCATATGGACTTTTTGTAGCATTATATCATCATAATTGAGATATAGTGAAGTATTCTTTATTGGTGGTAGTGGATTAGTCTAGGGTAAAACAATATATACTGTGACTAAGAAAATGCACCATACCACGTAAATAAATAAAATTAAAAATTGATATTGCATTGATAGACTTTGTTTATTATAAATCAGCATTTTTATTACAATGGATCTCCCAAAAGGGAGAGTTTTCTTTGCAAATGAGTTCTATGGTGTAAAAAATCATCTCCTTAAGCACACAAAAAATTAGAGGGAAGGTTTTGAAGTATCGTTGCTTGACCTCTAGATCCTCTATTTGATCCCAATACCCGCACACGAACCCACAATAAAATAATTAGTAGAATCTATAGGGCATTTTAGGATAAGTCCCAAAATCATAAAAAGGGGTTACAAAAAGCTTACAAAAACTCACAATTTTTTTAACAAAACTTACAAAACTATGCAAAATGGTTGCAAAACCTTATAAAATACTATATTTTACCTTACTTGTCTGCTTGCTATTAATTTTATGTCTCTCTCTACCTTTGATGCTCAACCTCCCAAGGAAGTTGGCTTTGTCTAACTACATAGGGTAGTTGGTAATTTCACATAGAGGTTAGCCTCTATTGCTCCAAATGGTATAAAACTATATGAAAATCTTGATCTCATTGTTAGGAACCTACCCTTAAAATTTCATGGCAATCCAAGTCTAGATGAGTAAGTTATGCCCAAAATAGTGAGGGTGGGTATGGCTATATTCTCAATGACCTATGTAATTGCCTAACGCAGCTGACTCCATGTTGTGGAAAGGGCTTAAAACTTAGATTTAGAACTTTCTACAATTTTTTCAGGTCTTATGGTATAGATTCAATGCTTTTTAGTTGTTGGAGATGAGTGCAACTACAAAATAAATATCAACATACATTTTAAATATATTCCATGGTTTATGTTCTTGTGCTCTCTGAATAAGGTACATGCAATCACAAATTCATAAATACACGAGGAAGGCTGAACAAAATCTGGTTATAGTTTTGATAGTGTTTTTGTATGCTCTCTAAGAAAAATGAAATGGAGATATTTGTAACATTTTTCCAAGGGTGGGATAAGTGATGAGAATGAGGGAGGATGATGGAAAAGTGGTATGGGTGAGAGAAAGGAGGAATATTGACTTTTTCCACTTGGCTATTTGGAGGGAAAAATATGCAACATTCTCTATTTGGGATGATGCCCTATGATATGTTATGACTTACTATGACATGCCTCACTAATGCTCATGGGTGGAGAGATTTCCTCACCCACAAAAATGGCATACCTCATCAATGTGCTTGGGTGGAGGGAATCCTCACCCAAATGCATTAATGAAGCATGGATATGGAGGAGAGAAGGTGAATTAATGACAAGTAGAGTTAGGTGAATTGAGGTTAAAATAGAGGGATGGTCTCATGATGACCATGGATTAGGCATAGAAAAATGCTTAGGATGGTCAAAGGTGCTAGAATGGTCAACATTAATATTTATAAGGTTACAATATATTAATTAAAATAATTGCATTATTTATTAAATATTAACATTTAACCATTGCCAATATGACACTTTTTGGGTGTCTACAAATACCCTTTTTGTACCACATTATGTGTAAACACAATATGGTGTAAAAATAGATGACGCCTATTAATGGATTGATGATGGAGAGTGATGAATGGATGATGATGGTTAGTGAGTGATGAAAATAAATCACTTTTATCTTGAGAAGTGGGATATAGGATTGTCTCAAATAAATAACAATGTAATATGGCCCAATCATTAAAGCAACAAATGCCCTTGAATATTTGTCTTTGACGAATTGATGAGGTCACTTTGATTAAAAATTTATCTTTGAATTAAATTTCTTATTATAATTTTAAGAAAATAAGACGATTTTTGTTATTTACCTTAGTATATGGGGTTAATTTAAACCTTGATAAAATATTCTTGGACTTAAGTGGCTCCAATATTGAGTGTTTGAGTATTAAATTGATTGGAGATACAATTGTATGGGTTTTATCTACCCTCTCAAGCAATGAGTGGGTGGAAATAAATGGATGAAAACCATGAGGTGATTGACAAAATATGGATAAAAATGGTAGCAAAGAGAAAATGAAGATGCAAAAAGGTGAATTTGGAGGTCTGTTGTAATATTTGGAGTGATGGATTGCTGAAATGACCATTCCAACTGATCAGGGTAGTTTCTTGGAGTATTGGTGACCACCTAAGGTGGTTGGTAACCTATTTGGGCGGTTACCAATGGAAAGCTATATATAGGGTATTGTGGGGCATATTATGCAACTATGATGGGTAGTAGAGAAGGTAGAATAAGAAGAAAAAGTTGGCAAATGAGATGGTGGGAGAGAGCATGGCAACGAGCATCAGAGGGTGTGCATAGACGGTAAGTATTGTGGGCTTCTTTGTTTTTTTATTTATTTGTAACTTTAAAATTGAAATAATGGGTAAAATTTTGAAATGGTGACATCATAGAATGAACAGAAAGAATTTTTATTATATATTGGATTTTTTGTTTTTAGGATTTTGTTGTATATGTATGAAATAGAAAATGTGGGCTAATGATTTTGTGATGATGATTGCAGTTGAAGTTATTATGACCACACCAAATATTTGACACCATGTTTTTGAGTGCTAGAGACAAGTTGAGTGAGCATGACTAAGAGTGGTTGGGGGTAATAGACCTAAGATAAGTTGCATGGATCAAGTCCATACACATAGATCGATGGTACTTGTTAGAACTAGTGGAGCAATGGGATCATGATAGGGTGACATTCCACTTCTCAAGAGGGGAAATGACTATGATAATTAGGGATATGTATCATATTTTTTGGATACCTATGGAGGGTATTCATATCTATGCAACCATGGATGAGGAAGGTGTGATACCCTAGATATATGGTTGTTAGTGAAGGTTGATTGACATAGGCAATTACGGGATATAGTACTTGGTGGAGTACCTTCTAGAGAGATTATCACCACAACAACTACTCTTGATGTTCTTGATATCTAATGTTGTATTACCATATTTTGGTGGTGCATGGTTTCCATGGAATAAGTTAGGTTTGACTTCTAAGTTGATTGAGACACTAGTAGTATATGCCTAGGAACTAATATTATTGACACAAATGTATGTGGAGTTGTATAATATGTGTCGATCAAGGAGGGTAGTTTTAGGTTGTGTGTTTTTGTAGATTTAAGGGTGGGAGCACTTTAGGATATTTCAACCAATGGGGCTACTATACAAGATGGATGCAAATACAATGATGGAATGGATTTGTATTTTGAGATAGTGACATGATAGGGAAGAACCGCAAGGTCAATCATGAAAGAATGGTGGGGAGTACTATCAATTATTATGGGCTGACCTTAGGGCCCAAGATGTGATATGGATTCCATAGAGGGGAGAGCCAACATGGGCAAAGAATGGTATACACTTGAGTCAAGTATGGTAAACTAGATGGGCGATTGATCAACATGGGATAAAGTATGAGCTCTTCCAGTTATCCTAGGTACTGTGATAGTTTAGGTTGATACAAGGGATACTTGACCTATCTATCATTTATAGGAAGCACAGTGATGAGGCTACCTTAGAGTGGCCATGGGTGGAGCTAGTGAGGGATGGGAAAGATGAGGATATTAAGATGGTGGATAAGGATGATTCCAAGACAACCCCTAAGTTTGATGTCAAGTGGGTGACACAACACTAGAAGCCCAAAAGGATATTGGAGGAGGGTGTAGGCAAGGATTTAGTAAGAGGTGATGGGGGAATGATGTGGTAGAGGAGGCAAAGGATCCATATTATGATAATGATATTGATAGGTGGATGATGTAGTAGGCACATCGAGGGCCATGGAGGATGAGATATCATTGCTCTAGGTATAATGGGATAGCCTATAGGATGACTAAGATTTAATGATGAGGATACTTGGGTAGGTGGAGCAACAATAGACTTTATTGATGGTTGGGAGGGAGGAGTGGTTACAAAAGAGAGGAGATGATAGGATAGGGATAAGATTGTGTGGATACTACCATAGCTACAAGAAGAAATATTAGTAATGGTAGTAAATTAGGATGGTATGCACTAGTGGATAGATATGGTGGTGGTTTATAGGGAGGATCTATACCAATAGCTAGATGCATAAATTATAGAGAGGGAAGATATGCATCAATAGATGGACATAGTAGTGGAAGAGAGCGGCTATGCATTAGTAACTTGTTGTGGCTGATCCACAACACACCCCAAAATTGGGGACCCACCTTTTTTGCATGCTTTCAAAGAAGACCATAGTGGCCCAGATGCTAAAAAAATCAAAGGAAGAGCAAAATACAGCATAAGAAAAAAGTGTCACGATATCGCGACGTGTTGCTCTGTCGCGGCTAAGAAAAAGAAAGTGTCACGATATCGCGACGTGTTGCTGCTAAGAAAAGAAAGTGTCACGATATCGTGACGTGTTGCTGCTAAGAAAAATAAAGTGTCACGATATCGCGACGTGTTGCTGCTAAGAAAAAGAAAGTGTCACGATATCGCGACGTGTTGCTGCTAAGAAAAAGAAAGTGTCGCGATATCGCGACAGGTCACGTTTTCGCGGCTCAGACAAGCGAAGTGCAGTGGAACGGAAAAGTGTCACGATTTCGTGACATGTCACGTTTTCACGGCCAAGAGTAACAAAATGCAGCAGGATGAGAAAATGTCACGATTTCGCGACGTGCTGTGAAATCGCGGTCAAAGCGGTCAAACAGAACAAGATGCCAAAAATGTCACGATATCGCGACATGTCTCATTTTTGCGATGTAGGACAAAGAATTAAGTTGAAGACTCAAAGTTGTCGTGATATCGCGACATGTTGTGTTTTCACGATGTTTGATGGGTAAAACAGCCAAGTACAAAAATTGTCGCGATTTCGTGACATGTCATGTTTTCACGACTTGTCATGAAATCACGGTTAAAGCAGGCAAGAAGAAGTGTTGACCAAAAATGTCGCGATATCGCGACATGTCATGAAATCACGGTTCATAGAGGAGAGAGAAAGACAAAGTGAAAAATGTTGCGATATCGCGACATGTCAGGTTTGGCAGATAGAAGTGAGAAATGGAAAAAGTGAAAAAGAATGTCGCGATATCGTGACTTGTCATGAAATCGTGGTCGAAGGCGACAAGAGAAGAGTCAATGCAGAAGTTGTCACGATATCGTGACATGTCGTCATTTCGTGATCTGAAGACAAGATGAAGGGCAAAGATAAAAAATGTCGCGATATCGCGACATGTCAAGTTTTCATGGTAGGAAAGTGAGGAAGGAACAAATGAAAGAAAGTGTCACGAAATCGCGACAGGTTGCGTTTTCATGATCTATCAGCGGTAAAGGAGGTAAAGATAGAAATATGTCGCGAAATCATGACATGTCTCATTTTCGTGATTCACAATGACTGATAAGCTAAGCAAGGGACATATGTCATGATTTCACGACAAAAATCAGTGAGATGGTGCAAAATGAAAAGTGTCACGATTTCATGACATGTCGCGTTTTCATGTAGCGCACAAATAGCCCAAAAGAGAAAACGTCATGATTTCATGACGAGTTGCATCCTGCGGCCCAAAAGAGAAAATGTCACGATATCGCGACATGTCTCATTTTCGCGATGCTTGAGGACGAACAAAGCTGTGGGTATAAAAATGTCGCGATATCGCGACATGTCTTATTTTCGCGATACAGGTAGAGGAACAAAGCTACAGATAGAAAATGTCGCGATATCGCGACATGCTATTTTTGTCATGATTCACAGCGGGCCATTATAGAACATGCAAAAAAGCATAGAACACATGGCATAAAGATGTAAGGGCTATGATAACGCTTCAGGATCGACAGTTATAGTTCACAGAGAAGATCAAACGTTTCGACATCGAGCAGAAAGTCAAAAATGATGAAGAGGTAGGAAGATGAAACGAAGGGACCTGGGAAATGAAACGAAGCGTCACAGAGCAAAACAGAGAGCATGGCTAGAAAGTTTAAAAGTAGAAGCACAGATTGGTACAGGGGTCGAAAATCGCTACAGGCAGAGTTGCAGAGCTGAGGGTGATAAGCCATTCTGGGCCTGCTTTTGGAGCATTTTCCTCCACTTGTTCTGGTTTTGTCAAAACTGGAAACATTCTGTCATTGTAAACTGATACATTCTTTTTAATACAGAATTACAGAGAGTTGCATCTCATTGGCAAGAAAGAAGGAGTTATTTTCTGCATGCAAGATTGAATGTTTATCTTTCCCCTTTCAGATTTTTAGGCTTATAGGTGAAGTTTAATGCAAGTTCTCTTGGTTGCTTCATGCGAATGTCTAAATCTGAAAACCATAGTTAAAACCCTAGAAACCAGCACCTAGCTTATCTGGATTGTGCGAGTTTTGCAGGTTCAATAGGTTAGGTTGTATGCGAGAAAACCTCATTATCTTCGGTTTTGTCAAATAGGATCGTAGCACTCGAATGTACTTTAATTTTAGTTTCTTTACATTTTATTTTCATTTCTTTTATTCTCTGCACTTTTATTTTCCTGAAAGTTTAAATTTATTTTAATTTACAGTCATTGAAATAAAATACTCGAAAATTTACCAAAATCTGAAAATAAAATAAGTTTATCATTAAGATTGATTCACATTGAATTCATTCTGATTAAATGAACAATCATTGAAGTGTTAAATAAAATAAACCAGTAGTGCCCCTTGTTTAGAGTTACTTGCAATCACTAAGGTATTCCAAGCATTCAAATTGAATAATATTATTTATGCAAAATGCTAACATAGCGAGAGACCTTGGAGAAGTTACTTGTTTAATTTCTTTGCAAGAGGGGATTTGGAACCCAAATCCTATTGGAGAGTGTGTTTTCACAATCGGGTGAAAATACCACTCAACAAATTGGCGCTAGAAGGAGGGCCGAATTGGTTTACTTTATTTTGATTTTCATACAAAAGTAATGTGTTTTTGATTCGATTTTGAAATTATTTCTTAAATCTCATTAACGACTAAACCGTAACATTTTTTTGTGTTGCAGGTTTTCTTGGAGATATCGAGAGTTTCGTCAGGCAGGCTGGACCCACCACGTCGTATCGCGACTAGGTCCCAAACAACTGGGGAAACCATATTCCATGACCTTACACTCACTTGTACTCCAAAAAATAAAACCAAGCAAGCTGTAAACCTACCAGATAGCCTTGTCACAAAAGATCTTTCTGCTTTAGGAACATCGAGCGGACCTACACCGGTGGTATCAATTGCCACTAGCGTACCTATCATCAGTACCATTTCCACCGCTCTTGTAGGGTTGTCCTCATCAATTCTGAGTCAAATGGCCCAACCTCCAGCAGCTCCTTGGTACGGAGCTAATAATATCCCTTTGAATATTGCAGGGGATATCCATGAAATCCCTAAGAACATAGAAATATTCTTGCCCAAATATAAACCAGATGGCCCAAGGACCGCAGAGGAGCATATCCAGGCCTATAGGGATGTTTTGATAAGGTTGCAAGTCCAACATGAAGATGTGGCTTGCAGACTTTTTCCCATGAGCCTAGACCCAGTGGCCTATGAATGGTATATTTGCCTACCTACTGGCTCGATCACTTCATGGACACAAATGGAGAATGCCTTTGTCAATCAGTTTAGGTCACCTTTGGATCCCGCAACCATCTACAATCAATTTATTACATGCAAAAGGGGCCAGGGTGAACCAATCAGAACCTTTAATCGAGAGATTCCAAAAATGTTATAATAGAGCGATTCGACATTTTGCCATAGACCCCGCAGTAGCTTTACAAATCTATTTTGGGGCATTGGATCCGATGACAACGATGTTTGCCAGGAAAAATCCTCAAGTCACCATGCTCGCCTTAGCTTACAATGAAGCTATGACCATCGAGCAGCAAATGACACCACAGGGCTATGGGTTTCCCCAGATGCCTATGATGGGACAATATGCTCCATATGGTCAAGCTCCCATGGTAAATCGGATCATGGCACCGCAAATGCCAAACATGAATGCTTTCCCATATCAACAACCATATCCACCAAGCACTCGCCTATGCACCCATTCCGATCCAACCGATCACATCCATTCCACCCGTTCCCGCATTTTTGCAAAATAGTCAATCGACTATGCAAGGAACCAGCCAGGTTAATTCTCAGGCTATAGTTCCTTTCCCAAATCCAACTCCGATCCAAAGTGTAAATCCATATATGAATCAAATTCCTCAAAATCTGACTCAAATGTTAAATCAAGATCCCACGAATTATGCAAACCCAACGGGAACTAACAATAATGTAGCTCCACCGAAAGAGATTTATTCGGATGTTGAAGAGCTCAAGGAGATAGTTCATAAACCAAGTAATGACATGGTTCAAAAGCAGAAGTATGAGTCCCATGCCCCTCACTCAAATCAAAATTTTAACAATAGAGGGAGACATTGGAACACAAAGCCAAACAATGGAGGAGGTACCTCCCCTATTGCCAATCAACTAGATACTTGTGCAGGACCCAATCAATCCAGTTCCCTTTTGAATCTTTTCGATTTTGCATGGGAAAAGGGGTGCAGATTGCACAATACAAAAGAGCACAATGAGAGGAATTGTCCTGAAATCGCTAGATACACTCATTGTCTCCAAGCCCAAGTAGATGACCTGGAACTTGTGCCAAATGAGGATCCACCCCAACATCAAGATGATAACATTATGGTGGTGGAAACTTTATACCGTCAAGAAGGTGAGAGTGAGGAAGAAGAAGATGAAATTTTGGAACAGGAGGTGCAAGCTTTTTGAGAGTTTAGAAAGGGGAATCACGGATATCATTTGAGAAGTAAATCTAAAGCCCCTAAAACATCATCAACACCACCAAATAACTCTATCCTTCCTCCGGATACTAAGGCAGATAATAATCCTCCTCCTCCACTTAGAAGAGAAATGTCTAATGACGCACAGAAGACAGTCAAATTTGAAAAATCAAACTATGACATAGTGGAGGATCTAAAGAAGTCCAAATCAAGCCTTTCATTCTTAGAAGCGGCCAGATTGCCTGGCCAAAAAGAAGCATTGATAAAGGCTCTGAACTCACCTAATCAAGTGTGGAAGGGAAAGGAAGTTGAGTCCCATTTGATTTTACGAAAGGAGAGACGGGATGTCCCGCCATTCTTATTGACTCTGAGAATTCTTGGTAAGAATTTGCATAATTGTTTGGTGGACACGGGTGCCACGAGCAATCTCATGCCTTCAGAGATATGTCAAATGCTAGGTCTACAGCCTGTTTCATCCAAATGCAAGGTTTTGCAATTGGACCGATCTGAGGTAAATGTGGTAGGGACCCTATATGATGTCAAAATTCAACTAAATTCTGAACCCAGGGTCCAACAAGTGGTCGACATTCTGGTTGTTAATATCCCAAGTAGATATGGAATGCTACTTGCAAGGGATTGGATGAAAACTTTGAACGACTATTTTTCAACCGATTGCTCACATATGTGGCTACCCTGGAAAGGAATCGCGAATCAAATCAGAGTAGAAAATGAACCGAGGCTTAAGGAAATCATAACAAAATTTAATAAGCCAAATGAAGTTCAGTATTCTGAACCAGAGTTGGGGGTTTATGCATTTGATGTTGAAGAAGCTACCGAAGAGCCTAAAAGGGAAACATTTCATGGTAGCTCTCTTGAGGGAAATAATTTCATATGGTTGCTTAGGTTTGATGGATCCAAATCCAAACAGGGAGTAGGAGCCGGAGTCGAGCTCACTTGCCCGGAAGTAAACCATTATTGGCTGCTTATAGACTGCAATTTCCTTGCACGAACAACATGGCAGAATATGAAGCACTAATTTTTGGTTTACAACTGGCGTTGAGCAAAAAGGTTAAATGCTTGAAAGTATTGGGAGATTCTGAACTGGTAGTCAAACAGATTAAAGGACAATATACATGCCACGATAAGAGACTGAGCCTTTATAGAACTAGGGTAATGGACCTCATTGAGGAATTCGACGCTTTCAATATAGCCCTTATTTCTAGAAAAGGAAATCGCATAGCAGATTCTCTTGCAGTCATCGCAGGCATGTTAAATCCAGTTGATATAAAAAGGTGTAAAAAGTTCTCCATCGAATTAGTTCCTTGTCCATCGATACCTGATAATGTCAAGAATTTCCAAGTTTTTGAAAATGACAGACACATATTCAAATTTGTCACGAACTCGGGTATTTTTGAAAACCAGGTGATTGATGAGGAGCAAAGATGGCAAGAAGAAGCAGAAAACGAAAGTGAAACTACATGTCAATCCAACAAAATACCTAAAGACATAGTTTCATTGGAGAAAATGTTCGATATGGGATACAAGGCCAGAAAAGAAAAAAAGGTTCCACTCCCCAAAGATGCATGTGATCTAATTAATCTAGGGAGTGCAGACAATCCACGGGAAGTGTACATCGCAAAGGCATGTACAGTTGAAGAAAGAGAAAATATAATACATGCACTAAAACACTACGTGGATTGCATTGCTTGGAATTATAACGAATTGAAAACATACAACCAAAACGTCATTACACATACCATCCCTCTAAAGCCGGACTCCAAGCCTTTCAGACAAAGACAACGAGTTGTTAACCCGCTATTGGAGCCCTTAATAGAAAAGGAGGTCAAGAGATTATTGGAAGCAAAGATTATTTTTCTTGTTAGGCACTCAACCTGGGTTGCTAACCTCGTTCCAGTAAGAAAGAAGAGCGGAGAGATTAGGCTATGTATAGATTTTCGAAATCTTAACAAGGCCTCTCAAAAGGATAACTATCCATTGCCATCCATTGATGAAATTTTACAAACAGTGAATGGATCTGAAATGATGTCTTTTCTTGATGGATATTCTGGATATAACCAAATTCTTATTCATCCCAATGACAGGATGAAAACAGCCTTCACAACCAAATGGGGGACATTTGCCTACGAGAAGAATGTCGTTTGGATCGTTAAATGTCTGGTGCAACATTTCAACGCGCCATGGACTATGCATTCAAAGGGCTTATAGGCAAGTGTATCATTGTGTATGTGGATGATATTCAAGTATTTTCAAAGAAAAGAGAAGACCATGTCAAGGATTTGAAAAAGGTTCTTCAAAGATGCGAGAGAGCATGGAATTTCTTTAAATCCCAAAAAATGCATCTTTGGAGTAACAGAAGGAAGACTACTTGGTCACATCATTTCAAAAGAAGGTATATCCATTGACCCAGAAAGGATAGAAGCTATCCAAAAATTGCCTCTCCCGGGTAGTAAAAAGGAGTTGAGATCTTTCTTCGGGCAAATTAATTTTGTGAGGAAGTTTATTTCAAGCTTCGCTGAGATAGCCAAACCGTTGAACAAGATGCTCAAGAAGGATGTAGATGTCATATGGAACGAGGAAAGTAGGGTGGCCTTTCAAAACATTAAGGATGCCATTTCCAGAGCCCCTGCCCTCATAAGTCCAAACTATGCTAAACCTTTCTATATTTATGCTTTCGCATCGGAACACTCTTTTGCGAGTGTCTTGACCCAAAAAGGTGAGGATAGCGCAGAAAATCCCATAGCATTTTTAAGTGCTCCTTTAAAAGATGCTCAATTGAGGTATTCTATCCTCGATAAGCAGATGTACGCACTCTTTAAAACGGTAAAAAAATTTGACATTACATTGTGCACAGCAGAGTTTTTGCCATTGTGCCTGACCCTGCTATCAAAACTATGTTTTTACAGAACGAGCTAGGTGAGAAAAGAGGTAAATGGATTTCTACTATCCAAGAATTTGATCTTGAAATCCAACCCATGAAACTAGTTCGAGGACAGGGACTTGTGAAGACGATTGTTGAGAATAATCCGCAAACGACATGCCAATATTCAAATGCAGAATACATTTCTAAAGATGACTGGTATGTTGACATTGTACATTTTCTATTAAACGGTAAGTGCCCATCCAATTTGAATTCCACTCAAAGAAGGGCTTTAAGACTTAAATCTATTAATTATCTGATTAGATCTGGTGTTCTTTACAGGAAAAATCATGAGGGGATCTACTTGAGATGCCCGAATAAAGAAGAAGCCGCCAAGGTTCTGCAGGAATTTCATGGGAAATATGGAACTGGCCATGGTGCGGCAAATGCTACAGCGCATCAAATCCTGAGAGCAGGATACTATTGGCCTCACATTTTTAAAGATGCACACGCTCATGTACGATCTTGCCACATTTGTCAAGTAGCTGCCAATAGAGAAAGAAACGCAGCCATGCCATTACAACCTGTAGTTGAGATGAGACCATTCGCACAATGGGGATTAGATTTCATTGGGGTTATTAACCCAAATTCTTTTGATTCCCATAAATTCATACTAACATCTACAGATTATTGTACAAGGTGGACAGAAGCAGTTCCTACAAAACATGCCACTACGAGACGTTGTAATAAAATTCCTTGAGGATCACATCATAACAAGATTCGGAATGCCCGATTCTATCGTTAGTGATAATGGTAAAGCTTTTGTTTCCACGCAATTTGCAGATTGGGCATACGACAATAAAGTGAGTTTAAAATTTGCATCTAATTATTACCCTCAAGGAAATGGTTTGGCCGAATCCTCAAACAAAAATTTGTTGAATATCATTAAGAAATTACTGGAAAGGAACCCTCGAGATTGGCACAACCAGTTAAAGTTTGCTCTTTGGGCAGATAGGACCAGAATAAAAGACTCAATAGGAAACACACCCTATCATTTGGTCTATGGACAAGACCCAATATTTCCTGCAAACTTGAAGCTGCAAACCCTACATTTCATGCAAGAATACTTGGGAACAGATAACCACACTGAAGCTAGATTAAGTCATTTACTGCACCTCGATGAAAAAAGGGAGGAAGCCATGATTCACATGAGTAAACACCAAGAGGTTGTTAAAATATGGTTTGACAGAAGAGCTAAAATTAAGTCCTTCGGAATTTCAGATTTGGTCTTACTGTGGGATAAAAGACATGAAGAAAAGGGGAATCATCAAAAATTTGATTGTCTTTGGTTAGGCCCTTATCAGATTTCGGAAATTCTAGGGAAAAATACCTTCAGGTTAAGAACTTTAGAAGGGAAGGATCTGACGTTACCAGTTAATGGGCATGTTTTAAAGCACTATTTTAGCCCTTAAGTCGTAGGAGATTGGTATTATATTTTTCGGTTTTGGTATGGATTTTCAAATTTTGTTTTGTTTGTTTTAGGATTACTAGTTTAGTTAGGATTTAAGTTGAGTGTCTGATTTCATTTGACATGTTTGGTTTGTTTATAAAAAAAAAAAATGATGAAAAAATTGTTTTTGAGATGTTAACTTATGTCTTAGACTTGGAGTATATGAAACATCGGAATTGTATTGTAGAAAGCTCCACGAATATTGCAAACACATTAAAGAATATCGTTTGGAACTTGTGATGCATGAAGTTGTCGAGTTTTTCACATTATGGTAAAGTAGGTGATATATACTCCATCCGCATTTCAAAAGAAGCAATGCATTCATATCTCATGTTACATTCCACACTGCATATATATTTCATCTCAGTTGCATCTTCATGTCATGTACAATCATTGAAAAGGTGTCGAATCCTCTTAGGGTTATTACATAACATATATTAAAAGGATCCTAAGGTTGGGAACTGATGCCCGAACTATCTTGAACCAAGCACGTTCTACGCATATTAAAGAGAATCTTGAGCAAAATGGTCAAAACCATACTTGGAAGAAAAGGTGAGGCGAAAGGAATATTTCATGTCTGTCCTATCATGCAACATAATCCTTAAAACAATGGTTTTTACCACTCCCATAATGCTTAAAGCCTAAAATCAGAGTAGTAAGGATAGGGTTAAATCCTCATCTCACTTAGGTTGAGGATCCAATTCCCCAAAGCTCTGATTTGACCTTCATGGAGTAGTAAGGATAGGGCATAATTCTCATCTCACCTAGGTTGAGAATCCGATTCCCCAAAGCTTCCATCTTTCATTTTATCATAAATCTTGGATTGGAAGGATCGTACTACATGTCCTCTGCAAAGGATGGGTAGTCATCCCAAAGTCCAAGAAACAAAAATAAAATTAATATTTTCCATCTTTCATTTTATCATCTTGGATTGGAAGGATCGTACTACATGTCCTCTACAAAGGATGGGTAGTCATCCCCAAGGTCCAAGAAATAAAAATAAAATTAATATTTTCCATTTCATCTTAATATTGGATTGGAGGGATCGTACTACATGTCCCTAGCAAGGATGGGTAGTCATCCCAAAGGTCCAAGAAATAAAAAAAAAAGAAAAGAGAATGAATGAAGCCAAATCATGGATTATGGGGTTAAGTATGCCCATGCGTGGCAACATGTCTTGTCTAAAACAAGACCACTGACTGCTCAAACGGATAGGCTAGCTTGACAGTTTCATCCATAACAGGTTAAATCATTTTGTTCAAGATGAGGTAATGAACTCTAGATCGGAGTAGTAAGGATAGGGTTAAATTCCCATCTCGCTTAGGTTGGGAATCCTATTCCCCAAAGTTCTGATTTCACTTACACTTGCACATGGGTTCAAGATGGTAGTGACACATAACCAACTTTGGGATCTAATAAATTAATTCATTATACATATATTTATTTGGTCCTAAGAGGGTTTGACAGTTTTGATATGTTTGTTCATGATATTAGAAGGTTTGAGCCTTTGCAAAGCAGGTTGTTATATCTTTAGCATCTTCATCATACATCAAATCCTGCACAAATCATTCATAGCCTTGCATACAAATCATAAGTGAAACTGACAATGGAATGTTGATCAATTTCAAATGATAGGGAATGAAACACATTGCACACACCGAGCTGATACTTAATGATTCTGATGATTCATGTATTTCTGATCTATTGGCATTTGTTTATATTTCTTATGTGCTAACGCCTGTTTCTAAGTTTGTATACTTCCAGGTTAGGTTCTCACCAAAATGCTCAGGAGCATTTGACAATAGAGTCACCATTTGTTGTGGCTGATCCACAACACACCCCAAAATTGGGGACCCACCTTTTTTGCATGCTTTCAAAGAAGACCGTAGTGGCCCAGATGCTAAAAAATCAAAGGAAGAGCAAAATACAACATAAGAAAAAAGTGTCGCGATATCGCGACATGTTGCTCCGTAAGAAAAGAGAGAAGTGTGTCACGATATGTGATTAAGGAAAAGAAAACTTTTCGACAAGCGAAGTATAGTGGAACGGAAAAGTGTCATGATTTCATGACATGTCACTTTTCCAAGAGTAACAAAATGCAGTAGGATGAGAAAATGTCACGATTTCAGCACGTGTTGTGGAAATCGCGGTCAAAGCGGTCAAATAGAACAAGATGCCGAAAATGTCATGATATCGCGACATGTCTCATTTTTACGATGCAAGACAAAGAATTAAGTTGAAGACTCAAAGTTGTCGCGATATCGCGACATGTGTGTTTCATGATGTTTGATGGGTAAAACAACCAAGTATAAATTGTCACGATTTCGACATGTCATGTTTTCGCGACTTGTCATGAAATCGCGGTTAAAGCAGGCAGGAAGAAGTGTTGATCGAAAATGTCGTGATATCGTGACATGTCATGAAATCATGGTTCATAGAGGAGAGAGAAGATAAAAGTGAAAATTGTCACGATATCGCGACATGTCATGAATGAATGAAGTGTCACGATTTGTGACAGACGAGATGAGAAAGAGAAAAAGTGTCACGATATCGTGACATGTTAAAAGAAAAATGAATTTAGTAAGGAAAAGTGTCATGATTTCATGGATAGAAAGTGATTGTAGAAATGAAAAAGGTGTCATGATTTTGATGACATGTGATTTAACGAGAAGGAGAAAAACGTCATGATTTTGATGACAGAGTTGCATCTTGCTGGCCGAAAGAGAAAAATGTCATGATATCGTGACATGTCTCATTTTCGTGGATGCTTGAGGATGAACAAGGTTATTGGTATAAAAATGTCATGATATCGTGACATGTCTTGTTTTCACGATACAGGTAGAGGAACAAAGCTGCAGATAGAAAAT
Organism: Wollemia nobilis; assembly: GCA_028583015.1. Lineage (NCBI taxonomy): Eukaryota > Viridiplantae > Streptophyta > Pinopsida > Araucariales > Araucariaceae > Wollemia > Wollemia nobilis. Next base: position 5,352,688 of record JAQPPZ010003589.1, on the reverse strand, counting down.
GTCGCGATATCGCGACATACTATTTTTTGTCATGATTCACAGCGGGCCGTTACAGAACATGCAGAAAAGCACAGAACACATGGCACAAAGATGTCAGGGCTATGATAACATTTAGGATCGATAGTTACAGTTCACAGAGAAGATCAAACGTTTCGACGTCGAGCAAAAAGTCAAAAATGATGAAGAGGTGGGAAGATGAAACGAAGGGACCTGGGAGATGAAACGAAGCGTCATAGAGCGAAACAGAGAGCATGGCTAGAAAGTTTAAAAGTAGAAGCACAGATTGGTACAAGGGTCAGAAACCGCTGCGGGCAGAGTTGTAGAGCTGAGGGTGATAAGCCATTCTGGGCCTGCTTTTGGAGCGTTTTCCTCCACTTGTTCTGGTTTTGTCAAAACTGGAAACATTCTGTCATTGTAAACTGATACATTCTTTTTAATACAAAATTACAGAGAGTTGCATCTCATGGGCAAGAAAGAAGGAGTTATTTTCTGCATGCAAGATTGAATGTTTATCTTTCCCCTTTCAGATTTTTAGGCTTATAGGTGAAGTTTAATGCAAGTTCTCTTGGTTGCTTCATGCGAATGTCTAAATCTGAAAACCATAGTTAAAACCCTAGAAACCAGCACCTAGCTTATCTGGATTGTGCGAGTTTTGCAGGTTCAATAGGTTAGGTTGTATGCAGAAAACCTCATTATCTTCGGTTTTGTCAAATAGGATCGTAGCACTCTGAATGTACTTTAATTTTAGTTTCTTTACATTTTATTTTCATTTCTTTTATTCTTTGCACTTTTATGTTCTCGAAAATCTAACTTTAGTCAAATTTACAGTCATTGAAATAAAATACTTGAAAATCGACCGAAATCGAAAATAGATTCATCATTAAGATTAATTCACATTGAGTTCATTCTGATTAAATGAGCAATCATTGAAGTGTCAAATAAAATAAACCAGCAGTGCCCCTTGTTTACAGTTACTTGCAATCACTAAGGTATTCCAAGCATTCAAATTGAACAATATTATTTGTGCAAAATGCTAACATAGCGGAGACCTTGGAGAAGTTACTTGTTTAATTTCTTTGCAAGAGGGGATTTGGAACCCAAATCCTATTGGAGAGTGTGTTTTCACAATTGGGTGAAAATACCACTCAACATAACTGTATAGGGTAAAACTACCCTACCACATACAATTTTTATATGGATCCATTGGGAGGTGAGGTGAACTGCGAGGGTATGTTATAAATCTACACTCGATGGAAAACTAAGGGGAGGGTCCACCAAGAATGGTTTTAGGACTTGCTCCAAGTCTAGGATGGAATGTATTTTGGTGTATTAATTAAGCACACACATATGTTTATACTTTTTAAAACTACACTATGGAAAGAGAAAGAACAATGTGTTGGAAATTTTGAGTAGATAAGTTGTCATTGATGTCAAGAGTGAGTGGCCATTGATGTCGAGCCTTCAGCACCAGTCAGTGGTAATTTCAGTTGGTAGCATTAGTTTCAGGTTCTCCAATAAATGAAAAAGGATAACCTGATTTTAGAAGATCATATGAGATCCAAAGTGCAAGAAGAAGCCCAAGTGAATAATATTATACTATTATTTTATAATATTATACAAAATAAGTTTAAAATTAATTATAAATTAATTTATTAGTTTATTTAATTAACTTATAAATTTATTTAAATTAATTATTAATTAATTTAATTATTAATTAAAAATTAATTTAAGCTAAGTTTAAATAACCCTAAGGTGGGTTATTAAATTAAATTCGAAATTTGATTTCAAATTATAAGCACCAACGTGAGGAGAAAATTGTAAACATGTATAAAAGGGTGGACTACCCACCTTACCACATTTACCATGCCTTCGAAAATTAATGTGTCTTGTGAATTGTGCTACGTCCAAGAGAAAGAAAGGGTTTGCGATTTCAAGGAAATTAAATGACGATGAAGGCATAAGAGGAAGGGACTTCTCCTTCCATAACGTGGGCACTAATAGCCCATGCGGTGGGCTCCAAAGTGCTAAGCCACTTAGGCTTGGGGAGACGGTGGATCGAATCACGTCAAAACCCCTTTTGGGGAAGAAAGAGGTATGCATTAATCTTAGGCGCTGAAAATTTGGGGAATATTATTTGAGCATTTAGAAATTAATTTTTGCATATTATAATTGGTTTATAAGGTTGTAAAGGGGAGTTATAAGGCTTATGCAAAATTAATTTTTGTGTTAGTGTTTAGGAAAGGGTAGTAAGGTGTCTAGGAAGATTGTTTGAAAACTTGTGGTGTTGGATATTATTTTAAGTTGGAGTTTATAAGGTGTATCAAAGAAAATATTTTTCATGTATGGTATGATGAGTGTTATTTTAAAAGGGAGCAATAAGGCATAAATTGAGTTGTGATTATTTTGTGTCAAAGGAATAATTTTGAGAAATTGTTGAAGTAATATTATTGTGTCTAACCATTGGAATTGGAAAGAAGAAAATTGTTATTGAGACAGGTTTTCTAAAGGCACTTTTACATCCAACAAAAGGTATGGGCATATTCTTCCTACTGAGTGATTTTTGAAAATTGTGAATGAAAAGTTGGAGTAAAAAGGATTTTTTGGTTAAGCATTGTTGAGTGTGTTTTTATTTAATGCTTCAAGGTTTTCTGGAATTGAGAGTTGTTGATAAAACCTTTTTTTATGCATTGTTGTTGAAGTGATTAAGTTGAGTGAAGAACTTGAACTAGGGTTTGGAAATAACATGAGTATCATTGTTATGTGAGATTGGTTGATAAGAATTGTTAGAAACATTTGAATGAGTGTTCATATGTTTGTACTAGGGTTTGTGATAAAGTATTATTTCATTGAGTAATTGATTGAGTAGAGTTGGTTGAGCCTAGGAAAGTAGATGTGTGAAGTGATAGCTCAAGTTATATGAAATAAAGTATTCTATATTATAAATTGATTTGAGAAAGAGGTTGAGTATTTATGAGTGTCAAACATATTAAGTCTTTAACAATTCTCTATATGTTTCTAAAAGAGTGATTGAAATTGATTGAGCATTGTGATGAATGTGAAGCATATTGAGTCTCTAATAATTCTCCTTATGTTTCTATTAGATTGGATAAGTTCTAATGAGGACTTATTGAGTAGATTTGGACAAGTTCTAAAGAGGACTTGTGGACAGATTAGTGTGAGCTTTAGTGGAAGCTTACAAGGCAGATTTGAGACAAGTCTTTGAGAAGTATTGAGAGCAGCGTTGATTGATTGATTTGTTCAAACATTGAGTTAATGTTTGAGGTAGATCTAGTAGTGTTGATTTGTGATTGGATCAAGCTTTATGCTAAGCCTTGAGGATCTTGAGGATATAGATTAAGGATAGATTTGTGCTACACCGAAGGACTATGTTTAGTGCAGATCGAAGGATAGATATTGAGGACATATTTGTGCTAGACCTAAGAACTGTGTTTAGTGCAAATTAGAGGATAGATATTTAGGATAGATTTGTGCTAGACCGAAGGACTATGTTTAGTATAGATTTGAGGATAGATTTTGGTGCAGATTTGAGGGTAGATTTATGCCAGACTAGAGACAAGATTGATCAGATTTGTGCTATAATGAAGGACTATATTTAGTGCAAATTTGAGACAAATCTTTGAAGGTGATAAAGTATAGAGGATTATAGTCTCCAGTGGATAGGTATCCATTAGCCAGGGTAGTTAGGACAAGTGTCTTCAGTGGAGAGAGATCCATTAGCTAGAGAAGTCAGGGTAACAGTTCTTCTAGAAGATCACCAGTCAAAGCTTAGGAGAAAATTCTCCTATGGATAGAGATCCAAAAACTTGATTAGGGGATTGGTGTCTCATTTGGATATAGGTCCACAAATTTTGTAATAGGTAAAGGATTTCCAAGAGATTGATTGAGAAAATTTAGTGAAATATTTTCTCCGTGGAGTAGCCCACATTGGGTGAACCACATAAAATTGGTATCTCTATCGTGTGTGGTGATTTTTACATTGATTTGATTACTGTTGTTGATATTGCTATATTTACATTGCATAATATTGATTGGGAAAGAAAAGTAAAAAGTGGTCTTATACTGTTCACCCCTTCTCTCAGTATAAGCTTGTGTTCTTCACAATGAAAGATACAAGATGCAAGAAGATAAGAGCTAACCCTAGAATGATTATTTGCTTGAATGATCACTAACCCTAGAATTGCAAACAAATAATTTGAGCAAGGGTCCAAGAGAAATGCACAAACAAGGTTAAATCCTAGATGCACACTATATGATTTTAATCTTTCAAATGCCTAGAAATTTGATCAAGAAATTTTCTTTACTCGTGATCTATATTTTTAATAAAAATGAATAGAAAGTGTAGCACCCTAAAATTGGCATGGTTAAAACCTTAGTAAAAATATAAAAGATAAAAATTTGAATTTCAACTCCAAACTGCCCGTTAAACCGCCTATTACCCGCTTTCCTCATTTTCGTGCCATTTTTAGGATTGGTTTTGACCATTGGACAATATCATCGTAGATTAGATGAAATCTTCATCGATCTGATGAATTCATCTGGAACAAAACATCCAGACGATTTTGTCCCAAAACTAAATTTTCATAATTAGCTTTTGTTTCAACAGCCTCTCCAACTTGGGCAGACACGCGTTTGCGCAGTTGGAGATTTCTCTATTGGAGATCTCCCAAATTGGGATGATCCCCAACCTCCTAAACCTCTTCCTAATCCTATATAAACTAGGATTTTTCTAGTTTATCCCCTTGAACCCCCTAAACCCCTTAGTTGATGGATTTCCCTATAGATTTAGTTCTTTATTCCCTCGCACTACTGTTTGTATTCTGTATTTTGCATTTTCTTGTAGGAACTCTACTATTTTTTTAGTCGAAGCTAGATTGGATCGTCGCAGACGATCTCAAACGATTACGGATGATTTTTTCAAGGGGCACAGCCGATCTCGTACGATTGGAGGCGATCCTAACTGTAGTCCATATTGGGGGAAATCAGAGTCTAGGGTTTCTTATGAATTCGTCTAATGAATTTGTCAAATTTTAGATGATTCTATCTGATTTCAGACAACCTTCTATGATTTGGGATGATCCTATGAAATATCAAATTATTACATATGAATTGAGGTGAACTAAACCGCTACAAGACTCAAAATCTTCATCAAACATCCAGAATCAGGTATGACACATTCTAGCTAGCATATTCTCTGTTATTAGCATTCATTCATGTTTTTTGTATTCATTTAAATCAGCATTGGCATATAGAATAGTTTAGATTCATATTGGCCAAACCTAGGAGTTGAATGATCGAGTATAAAAATGAACACATCAAACTCATTGTCAACCTAGGCATGGAAACTGCCATTCAAAAGTTTCCTAGTGAACCCACCATCCGTCGAAAATTCACCCTTATACCCCTCCCCCGAGAGGTGGGACCTTCAAAGGGCCTCTCAATCTGAGGTATTGTCCCATCCTTTTCACATCCCCATTTCGAGCGCGGATCCTATAGCCTGAAGATAAGGATGCAAAAAATTTGGAGCAATACATTTTGGTGAACCCGATGTGAAACAAAAACCTTTTGAAAAAAAAAAGGCAAAACATAAATGCATTTAGACTTAAAAAATTGCATGTCATATTTAGATGGTAGACTATAATAAAATACGACCTATCACCATTAATGTTGAGAATCAACTAGCAGCTATAGAGATTACTTCTGTGCTTAGAGTACCTCAAACAAGTAGGGTTCAACCTTTGTGGGATGAACTTGATAGGAGATTGAATCTCATTTCATCTAGAGCAACTAAACTTAGGCAAATCAAGAGGTTTGTCCTGGATAGAATCCTGGATCTCGATCAAGTGATCTTGTATCATGAACTTTAGAGAGCTTGCCATATGTGGTTAGCAGATAAAAGAGCCCTTGTGTCTTCTGAGCTGTATACCTTTGAGGAATACCTCGATAATGCAGTTGTAGTACATAAATTTATGTCTTGTATAGAGGACCAAGAGGTCGTTCTTACGGATAGACAAATATGGAATAGAGTTCCCAGAGATGTGTTATATCGAGAGTATTGCCATGAGATTTATCTCTATAAATTCAAATATGAAGCAGATAATATCACCATAGCACACTTTGTTGAATTCTTGAAAAATAATTTTCAATTTGAAGAGGAGCATTTTATGACTCCTAATGAACTTGATCCTATCAATGATATCTATAAACTATTTATAGAAAACTAAGCTGTTATTTTATTATTGTTATTTCTTGTATTTAGTGTTCTGTTTGTTGTCTTTATAATCATAAAAACAAAAATAAATAAAAAAACAAAACAAAATCATAACAAAAAAATCAAAACATTTTCTTTTAAGTATTATAGTAGGTATATAATTAAAATATATACCTCCCAAAATCTGTCGCAAATATATTAATATATATTTGCTAAAATCTAAATTTAGACATAATGACTAGACTCAAGAATGGAAAACAAATTGAAGTAGAAGAAGATTGGTTAAGAAAACTAGAAAATAACCTAGATGTTCTTCCTGAAGACCCAATTCAGGAAGAAGGAACCTTAAACCAACAAGAAGAAGAATTTGTGGACGCAAATGAACAAAAAGAAAATGATAGAGAGGAAGGATCCTCATCTCCTAAAATAACTCTAGAAGGAGTTGTTACTTTTGAGAACATGGAACTTTTTTGGAAATTCCTCAATACTAATATTGGTACTCTTAATAGAGCAGCTCATATGGATAAAGATCAAATTAGTGATACTCAAGAAACCCTAGAAGACATATATCACACATGCACTAATCCTTTGTCCTTTGTTGATCAAGAGAGTGATCAAGCTGGATCGTCCAATTTGGACATGGCTACTATAATCTAGAACATGCAACAACAAAAGGTTACCCAACCACCTAGGGTGCCTATTACCAAGCCAAGGATTATTCCCACATAAAATAAACCTTCATTCACTACTCTATTTCGCCAAGCAATTGATCAATATACCTCAAATCAACAAAAGCCTAAAACAAAACCAAATACCAATTTCCAACAATCTGGGATACAACATAATACTATACCAAATCTTCTTCATAATACTCTTCCTACCAATCATTTGCATAACAACAATATAGCATCTAATCCTTATGTCTCGCCTTCCTACGCTCACAAGACCCTTACTCATGTACCACAAAACCAATACGGTGGATAAACTGGTAATCTGGAAGCCATGGTGAAACAATTAGTCTCTCGCATGGACCAGATAGATCCCTACCATCCCTCGTACAATTATCGAGAGATGTGTAGTCAACCTCTAGATCCTATAGTTGTAGCACAACCATATCCCAAACACTTTCCTATGTCTATCCTACCTATATATAAAGGAACTGAAGATGCCATAGAACATCTTCGTATGTTTAGGAAAGCATGTCATGACATATCACATGATGAATTGTTATTGCTAAAAATGTTCTCGAAAAGTTTAGGGGGGATGGCATTGGAGTGGTATTATCAACTACCCACTCATTCTTTGAGAAATTTCGAAGAGACTGTTGAGTCTTTTGTGCATCAATTTAGTGCCTATATTGAAAGGCATGTAACCATTAAATATTTGTACAACCTAAAACAAGACAAAGATGAGTGTTTTTCTGACTTCTTAGCTCGATGGAGGCAGTTGATAGGAAAATTACACTTTGTGTTACCTTATCAGGAAATGTTGGATATTTTTATCAATAATTTACAAGAACAACTATCCTATGAATTATCAACTGCTACCTTGACCACCTTCGATCAAGCTATAGATTTAGCTCGAAGGGTGGAATATGCTCTCATTAGAAGAGGTCAGCTCAAAAAGAAAGATGATGAGAAAACATCCAAAAATCAATATAAAAATAAACAAGTTGTGGGTGACGGAGTCACTGATAGTAGAAACATTGCCAATGTTAATACTGTGAAAACAATAGAGAAGTTTATATTGAAACCTCCTGATAAACCACCCTAAGAATTTACTAGGTTAAATCAACCTTTATCAACCATTCTCCCGCAATTACTAGCATGAGGTTTGATCCAATTACCAACTATCCGAGAACCTGATCCAACCATACCCAAATACAAAGCTGATTTACATTGTGATTTTCATAGAGGACCTGGACACGCTACCAACTCTTGTAAAATATTAAAACATAAAATACAAGATTTGATTGATAATAATGAGATGGAGATGCAAGCCTTCCAACCTAAACAAAATCCTGCTAATAATGCTCAAAAGAACATCGTGCTGGCAGACTTAGTCAGCTAGAACTTCTCGATGAAAAGCACATCAATGCTTTGGAGCATCTTCATGCCTACCAAAACAAGCTTAAGAGAGCATATCTCAAGAAAGTTCATCACCGATCCTTTGAGATCGGTGACCTTGTCTTAAAAGAAAATTAAAAAAATACTAATGCAACTAAAAACCTTAAAGGTAAATTTGAGCCCAACTAGCTTGGACCATATGTCATCACTACTAAATTTGGATCGGGAGCATACAAATTATCTACCTTAGATGGTAAATAACTTAAAGAACCTATGAAAATTATGCATCTTAAACGTTACTATGCATAAAATTTGGTCATTTCATCATTGTATATATTTGTTTTGCATATTATTTCCTTTTAGTCACTTATTTAAAACATTTAAAAAAAAAACAATCACCTTGTATTTCTTTCAATTCATAACTTAAAATTAAAAACATCAAAACCTTCAAAAACATCTTTTATTTTCGTACCTATCAAATCATGCAGTATTGCAGTTATATTTTTCAGTTATTTTGGATAAATTAGCATTTATTTGGAATCCTGCACTTTCACATTCACATGAATAAATATCTTGATTTTTATTTTTGATTATTAATCTCTCTTATATCAAAGCCCACATTGGCATTAACTAAAGTTTTGAGCATAGAGAATTGATCTTGTTTTTTACTTGAACCAAGTATATCTTTTCACATTAAAATGATTTCATTGCAAATTCGATATGATGCTACATAGTAGAAATGGTTTCTTGAGCGAAAAGTTTCCCTTGCTATCTTATCATGCACATGGTCTAGAATCTTTGAGAATTGACAAAAGGACAAGCTCACCCCTACCCAGAATAAAAATCCCTTGCTCTACAGCTAATCCGAGCAAGTATCCCTAGAATAGGAAGAAAAGAAAAGTTCAAGAAAAAGAGAAAAAGAAAAAGGTTATTTTGTATCATCACAACAATATTTCAGCATTTTCTCAAATATCAAGAAAAAATACAAAATTACAAAAAAGAAAAGAAAAAAAGAAGCAAAAAGAGAAACGCAAAAGAAAAATACAATAAAATCCTTTCCCTACCCCTTGAAAAGAAAAGAAGGGTGAATGAGCTTGAATCCCTAGAATTCTCAATTATTCAAAAACTGTGAGGTAAGCCCCATAACAGGTGGTTTGTGCCCAACCCACTTGGCCTTGGGTAATTCCTAGCGTGGTGATATGTCTGTCACATTAGCGACCTTCTTTTGTACAAACCTATGTCAACTTATGGATTAGCTAGCTCTTGATAACCTGACTTACATAGTAGTCTGGTACGGTTACATGCATATAAATCATGGTCAACGAACATTCATTTGGTTAAGGCAAATTACTTGTATCAAATTATCTTGCTCAAAATTGGTGAATGAACAATACAATCGCACACACATTTGTATTAGAGAGATTTTGTATCATTATGATAAATCCAGATCGGTAATGAACTCACATTTGCACACGAGGATCCCTTATAAATCTACATTTGTCTTTGAGATAATTTAAAATGTTTCTGTAATTCTTTTCGAAATAATTTTACTCTTTTATTTCAGAATTTTTGTTTTGTATAAAAGCAATTATATACATTTTCTCACAAAATCACAAAAATGATTTCAAACATGTTCATATTATTATTTTTCTGTTTATCAAAAGTCAAAAATTCATCTTGCAATAAAACCAAAAATCTATTTTCTTCTTTGGATTTCGTGATGATGGTATAAGTCTATACCTATCAATTCTATGCCTAGCGCAAACCATTGTTCTAATTTTGTTTTCCATTTATTTTAAAAACAAATGCATAACATTCACATGACTTGCATCATTATGTTACACAATTATGCTTTACAAACGAACGAACACTTATTCTATTTCATATCATTATGTCAACATTCAATTTTGCAACCATGGTATAATTTCTAAGGAATTGTTCAAAAATCTATCACACTTAGGAATTTATGTCTACCAAAATCATATTTCTTTTAGTATCTCATGCATACTATTTTTTATGAAAATATGAAAACAAATCATCAAACCATCATTCTCTCCATCATCACAACACAAAGTCTTAATACAGTCTCTTAAGCACTCTTTTAATTTTAGCAATATTTCTATACTGGGATTAGCTTGACGACCGAGCGAGCGACGACTCCATGAAATGGTCTATAACAGGGACAATGTCCTTTGAAATTATTGTTAGAAGTCTCTTTTTATTTTTCATCAAATCACATCACAACAACCAATTGTTTACATCAGATTATTTCATTTAAAATTTTACAGCATGACATCAAATTATACTATTTCCAAACAACATAATTACATGAATCATCAATCAAACAAGCAAACAATTCAAACATTAAAGCATCATAAAAACATATGAACAAGTCATATCATCAGAAACAAGACCATAAATATATATCAAATTATGTACATCATATCAAAATTGGATTGGTATGCCACAATCTATACCTTGGCATACTCAATCCTCTCAAAAGTCTATACAAAATCTATACAGTCTATAGCACCTAGCATCAAGAAGCCCTCAAGCTCTCAACCTCATATCCTCCCCCACCCTAACGTGGAGGAGGTGGTCCCATAGAGGTCCGAGCTGTATCTCAGTTCCTCGTCGTTGATCATGAGGATGTCCTCATCAATCCCATCTTGATTAGTTTCGCAATGTTGGCTGGCAGCTGTACCCTCTAGCCCTCTGTAACCAGCTGGAAGTATGCCTCCTAGTAGAATGTGGTTTGCATCATAGACCGCACTAGCTCATCCCTACTCGCCCCTTCGCTTTGTGCCCTGAGTCGTGTAGTCTCATCTTGTAGTGTTTGTACCTAAGTCCTTAGCTGAGTAGCCTCGTCCTACAATGATTACACCTGAGCTCGAAGGTGGGTAGCCTTAGCCCAGAGAGCCACCGTCTCGCTGCTCTCCCCTACGTCAACACCCTTGCCCTTATTAGGTGATGGTGGTCTCTATGGAGCCTAACCCATCAGCTGGCGTCTCTCCTATGGGGACCGCCGCTACTCTCTCCCCTCGTGACCCCGTGCTACCTCAATAGCAGCCTACCGTCACCTCCCCATCTGGTGCATCACGACGTGCACTAGACCTTGTGCCCTTGTCATATGAGGAGGGCGGATGCCTATGTACTAGGCATCGTAGCCATCTGCAACCCCGATGTCATCACCATCCACTGGCTGTATGGGGGCATCGTCCACGTCTTGACTCTAGAATCACTACATATCTAGATCCTCGCTCAGTTTAGTACTATCTTGAATAGTCTGGGAGTACTCGTAATCCCTGAGAGAAGGGATCCCCTGCTGTAGAGTAAACTATTTAAGTACTCGATCGTAGCGATGGAGCTCTACCTCTCCTTGCTCCATCCTTATCTAGTAGACTCGCTTGATGTGAGCCAGCTCCTGCCCATCCTTTACCCACCCTGGATGCTCTCGCCATGGCCTCTGGGTAATCTGGTCTAGGATGAGGTCATCTAGCAACCTTCGTGACTTCAAAAGATCTATCCGCCACTATGACCCCCTCTGTAGCCACCAGTATAAAACCCAGGGTCTCTCCCAGTCAACCCCTACCAATGGAAGCCCTACCGGCCTCTGCACTACAATGTGCTCCTAGCACCAAACCTACAGCAATGATGTCAAGACCAGACATTGACCTCCCTTGTATACGACCCCATGCAAGATCCTATACAAGCAACAAAGTACAAAGCTTCCCCATGCAAATCTATACCTATGGTCTCTCATGTCGTAGACTATGTCTGAGAGCACCCACGATAGTCTACATCCACTCTAGTGGCACAACAGTAAGCCACCAACCACTCCTACCAAAACTTGAGTCAGCCTAGATGCCCCAGGCATCTATTGTAGAGACTCGATGTTCACCTCACCCTTCTCTAGGGTGAAGCTCAGGTCTCCTATCAAGCTCATCATCACCTAGCCTTGATTGGTCGTAGGTGTCATCAGTCGTCCCTGTATGGGCATCCTCATGATCCTCCATACGTCCTCTAGAGTGGGAGCCATCTCCCCTATCGATAATTGAAAGCAAGATGACACCGGATACCACCTCTCTACTAGGGCTGTCAGTAGCCCCATGTCAGTCGATACTTGTGGCATCTCTGCCACATGCTGTAGACCAACCTATGCTAGTCGGTCATGCTCTGCCTGGTCGAGCATGGCTATGTTGTCTCTTAGTCCACCGTATTTCCATTCTTAGCTCTTTAGTAACCCTTTTTGCAAAACAAATAATAAAACAACAAAATCATTAATAACTCAATCATTAAAATCAAATTAAACACATTTTAAAATCAAGTTAAAGATGATATCGTCTACCATTGGATGATATCATCCCAAATTGGGGAAAATCGTCCTTTATGAGGATGAAATCATCTCTGATTTTGCAACTTTGGGATCGCCCCTTGTTGGATGAAATCATCCCTAATTTGTCGATTTTGCCCTCAGACGAAATCGATGATCTAGGGACGATTTCGATGAAATCGGGATGATTTTGTCCCGACGACATCGACGGCCTAAAAACGGCCGCGATGCCCTAAATAATAAAATTTAAATAAAAAAACTTGCACAAAGTTAAATCAAACCTAATCTACTAGGATTAGATCCTTACCCGTAGCCCGTGCTGGACCTCTATCGCTCTGTGCGCTGTCTCCACCATTTTTCTCTGTACAAAGCTCTGGAAAAGTAAAAATGAATTAGGGTTTTACCCTATTTTCTTAGTTTTATTTAAAAATCAACATTTTTAATTTTTGCTTTTCCACGTTTTTACCTCAAACGTCTGATTTGGATAAAAACATTGAGGGGGCACCATAGTCAGCATTCATATGATTTGACCAAGAATCGTCGTCTAAAAAATTGAGTATATTTTTGCTTTCTCATAAAACGAGAAAAACTCGTCTTTAATGCATTTTCTTCAGAAATTTCGCTAAAGAGGGGGCAAAATGTAGCACCATAAAATTGGCATGGTTAAAACCTTAGTAAAAAGATAAAAGATAAAAATTTGAATTTCAACCCCAAACTACCCGTTAAACTACCTGTTACCCGCTTTCCCCATTTTCGTGCCATTTTTAGGATTTGTTTTGGCCGTTGGACGATATCGTCGCAGATTAGATGAAATCTTCCCCGATCTGACGAATTCGTCTGGAACAGAACATCTAGATGATTTCGTCCCAAAACTGAATTTTCATAATTAGCTTCTATTTCAATAGCCTCTCCAACTTGGGCAGAAACACGTCTATGCAGTTGGAGATTTCCTTGTTGGAGATCTCCCTGATTGGGATGATCCCCAACCTCCTAAACCTCTTCCTAATCCTAAATAAACTAGGATTTTTCTATGTTATCCACCTAAAACCCCTAAACCCCTTAGTTGACGAATTTCCCTACAGATTTAGTTCCTTATTCCCTCGCACTACTGTTTGTATTCTGTATTTGGCATTTTCTTGTAGGAACTCTATTGTTGTTTTAGTTGAAGCTAGCTCAGATCATTGCAGATGATATTGGATGATTACGGATGATTTTGTTGAGGGGCGTAGACGATATCGTACGATTGGAGGCAATCCTAACTATAGTCCAAATTGGGGGCAATCAGAGTCTAGGGTTTTTGACAAATTCATCTGACGAATTCATCAGATTTTAGACTATTCTATCTAATTTCAAATGACCTTCTATGATTTGGGATGATCCTATGAAATATCATATGATTACATATGAATTGAGGTGATCTGAACTGCTACAAGACTCAGAATCTTCATCAAACATCCGGAATCAGGTATGACACATTCTAGCTAGCATATTCTTTGTTATTAGCATTCATTCCTATTTTTTGTATTCATTTAAATCAACATTGGCATATAGAATAGTTTAGATTCATCTTGGCCAAACCTAGGAGTTGAATGATCGAGTATAAAAATGAACACATCAAACTCACTGTCAACCTAGGCATGGAAACTACCATTCAAAATTTTCCTGGTGAACCCACCATCCGTCGAAAATTCACCCTTATATCCCTCCCCCGAGAGGCAAGACCTTCAAAGGGCCTCTCAGTCCGAGGTATTGTCCCATTCTTTTCACATTCCCCTTCCGGGCGCGGATCCTATAGCCTGAAGGTAAGGATGCAAAAAATTTGGAGCGATACAGAAAGTAATCAATGAATAGCCTAGAGAGCTACTAGGGCACTTATCTAATTTTGTGGATGTTCTAAGTTTTATCTTGCATCCAAAAATGTCCCACAACTTCAATCCTACAAAATAGCTTCACAAAACCCTTAAAAACTATGATCAATGTTAGGGGGTGTTAGATTTTGAGGATAAATATAGTGGGAGATATCTAGCACAGGTCCTGATAATATGAAAATAAGTGAGTTTGCAATATGACTGAAATATACTATAAATAGAAAGTGGTAAAAATACAATGCAATATGGAGGATATGGTCACTCCATTAATATAAGATAAATAACTACATTATGCTCCATACATGATATCTTCCACATTCTACTCTCTACTAATATGATATTGATATCTATATGTTGTGTATTATAATCTATCACTATGAGGACCTTTATATAGGAAAATAGATTCCTTGACCAACACTCTACATAGATGTACAAGTGGATACCTTTCACATTACAACATGCACATTGACATTTGTGCATTTATTACATTGCTTGAAGTAAGTAGCTAACTTCCCCCTAAAGTAATATCTACTCTAACTATGTACCAAAGGTGGTACATTTACATGACCCAAATGATGTAATATATTCTAAATCTAACACCCCCGTGTATTAAATTATTTGAGTATTGAAGATTTCAATCTTCAATATGGAACTTCTTCTTGTGGATGTTATTTGGTTTGCTTAGGTTCTTTCATCAATGGAATTTTGTATTATAGTTCACCTTGAATTGGTTCTTCTTATTCTTCTTCTATTTGAGTCAAAACTCGAACTTGTATTCTCCTTCTTTGCTTATTGTAATCTAATTAAGCAAGTAGTCAATGTCTTCATATGATGCAACGAGAGTTGTAGATGAGGGTTCTTAATTCTTTTGGAGATGCTCATATAGTTTAATCTTAGTGATTTCTTTGGTATTCATGTTCTCCCCATTGTTATTTATTTTAGCATATATTTTCTTCCTTTTTATTCTTCTTCTCCTGTGATTCTACATTGATGCTAGTGGAGTTTCTACTTCATGAGGAGTTAGTATATCATCACAATAAAATTTATTTGTATTGCTAGCTTGCTTCATGTGTTGAGTGAGTACATACACTATTAATGATAGATAAATCATCAAACATTCCTCAGATGTAAATATAACTATCTTTTGTGAATTCCACCATGCCTTGAAAAGGTTTTCATGAAGATAACCAATTAATGCTTCAAATTTACCCTCTTTTGCCTCCTTAAGAAATAAGGAGAATCTATATTTTTCACTAATGAATAGATTATCATATCATTTAGGGGTACCTATCAAGTTTTGGGAAGAAAATTCCATTTCATGAAATAATTATTTTTTAATAAAGGCATTTCTGTTATTTCATCCATGTTCCTTCTTGATAGATTTAACATAGTGTTGCTTGTTATTACTTAGGATTGTAGAACATTTTTAGAGCTTAGGTTTATTTAGGATTCCTTATATCTCCCTAGTTAAGAGATGTGAATTAGTAGAATCCTTGTAGATTTTGTACAAACATTATGATTCCCAAATGGATTAAGTACTTGATAATATTTTATGACTGCTATAATTATTACATTTTGTAGAATACCTTATGAATCCCTAGTGTTTTTGGATATGCTATATGATAGATAAAGTGCTTTTTGAGTATAGTAGTTCAATTTTGAGTTGATTTTGTAATGTTTTGTAAGTAGCAAAAATCAACTTCTATTACACCTTATTACTCCTATTGAACTTAAGAACTTTTAATTTTATGAGGTTCTATTGGTTGGATTTCTTTTATCCCTTTAATTTGGTTTGAGACACGTATGTTAATGTATTTCCAAATCTTGATTTTTCTTAATAGATCTCCTTTATAGCTTTTGATATTTAATATTTCTAAATTCCAATTACCTACTTTGATGTAGTATTCCTTATGACTCCCTAATATGGAATATTAGAAAATAATATAATATTTGCAATAATAGGATTTTTAATTTCCAAGTTGAAATCCTTATTCCTCCTTTATTATTTGCAAATATAAATATTTTAGAATATGATTGCTTAATATTTTACTAATGCTAAGTGAATAAATTACAATAGTAAATATAATGTACCTGTATAACTCCAATATAACCTTAGTATTATAACAAGCACTAATTAGTTTATGATTTAACTTCGTATTCCTTCCCCTTGATGTTGTGAGGTGGTAGATTTGAATTATTTGAAATGGTAGTCATTACCCTCTATGAATAGTGCTGAAATATTCCTTATGTAATCCTTATTTTCTCTGTAACCGGCACTGGTATTCTCAATATAATATTCTATGATTTGCATTTTGTTATGATGTCTTCCTCGGATGAATTAGATGTTGGATTTCTACTCGAATGAGGTGATGTCTTGGCTGATCTTATGACAAGTTATTTAATGTTGACTTTCTCCTCTGAATTGTGTACATGCTTGTATTAGCCTTATTATCCTTCACACCATTCAATTTCAATATTATATTTGACCTCTTTTGCTTTCCTTATTCAATATGAATTCCTTAAATAGTAATGTGTCCTGAATTTTGAACAAGTGTCACTTGAGAGTTAGTAGGCGTTGATATTCTAATGTATGCAATGATGAGGTTGGTGGTAACCTCTCAAAGACTTGTAAGTCCTCTTGGGTAAGCATTGGATTATTCACGAATGTTGGATGCTTAGAGCTCTTGTGCCAAGTGGCACTCATAGTTGTGCATGTAGACCTTTATTCTAATGCTCCAATGATAGGCATTGGCTTGCTATATTTCTTGAAATACAAAAATTCCCTCTTATGTTCGTACATTGTCTTAATGAGGATAATGTATGGCACCAGTTGTATTTCTCCTTGGTTCTATGGTGCTCTTCAATGGTGATCTTATGGTAGCTTCTTGTGCTCTTCAATGATGATCGTTCTCTTCCAAGTAGAAACCTTGGGTATTGAACTTCTTCCTTTGTATTTTCACACCTATATATGTTGTTTATATGTCTCTTATAAAAACTAATTGCTAGAATTTTGCTTGGATTTGATAATGGTTCTTCTACATTGTTTGTATATCTTTTATAATAGCTAATTGCTAGTCTTTTGATTAGCTTTGATGGTGCTTCTTATTATGTAGATAATCTTATATTAAGAGTTGATTAGATATTAGAGTTACAATCAAATCTCTATCTTATATCTTGAAGAAAAAAAGAAGACTAGATCCTACAATTGTGTTTGTAGTAAAATTCATTCCAAATTATGCTTGGGTGGTCACAGTAGAATTGTTTAGAGTATTTTTGAGAAATTAGTGGATCAATAAGGTGAATTTATTTTTACCATTTAAAGTGAATCTTTTAAGCACTATTCTAGTTGATTTTTTAACAAGTTGCTCTCAATTAGTTTATTTTTTTAAGAAAAAAAATTCAAAATATATGTAGCACTTTCATGGCCAAAAGAAGCCACCATTACAAGAAAAAAGGTGGAGTAGAAAACCACCATTTAAGTCCTTGAAGGAATCCTCAAATTGAGGCCTTGGAAGTCTCAAGATTCAAGGAGAAAATAAGGGTTTATTTTTCAGTATAGATTGTAGGAATCCTCATTTTAATAGCTTGTTTTAAAATATCATCCAAAGTAGAAGAAGCAAGAAGGATTATAAAAATTATTCATTTTGGTGCAAGATTTACATATTACAAAAGGAACGTTTTTTTTTTCCTTAGAAGAACAAAAGCATTACTATTTTTTATAGAGGGATGGAAGGACATCTTTATATAGAAAATTTATGGCCAAATGAAGGAGCTATCAAAAGCCCATACGACCAAAAGACTTGCAGCCAAAGGAAGGAGCTATTAAAAGCTCATACAAAAAATAGACTTGTGGCCAAAGGAAGGAGCTATCAAAAGCTCATATGAAAAATATATTTATGGCCAAATAAAGGAGCCACCGAAGAGCTCACACATACAAGATTTTAGGTGTTTAAAAACACCATTTTCCTCCATCAAATCCATCCCTACAAGTAGCACATCACCTGCAATAATGGAGTAATTATCAATCATCCTTACATAGAAAAAAGAGTAGTATTCAATGATAGGATATCTACGTAAAAGATAAAATAAAATGGCTACTCATTGGCTGTTATAAACAAAATTGAAGAAAGGGTTAAATAGGTATTAAACATGAGCTACAAAACCTACAAATAAGTCCAGATATAAGAGCTATACCTAAGGCATCCATTGAAGTGAACGTCCACCAAAATAAGAGCTCAAAAGTATGATATAATACTATGAAGCAATCCAACTATAGCCCTATATCATCCTAACCAAGCTAGCATGGAAAATAAATCTTGCATATCAAGAAACATAGTAAGCTCACATAGGGTGCAAATATAAAGGAAGAATTAGGGTTGAAAGCTCATATTTGGAGGATTAGAAAGTAGGCTTGCATGCATAAGCCACTTGGCACAAATTCTCTATGCTTCCCAATGTTCATGAAGATCCAAGCACTCACCTAAAGGAATTTACATTCATTTGGAGGGAGTTAATAATATTTGGAGGTTACCACAAACCTCATCATGTCAAAGTAACATTAAAAATGTCTACCTTGTAACACTTTGTGTGATACTTGTCACAAATACC
Source organism: Wollemia nobilis (assembly GCA_028583015.1). Taxonomy (NCBI): domain Eukaryota; kingdom Viridiplantae; phylum Streptophyta; class Pinopsida; order Araucariales; family Araucariaceae; genus Wollemia; species Wollemia nobilis. The sequence continues at coordinate 5,333,584 of JAQPPZ010003589.1, read as the reverse complement.
ATCTTACTTAATATGTTAATCTTAGAGAATGAAAAATACAACAATGTGAAGTTGAATGTAACAAAGTAAAGCAAGGGAGTGATAAAACAAAGTTAAATAATTGAGGATAAAATGATTATTTCAAGCCATACAAAATTCAACGATTTAAGGAAAACATTTAAGATGATGTCATAAAACCAGTGAATAACACTTGCATTTAGAGAAGCCCTGCAAGGCATATCCCAAGGTATCATTCGGTGCCAATTACAGAAGAGAAGGATTACCTATCAAGGAATGAGTCAACACTGATCAAAGAGGGCTCTGACTACCCATGAGCGCTAAGTAGCACGTAGCCACAAATCTACTGATGCACAACATTAAAGGAATATTGAGGTAAAGGTTTATTTTTAAGATTACTTTTAACATAAGATTTTTGGAGTTATAAGAGAATGTTTTATCTATTACAATATTCAGTATTAGATATTTATTAATCAAGCATATTTCAGTTTTTTTAATGTTTGCAAAAGGTTATCAAGGAGAAATAAGGGTTATTATTGAAATTTAAATTACTTGCAAATATTACTTTCTAATTTTTCCAAATTTAGGAGTTATAAGGAATACAACATCAAATTTAGGAATTGAAAATTAGAAAACATTAAAATCAACCATAAAGGGGTATTTAAAGAGGTTTATTAAAAAATTTCAAAGGTTGGGATTTTTATAATAATCTTGTCTCAAAACACTTGAAGGAATAAAAATCAATCCAACTTCAAAACCTCTTCAAAGAATTTAAAATAGTGCTTAGTTCAATAGGAGTAATAAGGAGATAGAAAAGTTATTTTTTGTATTTACAAAATTTTACAAAATCAACTTAAAATTGAACTACAATTTACAAAAACACTATATTGATAATATATCCTATCCAAAGAATCCTAGGGAGTCATAAGGTATTTTGAAGGAACTTGATAATATTAGCATCTATCATTATCAAGCTCTGAATTCATTCACTATGGATTATTGGTATATAGAATCAGGAGAAAACGAGCATATAACTAGGAATATTCATTGGTTCAATTATTTAAAAAAGGTACATGAGAACCCAGTTGTTGTAGCATACATAAATACATATGTGGTAAAAGGAATAAGAAATATTTCAATAAATATAGAAAATGAAAAAGGAATAATAAAAAAAGTACTATATGTTCCAAGACTGACTACTAATCTTCTCTCTGTTTCTGAACTCATGGATCAAAATATAAATGTTGAGTTCAAAATTTTCAATGAAAAAAATTTATGTCACATATCTAGGCAAGGAAAAAGTATAGCATCAAGTTCCTACAAAAATGGTCTATTTGTTCTATACACTACTGCTCACTCAAAAATTTCAGTCAAAGCTTCATATCTATGGCAAAAGCATCTAGGACATACAAGTGAAACTTTAATGAAGGAATTATTCAAGTATAAAATGGTTGAAAATTTACCCAACTTATCTCCAAAAACTAATATATGTCCAGAATGTTTATCAAGAAAACAACACAAAATTCCTTTCAAACTCCGTCAACACATAGCCCAGCAATCGCTAGAGGTAATATATACAGATTTATGTGGGCCAATGAGACTCGATAGTGTTTGAGGACATAAATACTTTTAGTTATTTGTTGATGATAACACTAGAAAAATGTGGGTATACTTCATGAAATACAAGTCAGATACATTTAGTTATTTCAAACAGTTCAAACTCAAAGTAAATAATTAGGAAATACTATAAAAATACTTCGTTTAAATAAAGGAGGAGAATTTATTTCTAAAGAGTTTGACTCATTTCTATAAGAAAATAGAATTAAAAGACAATTCACTACAACATATTCACCTCAACAAAATGGAATTGCAGAAAGAAGAAACAATTCAATAATGGAAATGGTTAGGTGTATGTTGAAAGAGGCATAACTTGATCACCAATATTGGGTAGAAGCATTACAAACATTAGTCTACATACAAAATAGGCTATCTACAAGAGTACTCAAACATACTACACTAGAAGAAGCATGGTCAAGACAAAATACCAACATAGAAAAATTAAAAATCTTTAAATATAAAGCCTCTATGCGTATTCCAAAATAAAAGAGGACTAAACTAGATGACAAAAATATGGTAGGGATATTTTTTTGTTATGACAATGAATCTACAGGATACGAATACTAGATCCATCTAAAAAAAATATCTACATTAGTAGATATGTAGTCTTAGCACCAAAATTATAGACCATGAAGCAACCTATTTGCAAAGGTAGCATTCTGATCTGAATTCTCTGAGTGTGTGTCAAACCGATGATGACAGTATGAATTTCAAGTGATTGGTGGTTCCCTTCATATTAGGTCAACAATAACACAGTGAAATACGTTTAATAGAAGCAACCCCTCTAGTTTGAACCCTACACTTGTTGTTACTAAAAATAGTGTGGTTGTGACCAACTCTCCTATGTAACCAAAAAATATATCTCCTTTCATTGAGGCTCTTAAATATAATAATTTCACTAAAGAAAAAACATATCTTAACTTGAATTTAAGAATTTTTTTTTTTAATTGTGGCTCTTATAGATAATAATTTCATAAAGAAAAACATACAGCTTGATTTGAATTTAAGAAGATTTGAATTTTTAAAGTTTGAATTGACTTTACACTGACTTAAAATTATAGAAGAAATTTCCTTTCATTGTGGCTTCCATAAATAAAATAATTTCACCATAGAAAAAACACAACTTAACTTGACTTTAAGAAAATTATAATTTTTAAAGCTTAACTGGAATTTACAATGCTTAAAATTACATAGAAGAAGAAATTGCCTTTCATTATGACTATGATATAGAAACTACCTTTTATTATGACTAATATGTACAATGATTTTACCAAATAAAAAATAGCTTGACTTGATTTTAAAAACATTTTAATTTTTAAACCTTAATTTTACAATAACTTAAAATTAAAAAAAAACTTTATTAATATTAAAAAAAGAGACAACTTTACTTCATTTAAAGAGATCTTAAATTCTTGTGACTGTAAATTGATTTGTATTGAATTCCCTTCATTTTGGGGTAGAGATATGTATGATCTTTCTTTTCAGGTGGGGGAGCTATTGTACGGAATCAAAATGGCAGTTGGATGGCACAACCAAATTCTCTTGATAAGAGAATTGTTATTATACTAATATATAGTTATAGTTTTTTTTAATATTAGTTTTTATTTTTATGTATATTCAGTTATTAGATGTTTTATTGGTGATCCACCTTATTTTATTTTTAAGTGATGACAACACTAACATCAAAATATTATAATATTTGTATAATGATAATAATTTAAACATGTAACATGGTTAAGCGTGCACCCAACCTTTGCAAGTTGCAAAATGTGGGTAAGACGAGGTTAGAAATTCAACATCTGGGTTTTGAGTGGCAAGTTGTAGGTCGTTAATGTATTTCGAGTTCATTGTTCTGGCTCTTAATATATGGTGTTATTTTTTTATTGGTAATTTTTTATTTGATTAGTGTAAAAAATCCCTATGACCAACGTAAAAGGTTGAGTAGTCTTTTTCTGGCCTATGTAAAGAGAATTATATTTATTAATAAAAAATTTAATAAACAATCACTCCCTCACACACTCACCCAGGTTGTGGTTTGAACCTTGGACCTCTTAAAGAAGAGCCAAAACCCATACCTTTTCACTTAATTTAAACACGCTTGGTATTTTTTTTTTTCTTATTGGCATTTTCTTAAAATTTGGGCACTTATTAGGTTCCAACCATTAGCTTTGCTACATTGATATAACACCATGTTCTAGCAAGGTCAAGGGTAGCATGTGGAGTTATTTTACCCAAATGTGTTGTTGCTTAAAAATAAAATAAAGAAACCGATCAATTGTTTTTATACTCAATTCTATGTTTGTTAAATAAATAAATTATTTTTTTTAGTAGTGTTATAGTCTAAGTTTATATATTTTAATGTTTTGTGTTTTATTATACCATCAAGTTAGTTTAAGTAATGAGTTTTTATTTTTATTTTTATTAATTAGTAATGATTTTTGAATAATTATTATATTTGTCTCATGAAGAATTTTTTGAAAGAGGTAAATGTTTTACTTTATGTTTGCAATGCAACTTATGTTTTCAATAATCATGGAGGAGGCATATGGATTATTCTATGCCTTTTAGGATATCTTGAATGAGATAAGATAAATATCCTTTGAAAATCTAGTATCTCAAGGATGTTTAGATTACTTGATCTTTAAAGCTCATTATTGTGCTCATCGCTTTAAATGAAAAAAGAACACATGATATAAAGACAATATTTAAGATAACTTAGAACACAAACATTGTCGATGAAACATGATTGAATGATGATTCTTTAGAGCAAGTTTGATATTTAGCATTTCAAAGTTTAATCAAGACTTTGGTTGAAATTGCCTTGCTTTCCAATTTAGGGGAATTTCATCACTTGGGCAATTCAAAATTTGATGTGAAGTCTAAAGTTTGTTCTAGCTTGTGGTTTATACAGTTTAGAGTTTGGCCACGACTTTGGTTCCTAGCTTGCTTCATTGCTTGGATGATTTAGAGTATATTGTTTAAGCAGTACAAAGTATAAAGTTTGGTCTAGCTTACCTCTTATAGAAGTCCAAATTTTAGTTCAATGGTTTATTTTAGTTTTAGGAGCTTCTAAGTTAAGTCTCCAACATTACCATTGGTGAAATATAATGACAAATAATTTTGACATTTTGTTTTAGTATTTAATATTCGTTATTTGGTGTGTGAGACCTCCACAACTTAGTTATGGTATTTGGTAATCATAATTCAAAATTTGACATCTTCATGTGTGGATGTTGATATTTGTTGTTTTAAATTTGATATCGATATGAGCATACATCTAGATTGAATCATGTATTCAGTATCATTGCACTATTGACTTGGAAACTATAGTGTCTAGTTACCCATGCAATTTCATTAGATGGATTCATGGCCATAGGGTTACTTGCAAGGAAAAAAGTGCCGAAAATTACCTCAAATAAGGAGCTTTCATCTACTTCTATCTAATCTTGGATTTATCATCAAAATATCCAAGCAAAAAGGAGAAGGTGTCTAAGAAAAGAGACAACCTCAAAATCCCTACATTGCATTCAAAAAATTTTGCCATATAAACCAAAATATTAGAACTACAAAAAAGAGTGCAAGAAAGGGTGAAAAAGGCATTTTATTTACAAATATTGTTACATTGTATTGCACTTCTCTATCTCATTCTATGCAAAAAATAGGTATATTGGAAGGTTTCTCAAAAGCACAATATTAGTAAGGTAAACTAGCCAAAGGTGAACAAATGCTATCATTATACCAACATAGCAAAGAGCCACTCATGTAGGCTCATCTTCTACGTATCTTGGATGGCCAAACTTGAAAAATACAAGGCACAAAGCCAAGGAGAAATCAAGTAGTGTATAAGCAAGGGAAATTGAAGCAAGCAAATTGGAACCATACATCCAATAAAGAAGCATTCAATACCAAAAGTGGAGCATCACAGAGTCTTTATCAAAGTGCTACCATTCAAGAGCCACCGAAGCCTCACCAAAGCTCCTCCATATCTCCACCTAAGCTCCACAAAAGCTCCTCCATATCTCCACCAAAGCTCCACCATAAGCATTGCTTGGCTAGAAATATCTTAGTACCAATGAAGTACAACAAAGAACAAGATGGAAAAATATGTTGAAGGGCTTGCAAGAAGGCATTGATAAGACAAGGGCATGCAAAGGAAAGAGGGCTCCACTTGTCATTCTCCAAAAGAACCCTAAAAATTTTCCATGAAGGAGATATTACAACATTGTCTTAGTGCCCATACTCCATGTGGAAGAGGAGTTACTTATAATGAGAACCATTATAGTAAGCACACGAAGAGGGAATAAAATGCCTCAAGAGAAGGTGATACTTGTCACAAGCATTAGAACAAAATTGGAGTCTCCACCAAACATTCGAAGCATTCTTGAAGCACTAAAAAATCTTATGTGACACTTGTCACTCGAATGATCACCTATTAAAGGTACCTTGGACCAACAATTTAGTAGTAATTCGAGAGTATTCAAAAGTGACAAAGGAAAGCACTCTCGGTCAAACAGGTCAAGGGAAGCATTAAAGGAGAGCATTAAAGCCAAGAGCACGTTGAAGAATTTATCATTATTCATACCACCCAATAAGGATAGACTACTGCCATACACATACGATTTCATAAAGGTGTGTCACGAACCATTCCCCTCGAACCTTATAAAAGTAAAATTAATTGATCATGGGATCAATTAATGCTCAACTAAAAGGGGTCATAAACCCTAAGGAAAATTACAAAATTCTAAATTAAGGAATTTGAAGGGGTTAGGAGGAAAGATGATGTAAATTTAATTAAGCATGTTGATTAGGTTAAGTGCATTGGATTTATGATGCAATTAGATGTCCAACTTTTGTTGGACCAAATTAGGCACAAGTATTATTTAATACTAAAAGCCTATCCTAATATCCCTCATGGCATAATCTGATTAGAAGGAAAAGCTAGATTTTCCTCTCTATATTTAATTAGGAGGAAGGTGGAAGCATGTGGGCATAAACCAAAATTAGGGCCACCCAAATTATCCTCACGTGGACCCTCTTACCTTTAAGGATTATTCTTCACATGGCATAGTATATTTTATTTGGCCTAAGGAATAATTTAATGTTATAATAATAGGGCCATTATTTGGCCCATAAGGGATAAGTGCCTTATAAATAGAGGATATCTTGTGAAGAAATGGGAGCTAGGAAATCTGAGAAGCCTAGGGATTATGCTCTCCACCTTGATGGATCAAAAACTAGAAGGCTTACCAAATTTTCTAGTTGAAGACTAAAATAGGGAGGATAGCAAGTTTTGGAAGGAGAAAGGCTTGGAAGTCTAAAATAAGTCTAATGCGAAGGAGGTGAGCTAGGTTGATCCTTTCCTTACCTGAATTTTGACTTTGATTGATTATGCATCATGTTGTTATGTACATATTACTTTGAGATATTTTGGTATGCCATCTATATAACAATGAATATAGTTAAGACCAACAAATGACTATTCTAAATTGTACTCTTGTGGGGTGATTAGCATCTATAATCAGCCAGTCCTTATCCCACTTTACAACATACTTCTTACATATATTTGACCATGTTTTGAAAGGAGTTATTGTCTACAAATCCTTTTGTAGACATTACTTGCTTTGGAATTGAGACAAACCTGCATGTCAAGTTAACCTTGACTATATGTTGCTACTTGTATTGTATCCAAAGTTTTTTTATCTCATCCACAGAGATGATGTTATATTTTTTTCATGACGAGCACTGTCTCAACCTCGAAAACTTGCCTAAGATTCCCATCCCTAGTCAGTAGAATTGGTAAATATTGTAGTGGGCTATGTTATTTTTGGAATCTTTGAGACCAAGAGTCTAATTACCAATGGACCACCTATGAAAATGCATAGGGGAAAACTCATGCCTACTCCAATACGCCATAGGAATTTGACTGCGTTCAGACTTGAAAGTCACCTATTCATATGACGTTGAGCACTATACCATGATTCGAATTGAGGAAGAAGGCCAAATAAGGTACAAGTATAGAAGGGTATTTTTAGGATTTGCAATATATAATATCTTACCCGATTTGAATAGAAAATAATGTCACATTATCTACCTATGCTCTCTGAGAAACTACGAGGCACTCCCAAACCTTGAAGTCATTGCTATCTACTTTAGAAGTGTTGCCCTACCCTTATCCAATAACTAGTGTATTCTTCCCCTAACACGATGGTGGATCGATGTATTATTGTCGCTGTATGGTTTGATCGTTGTTCACTGATCTATGGTAGATTAATACCATATGTTCTAGAAAAGGCTTACTACCCTATGGACACTTCAGATCAGTCCAAAAACTAAGCTATGTCATGAGACCTCTATTTCGTAGGAACTATCGAGAGTGAAAAGTTCTCTATGCTGCCCAAGGTTACCCATCATGGAGAATTAAGACCTCAATATGGAAGTTCCTTTCTTACAGATGGATGCCTCTATGCCATACTTAAAACCAATGTCGATGGGTGGAAGAGATAAACATAGTCCTGAATTTCCTATAAAGAATATCATCATGCCATGTCAAAGATGTTGGACACTTGGCACTATCGATGAAACCATCGTGAACATGTGTTGGTAAAACTCATGTTTGGGAACTTTAATCCCACATGGGTCTCACAAAAGTCTTGGTGCACTTCATAATGTTTAGTCGTATATTGTATAATAGCCAAGAAAGCTCATCACTTGGTTGGGCCCTAACCATTTCCAAACCCTCAATGGTAAGAAATGTTGATCGTGACCTTGGAACCGTGGAACCACTACTACCTGCCATATGTTTGTATTTGAGTAATTTGAGGTAAATCAATGATTTTTGACCAAGCATCTAGTTGTTCTTAGTGTAAAATAATCCTCTTTTACCATCGAAAGGAATGTCTTGCTAATAAAGTAATCAATGGACCACAAAATTTGTTCGAATGATCATAGTTTCCTAGTGACCATAAAGACCAATATGTACCTTTAGGTTAATTTGTAACCATAGAGGACACATTTGTAAATGGTCTAAACTACAACTATGTGGATGAGGGAGTAGAGACAATGGTGGTACTATTTATATTTGAAGATAAGTATTATATACTTCCTTACCAAGGACAATATGGGGATACACTATTAAAATAATCATTATATTAATGTTTTGTGGTGAGGTATTGATGACACCACAATTATTGGAATTAACTTTGTTTGATTAAATTAATATGGATTAACTATTGAAATTACCCTTGGTTGGATAAGTTGAAGGGTAAGTAAAATGGACTAACGAGGGTCAAGGGAACTGATGAATTGTGTTGCATGTAATTAGACTTCAATTGGTTTGTGTATAGTTGAAGGGAAATAGTTATAGGATAGTAATGCTTTATATTATCCAAACTCATTCTCTAAAAGGTATTTCTCTAAACAATAAGGAAAACCTAACATTAGAGGAAAGGAAGTTGACTTGGGATGAAGTCTACTTACAGTGTAACTTAGATTAAAGAATCAATATTTAAAGTCTTAAGATTGACTTTAGTATAAGTTGTGGGAAGATTAAATTAGGGATTAATACCCAATTGGTATATATTAAATATACATGTGAGATTAATCTAAACTTTAGATCAAAGGTATTTTAAGTAAATTTAATAGGGAGGAAGATTATTTAACATGGTTTGTCTAAGAGACAACCATGTAATACATAGATACACTAATTAGACTATAAAGATAGTTGATTTCAAGAATTAAGGTTATGGGACTTTAATTCATGAAATGAGGGATCGATCACAAATCGATTATGAAGAATGAATTTGGAATTTATTCTTGAGGGAAGTTATGGAACTCCCTCTAATGTCGCTAAGACTTCTCCAAAATATAGCTCCAATTATTATCATAAAAATATGTGAGATATTATAAGATTATTAAGATGGTTTAGAGAAAGGAATCAATGGATTCTTTATTTACATCATGAAAATTAAAGGAATAGTTGGATTCCTTATGGGTATGAAAAGTAACTTCATATTATAACGATGACTTAGAGAAAGAAAATTGGGAAAATTCCTTAATTGCATCATGAACCTTTAAGGGGAAGTTGTATCCCTTGATTTGTATCTGATTAAAAGGGATCCTTAGATGCCCTTTTTTATTGTAATATTATACATATCAAGTTTATGATTATGAGGAAAGAACATAATTTGGAGGTTGGGATTTTCTCGTCAAGATTTCCTAGGATAAATCATTGTGTCACTTTATTTTGTGGTTTGATGTGTAATTTCTTGATCATATTACTTTACTTTCAAAATGAAAAGGATATATGTATGAGATGGTTAAGTGATTATATGGGATAGTTATGCATGTTTCTATATCACTGCAATGTTTACCTTGATACAAAGAATATTATACTTATTACTTAAACAAAGGTCCTCGATACACCTCTACTTTGAGGGGGCATTAGCATCCCTTATATTTCATGATATGGTAATCATGTATCATTAGGGGCTATTGGAGCCACCTGTGAATTACCAATATTATTTTATTTTTTGGTAAAGAGAAGTTCAACCAACTTAGTTTGTGTTCCTTTATCTATGTTTGTTCTTGCTTTCCTAGATCTCACTTGATAATTTATGTGCTTTCCTCTTTTGGCCTTACATGAATCAAGAGTAGGTCTTATTATTATATTCCTTAATATTCTTTCACAAATTTCTTTTTCCTCGAATTTATCCTCTCCTAGTTATACTATGGAAGCTTTTGACTTGTCTTGCTCACTTTTTGATATTTCGTTATTCATGGTAGATGTATTAACATATAACACTATATTTTATTTACCAATTATTTTCTCTAGAATGGTGCATGGCACTTCAACAGAGCCTTCAAAATATCATTTGACACATTCCTTATGTTCATTGAGAATGTTTATCTCTAAATTATGATCATACTGAATAGACAGTTTCTTGTTAATATGTTGAATCTATTGTACTATGTCCTCCACGATTTGATCTACTTTTTCTTCATAGGCTAAAGACTCGAAAGCATTGTTATTTCTTCCAATATCCTTCCTTATTTTTCTCCACTATTTATATTCTTTCATTTACCTATTTTTATTTTTTGGAAGTTGAAAACCATCCTCATCCATATTCATTTGTGAGTTTCTTTTATGGTTTTCTATATATGATTTTTATGGACTCTTCTTAGGGCATGATCTGTCAATATGCCTCACTTCATGACATCTTCTACATCTAAAAGATATATTTTCACAATATATGGCTTGGATCGACATCTTATCCCCATACTTAAGAATTATTGATTCTAGTAAAGGTTTACTTATATCAATCATGACCAATATCTAAGCATAAATAACCAAGAATCCATATTTTGTAGTTTTTGAAATCTCAAGTAATTCTCCCATAGTGTTGCCTATTTCCTTGAAGGTATCCATTTCCTAAAAATTAATGGGTAATCCATACATTCTAATCCAAAATGGTACTAAGGATAGATTTACATTTAGATAAAAAACCTTCATACTAATGGGTAAGGAAGATTCCTGCTCTTCCCATAAACAAAGGATCCCCGTTTTAGGATTCTATCTCTTTCTTCCCTAAAAAAAAAATGGCTAGAAAGGAACCTTTGGGAAGAAAGGATAGAATCACTCTTGGAGACTTCTAACTCCTATAAATCCATTTTCTCAAGGCTAAAGCCCTTGGCTAATACCCATTAAATTTAGAAAAAAACCACCCTATATTTGAGAAACAAGGATCTATCCTCTATGGTTTTGTCACTAAACTCTAATAATAGATATGATTCTAAGGATTTAGCTATAAATTGATCGATAGGAAAGAATCTAAAACTCAAATTATACTAATATTTACAAGAATATTATTTAATGAATATAATATTTGATAAAAAAAATAATAATTTACAATTAAAATTTCTAAGATAAAGAAGGGAAAAAGAAACTTAGCTAAAGTTTTTTTTGCCTAGATAGAATATCTTGTCTCACTAAATCCCTAGTCCTCCATTGATCCTCCCATCATCTAAACCCTCGTTGACAAATATTTATAATTTTATTTTTTGCAACTTGAAAAATCGTCACTACCCTTATTTTGGATGATTGAGTTCATAGGATTGTATCTCCTTTAATATTGCTAGGATTCCTTCATATGACCACTCATTTTAAATATCTTCAAATTATGCACAAAGTGGTCTAAGAATCAATTGAATTAGACAATACTTTACGAAGATGTGGCTCTTAATAGATGAGATACTTTTTGGAAAAAAATACCCTAATACTTCACAAAGTTAATGTCATAAGGATTATTTTTTTTCTAAATATATATTATAATAATAACCCAGGTGTTGTAGGTGAGTTGGAGAGGAGAGGGCAATCCTCCAAGGGAGGTCCCAGGTTCGAATCTCCACCCTACCAAAAAGCTGAATTGGATACCCAAAATCCAATTGATAATGTTGGTGCGGGCAGGGTTGGGTGTGACTCCCGGGTGACTTTAACAGTATAGAACCCCCTGTTTGTGGTCTTTCATACCAAGGCGGCCCCGCAAGGGGTTTTTTGCTTTAAATATATATATATATATATATATATATATATATATATATATATATATATATATATATATTATAATAATAATAAATTTAAAATTATTTTATTCTTTTTTGTTTGTGGAAAACATCTTATAAGGGATGCCACTTTTGGGTAAGATCCAAGGAGGCAAGGGTATATCTTTTGCCAAAAATGCCTAGGGCTCACACCTAGCCTACCACCTTTGATACATGCAACGATTTGAAACAACACAAAACAAGAACACACAAACACAAACACACAAACAAAAACACATAAAAAACTAAAGCAAAAAAAGCATACTCCTTGAGTGTGTCAACAAGAAAAAGCACAATCAAACACACACACAAATTTAAAAAAACACGAACCACACATAACAAACACACAAATAACATAGCAAAACATAATAAAAAACACACAAAAAGAAACGAAAATAAACAACACCAAAACACGAAACACACATAAAACCACAAACACAACATAAAAAAATACTACCATAACAAAAACAACAAAAATAAACAAATACACCACAAACCAAAAAACCACAAAACACGAACCACATAGAAAAACCCCAAAAATAACATAACAAAACAAATCCAAAATAGAAACAACAAAATGAATCAAATACACCACAAACAAAATCAGAAAAAAACAAATACAAAAAAAACAAAGCACAAAGGATCTATAGAAAAAATAAACAAAAAATGATAACACTAAAAATAAACCAAAGCTTAACAAATTACCAAAAATATCATAAATTTCTTAGCAAAATAGCCAAAGCTTCCAACATTGCCATAAAGAGATTGACTATAAGCCTTAGGATTATGGCATCATTATCATTTTATTTGTATCTTGCTTCATTCCAATTGGAACAATAGGCTGGTTACTTGGTACCACAACACTACTATTGGAATTTGTATGTTCTTTTTGTGGATTCATTTTGTTTGTAGTTTGAATATACCTTTTTATTTTGCACTTGGATTGGTTTTCTACATTGTACTTTTTTCCTTTACTATTATTTCTCAGCATCAAGGTAAGATCTTTTAATGATTTCTCATCATGCAATCCTTCATGTTCCCTCTCCTCATAATTTGCTTGCTCATTCATGGAGATAATTTCAAAGGTGTTAGGTAAAATTACTAGTTTCTCTTTTGTTTCTATTTTTCTTTGTGTTTTTTGTTTAGGGATTTGAAACCCTACCAAGTCCCCATCCTCTTTCTCTTTTTTAGGGACCTTATGTGGACAATCCTTGGCTAGATGGCCATATTAATGATAAATTATGCATGTAAATGGAATATTGTAATAATCTATTATTTTCTCCCATATTTCTTCCCCATATTATAAAGTAATCGTCTCTAGAAGTGGTTTGTCAAAATCAATCAAAACATAAATCCTTGCATAAATCATATGCTCTAAGTTTTGGGTGCAATCAGAAGTCATCATGTAAACTCCTAAATAATTTTCAATTGTTGTGAATATCTTTGGATGCCATTATTCTATCAGAAGACCAAATAAACAGACCCAAATAGGGGTAGTTGATGGCATCTCTTCCTTAGATTTGAACTTGGTATGCCAAGGCTTCATGAAGAGACCTACCCTACCAAAAAACCATGGCCCCCTTGAAAAATGTTCTCCCTATCTTAATAATTATCAAAAAAATAAGAAAGTAGCCATTAGGGTAAATAAAAATTTAGAACTTACCTTTCGTGCTCCCATTTTTGGCAACCCATTGCTTGAAGGCAGCAAGAGTCAGTCAAAATCCCATGAATTGATAAATTAGGCTTTTCCCCTCAATCACATCTATTCCTTCCTAGACATCCATTATTTCCAACTTCACTGCTGAGGATCCATTAGTTGCTTTCATGCAACCCATATTCATTTTCATTGAATCAACCTTTGACATCTTCAATGGTTTCTTTTGCAATCGTTGATTGTGTTCCCCTCCTATTAGAGGTGGTCCTCCACAGATTGCTTCTTTAACATTCATTTTTGGATCAATGCATGCATATTTTTTGAAACCCTCCATCCCAAAATCCAACAAATGAAGTTGCTAAAAACCCTAAATTCCCTTCATAAACCCTAATGGATCTACAAATCTCTCCTAGTTGTAAGCTTATTTTGAAATCCTAATGGATCATAGAAATTACAATACTCTTCAGCATCCCTTATTGCATAAGAATCGACCCGATACTTGCATATTTGTAAATCTTCCCACGGATGCAAAATATTATCAAGGCCATATCCGCATCACACAACATTGATAGTTCATACATTTTTTCCGCAGTCCATTTTACCGTTTCGAATTTAAAATTATTTTATTATTTTAATACAAATAACCCTCAATAACAACTAAACATAAATTTAATTATTTTAAATTAAGATTTAAAGTCCCATTTGCTATGTTTTATTATGAATGATCCTAGTAAGCTTTGCTAATGACCTTTTTTAAAAATATAGCAATAATAGAATCTTCATTAATTTTATTATTTTAAAAGTAAAAACCCTCAATTAAAGTTATATAATTTTTTTTTTTTTAGTAGTTTACATCGGTTTTCATGAAAGGTCCTAGTCCCATCATATTGAATAGGGTTCAGTCCTTGAACCTTTTAAAGAAAATTTAAAGCCCTTACCATAAGCCTGGAACTAAAGTCATTTAATTTATTTAAAAATTATATATAATTTTTAAAAATATTTTAATAAAATAATTTTCAATAAAAATCACATATAATTTAATACCAATATATACAATAATAGATATTTTAAATTATATATCTTATGTAGAAGTTGAAATCCCATGCGGTAAGAATAGTCTGCTAAGAATGATCCTAATAAAGATTGAATTAATAAACCTAGTATGGTTTAATGGAATTATTGGGTTAAATTTGAATTTTAATTTGCGCCTAATGGTACTACTTTGGAACTTCAAGTAGATAATTCAAGATTCCAATTCAATGGGATAGAGTTATATAGTATACTTTAGTAACCAGAGCTTAAATGGATAAACAAAAATTTAATGGGGTTAGATTTGTACACTATACTTCAATAACCTAAATTTGGTTGGATAAAAATATACTAAGTAAATAGCATTTTCTATAAGAGTTGTTTTATATAACCTCTGGTTTCATGGACCAAAAAAAAAAAGTACTTTATCTTTTACCTTTATAATAAATTTTGAAATTATATAAATATTTTATTAAGAAGTATCTTAACAAGGTACAATCCTAATATGATTTTGAATTAATTGAAGAACACAAGCTTATACTGAGAGGGGGGTGAACAATATAAGACCACTTTTTACTTTTTCTTTCTCAAACAATATTATCCAATATATCAATGGCAATATCAATAGTAGTAATCAAAGCAATGCACAAATCATCACACACAATAGAGACACCAATTTAACGTGGTTCACCCAATGTGGGCTACTCCACGGAGAAAATATTTCACTAAAATTTTCTCAACAAATCTCTTGGGAATCCTTCCCTATTACAATGTTTATGGACCTCTATCCAAAGGAGACACCAATCCCCTAATCAAGTTCATGGATCTCTATCCATAGGAGAACTCCTTCCCCTTTGCTGGTTCATGGATCTCTATCCACAGGAGAACTCCTTCTCCTCTGCTCTGGCTGGTGATCCTCTAGAAGACTACTACCTCCACTACACTGGCTTGTGGATCTCTCTCCACTGAAGACCTTTGTCCTCACTCAGAATACCTCTATCCTCACTACCCTAGCTAATGGATCTCTATCCACTGGAGACTACTATCCTCTGCTCTGTCACCTCCAAATCTTACTCTCAGCTCTACTCAATCTCTGTCTCAAATTTGCACTAAACATTGTCCTTCGGTCTAGCACAAATCTTCTCACAAGTCTGTCTCTGGTCTAGCACAAATCTACCCTCAAATATGCACCAAACTCTATCCTCAAATCTATCCTCAAGCCTTAACACAAATCTTGATCCAATCACAAATCAACTCTGCTAGATCTACTCCAAGCCTTAACTCAAAGCTTGAACAAATCAATCAATCAACTCTACTCTCAAGTCTTCTCAAAGACTTACCTCAAATCTTTCCACAAGTCCTCTCAAGAACTTGCTCAATCTCCACAAGTCTTCACTAAGACTTACCTCAAATCTGCTCAACAAGTCCTCCCTAGAACTTGTCCAATCTGCTCAACAAGTCTTCACTAAGACTTACTTCAAATCTGTCCACAAGTCCTCTCAAGAATTTTCTCAAAATGCTCAACAAGTCTTCACCAAGACTTACCTTAAATATGCTCAACAAGTCCTCCCTAGAACTTGTCCAATCTGCTCAACAAGTCTTCACTAAGACTTACCTCAAATCTTCTCAACAAGTCCTATCTAGAACTTGTCTCAAATCTATCCACAAGTCTTCACCAAGACTTACCTCTAATCTTCCTATAAGCTTCCACAAAATCTCACACAAATCTATCCTTAAGCTTTCAAAAAAGCTTACTCAACTGTCCTTAAGTCCCCTCTAGGACTTACTCAAATCTACCCACAAGCTTTCACAAAAGCTTATTCAAATCAATTGCAAAACTTGCATACAAAAATCAACTTAATCTCTTACAAAAAACCTCTTCAATACCACAAACAAGTTTCACTCATAATCTTGTTTAACCATAGAAACATATAGAGAATGATTAGAGACTCAATATGTTTCACACTCACAAAACACTCAATCACTTTCAAACTCTCTTTCAAATCAATTCAGAAATAAAGAATAATTTGTTTCACAAATCTTGAACTATCACTCCAATACTTTCAATCAATAATGCTCAACCAACTTCACTCAACCATTCACTCAATGAAACACAACTTTCTTTCAAACCCTAACCAAGTGTTTCACTATACTTCCAATAACTCACACTATGGAACTCAAACCTTGACTCAAGATGATTTCAAATTCACATAACAATGATACTCATGATATTTCACAAATCCTAGTTCAAGATAGTTCTCAACTTCACATAACAATGATACTCATGATCTTTCACAAACCCTAGTTCAAGATAGTTCTCAACTTCACATAACAATGATACTCATGGTATTTCAACATCCACAAATCATGCACATTAAAACTCACTCAACATTTCCAACAATGCTTATCAAACAATCCTTTTCACTCCAACTTTGCATTTCACAACATTCAATCCAACAATATTTCACTCACAAGGAAGATGTACCCATACCTTTTGTTTTGATGGAGATATATCTTCAAAACTTATCTTAATCACAATCAAATCTTCTTTGCCAAATTCAAGGTTAGATAGAAACAACCTATCTCAGAATCTCCACAAATATCCTCCTCAAAATTAATTCACCATTACAAAAATTAACAAGTCTCAAGTACACCTTATTATCTCCAAACTTCTCAAAATATCACTCAACACATAAAAATCAATTTCCTTTATTAACTCCAAATTATTCAATGTATAGAAGACCAAGTTCCTTTATAACACCTTATAAACTCCCAAAAATAATATTCAAAAACCTATAATATTCCAACCCTTTTTTTTTTTTACCAAAAAAAAAAAAAAAAACAAAACACCCCCTTTCCCCCCCCCCTTCCAGGATATAAAAAATGAAATATGTCAATTGGTGCAATTTAAAACTTAAATAAAAAATATAATGCTTACCTTATACACCTTGGCCCACGTTGCAAAATCAATAGCGCACGCCTTGGCTACGCTTTGAACCCATGACCAACTACCGCCATTGCGCTCTAGCCAAAGCTAGGTAGCCATTGGGCCACACACCCACACAAGCACTAAAGCGAGCGTACTCCTCCTTATTGCCTCCGCAAGTTTTGATGAATGAAAACAAAACCTCTTACCTTCTCAAAATGATCATGCGAGGATTTGAAACCCCAACCTCTGCCCTGCGAACGTCTTAACACTCCCTTGGCCACCAACTATGCTAACCAATGTTATGAAACGCTTGGGTCATGCCACATGCATTTAACCAATCGTCTGCCCTCCAAAGCTTTAAAAAATGTGAAAGCCTCTTCTTCCTCACAACAAAGTAGTGCACAATTTTTAGCATAAACTTTGGAATTCGAATGCATGGATGGGGGTAATTAAAAAATTAATTCCCCTTTATATATACTTTACCTTTTGCGCTCGATGTCGACTTAAATTCAAATTTAGAAATTTGAATTAATAAATTTAATTTTTAACCTTTAACTTTGGTGCCCAAATTTATTTAAATTAAAATTTTAACCTTTAGGTTAAAATATTTTAATTTAAATAAATTAAATTAAATCCTTTGCAAATTGCTCAATGGGTCTTTTGAAGGATAAATTATTTTTAATAACTCCTTGGACCTCATTTTCTTCACCTCATCCTTTTATCCAAAATATTATAATATTATTATTGCCTTTTAAACCTGCTTCTCCTTCCTTGGGTCTTCAACCTTTTAGGCCTCTTTAGGCATATAATATTAAAAATAAATATTATATCCTATTCCTTTTAAAACCTTCCTTGCCTTTTGGAAAAACCACTTGATGACATTAATGATGATGAAACTGAAACAACAATCTCTTGACATCAATGACAACAAAACTTGCTCAAATTTCCAACAATCTCCCCCTTTGTCATTGATGGCAACCCTTTTTCCTTTAACCATTTATTTTACCTTTTTCAGTTCTACTCCCCCTAAGAAACTTCTCCCCTTGACTGAATGCTCTCCCCCTAACTCAAATCTCTCCCCCTTTGACATCAATGGCAAAGGGCCACCTTTGGGGCTTGGGGCTAAAGATAAGACTCTTAGCTTAGCCCCTCCCCCACCTCCTCTCTTTGAGGTGGTTAATTTTGGGGTGGGAGTATCTCTACTCCCAGCATACACTGATCTTTACCTTTGTCCACCTTCTTCCTCAACTGATCCTTCTGATTCCTCTGACTATTCCTATTCCTGCTTGTCTCTGGAAATTCTACTCTACACCACTTAGCCATATGCCCAACATTATTGCACTTATAACACTTAATGTTGTGGTTCCTTGAAGGTGCAAATATCTTGAAGTTCCTCCTGGTGAAGCCATATCCATTCCTATCATGAACCCTACAATTTACTACCTTATGACCAAATTGATTACAAGAGTAGCAATACCCTTGAAAGAGATGCCCATTTCTGAAATTTCCATATACCCTGTCTTTCATGTGTCCTGCATTGCGTAGCCTTGTGACCAAACCTGTGATATGAGAAGCATCATCCATTGAAGAAACCTTGCCTTGACCCCATTGGTCTCTTAGTCTCTTCTTCCCTATGTTGTTTCTTGTTCCATCTGTTCCTTATTTGTGCATTGTTCCTTTCCTTGTTGAACTTTCTATTTTCCAACTTATCCTCAGAAGTCTCACTCTCTCTTACACTCTCTTCTTCTGAAGCTTCTTCTTCTTTGGAGCTTGAGATTGACTCCTCTCCTTGTCCTCTATGTTCTTCTTCAAAACCAAGTCCTGTCTTGTTTGATGAAGTTCTTTGTACCTTGATAATCTTATCCAAGTTCTTTGAGCTTCTCCCAAACTTGTGTAGCTTGTCTTTAGACTCTTTTACTTCCTTCCTTAGTGAAGCTACCTCATGCTCTAATCTCTCACATTCTAAGACTTTTGCCTCTAACCTCTCTTTAAATCTCCTTGTCTTAGCTATTGAGTTGGTTAGATCTTCTATAAGCTTTCCTTTCTCTTCATCACATTCTTGAAATTGAATCTTGAGTTTTGAGTTCTACTTTCTTACCTTCCTTAATTCCTTAAGAGAAAAAATAAGCTCACCTTCAAGATCAACTTCTCCTTCCTCTTCAATTCTTCCTCTATTCCTTTACCTTTAAGATCATCTTCATTCCTTTCTGATTTATCTCCAATAGGAGCACTTCCTTCTTCTTCTATTGCCATAAGAAGACTTTCTTCTTCTGGACCTTCAAGAGCATCTTCATATTCATCTTCACTAAAATTGAAACCATTCCTTGTACAATTATCTTCAAGATGACCAAAGTTACCACACCTAAAACACTTGAGAATTATTGGTGCCCTTTTTCTAACATCTTCTTTTTCTATTATCATAAATAGAATTTCTTCTTCTTCATTATCTGAGGACCTTCCATCACTATCACTTGAACTCTTACCTACCTTATCTGCATAAAAACTCTTCTTATGCCTTTGGAAAAACTTCTTTCCTTGCTTGCCTTGTCCATCCCTACTTTTCTTTTGATACTTGTATTTTCCTGTTTCCCTGTTCTTATGATCTTGTTTCTCTTCATCATTGCTACTTCTAACTTCGGACAATCAGATGCATAGTGACCATATTTACCATAATTGAAACACTTAACTAATTTCGTACCTTTATACTTTCTTGTGTCCTTGTTCCTTCTGCCATAGTTTGCTTCTTCATCACTGGATAACTCATTACTTGAATCTGACTTCTTACCCTTTGTCTTCTTTGTAACTTTGAAGGTTGCTTCTTTCTGGGGGATAGACTCCTCTTTTATTCTCATCTCAAAAGCTATGAGAATTCCATGTAACTCATCCCTTGTCAAAATTTCAATATCTTTTGACTCTTCTATGGTTGAAATATTTTCACTATACCTCTTAGGGAGTGACCTTAAAACCTTTTGACAAACATCTATTTCTTCAACTTTAAACCCAAGTCCTTGCATGGAGTTAACAACCTCATCCACATGAAGTAGGTATGTAGCAATGTCTTCCTCATCCTTCATCTTTAGGTCTTCAAATATTTTCTTGTGATTTTGCAATTTTGCCATCTTGACCTTTTTGTCTCCCTCATATATATTTTTTAGCTTATCCCAAATATCTTTTGTTGATGTGCAATGCATAACTTTTACAAACTCTGTTTCACACAAACCATTTAAGATTCCATTCATTGCCTTTGAATTATTCAGTTGTAGGAGCTTACCATATTTATCTGTAGGTGGAGTAGCTGGTGGTATGTACCCATCCTCAACTGCTTGCCATATATCATTTCCTAGTGCCATTAGGAAAATATTCATTCTCACACTCTAAAATGCATAATTGTTCCCATCGAACAATGGTGCCTTATTCCTTAAAGATCCACTCTGAGAATCCATCTGTGTTCCTGTAAGCTTTTCCTTCAAGCTGTTAAACTCTTTCGAAGGAACCCGCTTTGATACCAATTGAAGAACACAAGCTTATACTGAGAGGGGGTGAATAATATAAGACCACTTTTTACTTTTTCTTTCTCAAATAATATTATCCAATATATCAATGGCAATATCAATAGTAGTAATCAAATCAATGCACAAATCATCACACACATTAGAGACACCAATTTAACATGGTTCACCCAATGTGGGCTACTCCACGGAGAAAATATTTCACTAAAATTTTCTCAACAAATATCTTGGGAATCCTTCCCTATTACAATGTTTATGGACCTCTATCCAAAGGAGACACCAATCCCCTAATCAATTTTATGGATCTCTATCCATAGGAGAACTCCTTCTCCTCTACTGGTTCATGGATCTCTATCCATAGGAGAACTCCTTCTCCTCTGCTCTAGTTTGTGATCCTCTAGAAGACTACTACCTCCACTACACTGGCTTGTGGATCTCTCTCCACTGAAGACCTCTTTCCTCACTCAGAAGACCTCTATCCTCACTACCCTAGCTAATGGATCTCTATCCACTAGAGACTACTATCCTCTGCTCTATCACCTCCAAAGCTTGCTCTCAGCTCTACTCAATATCTATCTCAAATCTACACTAAATACTATCCTTCGATCTAGCACAAATCTTCTCACAAGTCTATCTCTGGTCTAGCACAAATCTACCCTCAAATATGCACCAAAATATATCCTCAAATCTATCCTCAAGCCTTAACACAAAGCTTGATCCAATCACAAATAAACTCTGCTAGATCTGATTCAAGCCTTAACTCAAAGCTTGAACAAATCAATCAATCAAATCTGCTCTCAAGTCTTCTCAAAGACTTACCTCAAATATATCCACAAGTCCTCTCAAGAACTTGCTCAATCTGCTCAACAAGTCTTCACTAAGACTTACCTCAAATCTTCTCAACAAGTCCTCTCTATAACTTGTCCAATCTTCTCAACAAGTCTTCACTAAGACTTACCTCAAATATTCTCAACAAGTCCTCTCTAGAACTTGTCCAATTTTCTCAACAAGTCTTCACCAAGACTTACCTCAAATATGCTTGTAAGCTTCCACAAAATCTCACACAAATCTATCCTTAAGATTTCACAAAAACTTACTCAACTCTATCCTTAAGTCCCCTCTAGGACTTACTCAAATCTACCCACAAGCTTTCACAAAAGCTTATTCAAATCAATTGCAAAACTTGCATACAAAACTCAACTTAATCTCTTACAGAAAACCTCTTCAATACCACAAACAAGTTTCACTTAGAATCTTGTTTAACCATAGAAACATATAGAGAATGATTAGAGACTCAATATGTTTCACACTCACAAAACACTCAATCACTTTCAAACTCTCTTTCAAATCAATTCAGAAATAAAGAATAATTTGTTTCACAAATCTTGAACTATCACTCCAATACTTTCAATCAATAATGCTCAATCAAATTCACTCAACCATTCACTCAATGAAACACAACTTGCTTTCAAACCCTAACCAAGTGTTTCACTATACTTCCAAAAACTCACACTATGGAACTCAAACCTTGACTCAAGATGATTTCAAATTCACATAAAAATGATACTCATGTTCTTTCACAAACCCTATTTCAAGATAGTTCTCAACTTCACATAACAATGATACTCATGATCTTTCACAAACCCTAGTTCAAGATAGTTCTCAACTTCACATAACAATGATACTCATGGTCTTTCAACATCCACAAATCATGCACATTAAAACTCACTCAACATTTCCAACAATGCTTATCAAACAATCCTTTTCACTCCAACTTTGCATTTCACAACATTCAATCCAACAATATTTCACTCACAAGGAAGATGTGCCCATACCTTTTGTTTTGATGGAGATATATCTTCAAAACCTGTCTTAATCACAATCAAATCTTCTTTTCCAAATTCAAGGTTAGATAGAAACAACCTATCTCAAAATCTCCACAAATATCCTCCTCAAAAATTAATTCACCATTACAAAAATTAACAAGTCTTAAGTACACCTTATTATCTCCAAACTTCTCAAAATATCTCTCAACACATAAAAATCAATTTCCTTTATCAACTTCAAACTATTCAATGCATAGAAGACCAAGTTCCTTTATAACACCTTATAAACTCCCAAAAATAATATTCAAAAATTAAACCCTTATTCAACCCTTATTACTCCAACCTTTAATTATTTTTCTAAGCACAAAATAATATAAAATATCCAAATACCCTTATGACTCCCTAACTCTTACCAAGGCACTATCTAAAATATCACGTGGCCTAAACGTATGCGCTTCCCAACCTTGGCACAATTTAAAACTTAAATAAAAAATATAATGCTTACCTTATACACCTTGGCCCACGTTGCAAAATCAATAGCGCACGCCTTGGCTGCACTTTGAACCCATGACCAACTACCATTGCTACGCTCTAGCCAAAGCTAGGCAGTCATTGGGCCACACGCCCACACAAGCACTAAAATAAGCATGCTCCTCCTTATTCCTTCCATAAGTTTTGATGAATGAAAACAAAACCTCCTACCTTCTCAAAATGATCGTACGAGGATTTGAAACCCCAACCTCTGCCCTGCGAATGTCTTAACACTCCCTTGGCCACCAATTATGCTAACTAATATTATGAAATACTTGGGTCATGCCACATGCATTTAACTAACGTTTGCCCTCTAAAGCTTTAAAAAACGTGAAAAGCCTCTTCTTCCTCACAACAAAGCAACGCACAATATTAGCATAAAATTTGGAATTCGAAATGCATGGATGGGAGTAATTAAAAAATTAATTCCCCTTTATATATACTTTACCTTTTGCGCTCGACGTCGACCCAAATTTGAATTATAAATTTAATTTTTAACCTTTAACTTTGGCACCCAAATTTATTTAAATTAAAATTTTAACCTTTAGGTTAAAATATTTTAATTTAAATAAATTAAATTAAATCCTTTGCAAACTGCTCAATGGGTCTTTTGAAGGATAAATTATTTTTAATAATTCCTTGGACCTCATTTTCTTCACCTCATCCTTTTGTCCAAAATATTATAATATTAAATATTATAATATTATTATTGCCTTTTAAACCTGCTTCTCCTTCCTTGGGTCTTCAACCTTTTAGGCCTCTTTAGGCATATAATATTAAAAATAAATATTATATCCTATTCCTTTTAAAACCTTCCTTGCCTTTTGGAAAAACCACCTGATGACATTAATGATGACGAAACTGAAACAACAATCTCTTGACATCAATGACAACAAAACTTGCTCAAATTTCCAACACTAATTTGTAGGTTTAATTGATAAACATAGTAAGGTATAATGGAGTTCTTGAGTTAAATATTTCTTTGGGTGATAGCATACTTTATTAAGTTTATTTTAGCTAGATAACCATATATTGAGTAAATAACATTCTTTTATGGTGAACGCGAGCCAATCGGGAGTAAGTGCAACCTATCGTGAGTGTGAGTACAAGTTGGGAGTGAGTGTAGCGGGTAGGGAGTGCAAATACGATTCGGTAGTGATTGTGAGCTGGTAATAAGTACAAATGTGAGCTGGTAGAAAGTCCAAATGTGAGTCGGTAGTGAGTGCAAGCCGATAGCAAGTGTAAATATGAGCTTGTAGTGAGTGCAGCTAGTAGCGAGCACAAGCACAAGACAGGAGTGAGTGCAGTCGATTGTGAGTTTCAAAAGTTTAGGTAACATGAAAAGTAAGTCATTTGTAAAAGTGCTTACTAAAAGTGTGAATGATCAAGTTGAAATTTTGGATTCTCTACCTAGCAATAAGAAGAGATAATCTATGGAAAACCCAATCCAAGTAGAAGATTCTACACCATAGGTGATTTTGAAGGATGAGATGATTGAGCTGGATATAATGATTCTTAAAACCAAAGGATTAATTTATAATTTTCATGGATATTATCTAGGTTTTTCTGAGATTCAAAATTGGATTAAGTGGAAATGGGGATTGAATTCAAAATACTCCATGAATTTTCTTCCAAAAGGATTTTTTCATTATTTTCTCTAGTTTAGAAATAAGGGATAAAATAATGGATGAAGGCCCATGGTTTAGGGGCAAAGATGCAATATATTTAATACCTTGGAGTGATAATTTTTTTGTGGACATAGAAACTATTAAAAAGCTTCCAATATGGATTAGGTTTTTTAGACTTCCATATCAATTCATAAATAAGAATGTTTTGAAGAATATTGGTAATACCCTAGGTGAATTCATCTAGGAGGGACCAACTACTAAGGAGAGAAGGCATGTTGTATACACTCGAATATGTATTACCATGAATATTTTTAATACTTTATTGTAGTTTATTAGGATTAAATATAAATAAAGATAATGGTATCAACAAGTGGATTATGAAAACATTGCATTTTAATGTTGCAAATATCATGAAACTATGCACATGGCAAGATATTGCAAAGTGAAAATGGAGGAGATGGATTTTTTTGGAAATGAGGGTAGTTTCAATTTTAAACAAGGAGACCATATCATAGGAGAAGCTAGGTAAAATCAAGGATTTTCCAAAAATCCCTCTACATCATCAGATTAAGAAGACCATTACAATTGACTCGAATCGGTCATTAGAAGGAAATATGATATGGGATATGAGTAAGTACAATGAGCAAGTTCAAATATAAAAGGAGCTAAATGTGCAAAGGAAGAGGGGAAGACAAATTTTAATATAAAGGAAGATGAGGAGATAAATTTTAAAGCAAATAAAGCAAATGAGGTCAAGCTTAATCCAGGTAAATCACATTTATTATCCTCAAGTAGCTTAAAATATTCTCCTTACAAAAAAATGATAGTAGTATAGAGTGTATTCTTTGCCCTTTAGGATTTCAAGAAAAGTATAGTAAAGAAAAACTTGTAGAGGATATCCAAGGAAATTTAAGTGTTTCAGTACAACATAAGAAAGTGATGACTATGGAGAATCACCTATGTATTTTAGAGTTTTTAGGGCAACATAAAGAAGAAAATGTTATTGAGGCTATTTCTTGCATTTTCAACACTTTAGGGCAACATAAATATTTACAAGATATGTCCCATTTTGAACAATATGAAAAAAAGGAAGAGATTGATGAAGAAGAGAGTGGTGGTAAGAATGGAAGAAGGAGAGGAAGGCTATCACAAAAAAAAGCAAAAATAAAAAAATAAGAACAAGAAACTCAAAAGGATATTGATCTGGAAAGCAAAATAAATATCATAGGTGTTAACAAGAAGTGGGATTAAATCCACTAATAAAAACAAAAAATGTTGATGATGAAAATGATATCATGGAATATTAGGGATATGAATAAAACCCCTTAAAAAAGATTTATTAAGGAATTAATAGGTTGTTATAGCCCTGAGTTTATTTTATTACAAAAAACAAAACTAGGCAGTGAGGAATGTAAGGATGCTTTTAAGAAGATTTGGAAGGCAGATGATTGTTTAGAAGTTTCTTCCATAGGAGCTTCAGGTGGTATTGCAATAATATGGGACAAATGCAAATGAGATGGATAATTATTAGAAGAAAAAAGTAATTGGGTTGTTTGATTATTTTATAGGAAAGAGAAAAACATCAAATTTAGGGTTATAAATGTATATTCTCCAACTATAGTTACTCCTCATGAAGGATGATGGAATAACCTTAGTATAATTTTATCAAATACAATGAGCATTCATTGTGACCTATGGATTCTTGGGGGTGATTTTAATATTGTTATATATCCTTTGGAAAAATAGGATGACATTCTAGGATGGAAATCAATGCAAACTTTTTCTTAATTTGTCAATTCAAATGACCTTTGGGATGTTAGTCCCTCAAGCTTTAAATACACATGGGATAATATACACATTGGAAAAAAATCATATAGTAGAAATACTCGATAGGTTTTTGTTATCTAATAAATGGTTGCAAACAAAGTATACAATCTCTTCAGATATTGTATTGTGAGTAGGTGCAAATCACAAACCCATTCTTTTGACTTGTGAGTCACCTAACAAAGGTCATCCAAAGTCATTTTACTTCCAGTCTATGTGGCTTCAAGACCTTGATTTTTTCTAGATGGTTATGCTATGGTGAGATGAATCAAAATTTGAAGTATCGTGTATGTACAGGTTTGTTCAAATTTTTGAAATATTTAAAGGAAAAAATGAAGATATGGAATGTCAAATATTTTGGTAACATTTTTAAAGAAAACAAAATTGAATCCAAGCTCAAAAATTTACGAGAGATAGTAGAAGTTAATGGAATGGACTAGGATTCTTATGTGAAAGAAAAACAACTACTTTATGATTATCATAATGCATTGAAAAAGGAGTTCTATTCGTTCCAAAAATATAGAGAAAAATGGCTCAAGGAAGGAGATAGAAATACAAAAAAAATCATGCTACAAAAAAAATAAAAATTTTTGTTCGTCATATTAAAAATATTATAACTCCATATCGAAGAAATATTGAGGATGAAGAAGAGCCAGAGCCACATGGACCACCAGATAGCCACCACCATAAATCTAGCCAGCAGGTTCACTTCTCCAAAGTTGATTGGCCAAGACAAAGATGTGGTCCCAAAGCATGTCATATACGGAAGAAAGCAATTACCAAAGAATTATTAAGAGTAAATGTCAATACAGAGATTGTGGGAGATTTTTTTAGTACTTTGCTATGTGTGTCTGCAGCTTTTTTTTTCTCCCTTGTTTCAAAGAAGGGATCTATGTCTATTTATTTTTTTGTAATTATGATGCAGGTATGTTTCTCGGGGTATACCCAAAATGTTGTATGGGAAGTTTCTTTTTGATAACAGGCTATGTGCCTTATCGGATGTAATGGCTTTGGCGACATGTAGATTTTACATATATAGGATCCTTAGTAAGGACATGTTCATCAACAACCCTGGGCTGATTTTTGTAAAAGGTTTTGGGTCAACCTATAAAATCCGGTATTAATGCTATAATATCTTATCTACCAAAAAGAAAAAAAGGAAGCAATAAATTATTTCAAAAATACTTTATCATATTCTAGGTAAGATAAGGAGGCACACGAAAAAATTCTACAAAATATTCCATCAGTTATCACTCAGGAACAAAATGAAAGCTTGATGAAGAATATTTCTATGAAGAAGTTCCATGAAGTAGTTTTCTCTTTCCATCCTAACAAGACACCTGGCCCTGATGGATTTCCTACAATTTTCTTTCAAAATTTTTGTAATTTATTGAAGAGTGATATGTTATATGTAGTTAAAGAGGCTCGAAAAAAAAGGCTATAATAAGTGAGATCAATGCTACTTTTATTACCTTGGTTCCCAAGAAATATGACATAGAATATTTTGATAACTTTCATCCAATAAGCCTTTGAAATATAATTTATATGATCATTTCAAAAATTATGGCAAACAAGTTAAAGGGCATTCTAGGGTGTCTTATCTTAGAGGAACAAGGTGGCTTTGTTCAGGGTAAATAAATTCTTGATGGTATAATTATTGCACAAGAGGCCATACATTCTCTTCATTCTATGAAAAAATTAGGTATGCTTTTGAAATTAGATATAAACAAAGCATATGATAGGGTTTCCTAGAATTTTATACATGCTATTCTCAAAAAGTTTGGCTTTGATTATAGTTTGTGTGAGTGGGTTAAATTTTGTTATAGCACTACAAAATTTTCTATTTTGATCAATGGTTCTCCTATTGGGTACTTCAAGTCATATTGTGGAATTTATCAAGGTGATCCTCTTTCTCCTTATCTATTCATTATTCTAGTAGAAGCATTAGGGAGAGTCTTTTCAAAGGCAAAAATGGAAGTAAAAATCAAGGGTATTCAAATTGAAAAAAATGGTCCCTTCAAATCTCATCTCCAATTTGTTAATGATAATTTTATTTTGGGACATTCCTTAGTCAGTGAGGCTATGGAGTTCAAATCAATATTATCATGTTATGAGAAGGAAATTGGATAGTTGGTAAATGCTTCAAAATCCAAGATGTTTTTTACTAATACTACCCTAGATTTACAATAAATTATTGTGAATATTTTAGGGTTCAAAATTGAAAAACTTTCCATCAACCTACTTGGGTATTCCTTTATCTAATAAAGGGAATAAAAAGGATCTTTGGATCTCTTTTTTGGATAGAATGAAATCTTGTTGGGTAGGATGGAAAGGTAAGTTACTAACCATGGTAGGAGGGCTACAACTCATAAAGACTACTTTGCAATCCATTCCTATTTATAAGATGTCACTTTCAAGACTGCCAATAGGTATTGCATCAGAAATGGATAAAATTCAACTAGACTTTCTATGGAAAGGTTGTGAGAAAAAACTTAGGTTTCCTCATTGTAAGTGGGATAGGGTTTACAAAGGAAATAATATTGGAAGAGCGGGCTTGTGAAATTGTAGAATTATAAATTTGATATTAGAAGCAAAGATTGGATGGAGAGTATTCAAATATCAAAGAAAGAATTGGGTAAAACTATTACTTCAAAAATATATAGGTTCTGTTGATGTAGTGAAATTGTTTAGGAAAATAACTCTACCCAAAGGATTGTCAACATGGAACTTCATATCAAAGAGTTTGCATTTGATAAATAAATATATTAGATGGTCATTCAATGAGGGGAGTTATGCATATTTTTTTTCTGATGCTTGGTTGAAGCCTTATCCTCTTATATCTGAATCAAAATGGAAACTATTGGCTCAGGCATGCATAACATGTAAAGGTCCAAAGGTCAAAGATTATATTATTATGAGAAAAAACTCCAGAACATGGATTTGTTTTAGTAACCTAGTTGAAGGAGAGGAACTCAAACAAATTGCAGATGAACTTCAAAATATGCTTCAAGAGTTTTATTTGCCAATTTTTACACGAAAGATGAGTTGGATTAAAATTTATCAAATTATGGGGGATACTCGGTGAATTTGGGATATGAGGATTTAGAACAATCAAAATTTTCTTCTTTCAATGATTTTCGTTGGAAGGACATTTGGTCATTAGAGGCTCTCCCTAAGGCCTCAACATTTCTTTGGTTAGCAGTTCAATGTAATATTCTTACCAGAGATTCTACAAAGAAGAGGATATTATGGACCTTTCAGATGTGCCTGAGAAGGATTTAGAAACCCCAGACCATTTACTTCTTCATTTTCTATTTTCTCACACCATTTGGGGTTATTTTAAAAAAATATGAAATTATATTGGGTAGTTCCATCAACATTGAAAGAGTTGATAAAATATTGGATAAATTATAATAAAGCTAAAGCATTATGTATTCTTTGGAGGATTGGCCCTACCATTATTTGTTGGAATTTATGGCTTGAAATGAATAATAGAATTTTTAAAAATAAATATCAAAATCATGCCCAAGTTTGAAACCGTAGTAGTGCCTCTCTTGCAGAATGTCTAAAAATATGGTTCTCATCATGGAAAGTCTCAATTGTAAAAAAATGAAAAGAGATGCTAATAACTTGGCTATAGGATTTGAACATGCATGGAAGAGTCATCATTTTAAAAAATTTAAATAATAAATTTAATATTTGAGTTTTATTAATTTTTAAATAACTTTCAAATTTTAAAGATAAATTAAGTTATGTTAGTTTTAATTTATAGTAATCTATTTTTTTGTTTTGTTTTTTTAGAAAAAGGGGTTGTATTTGGGTCCTTGGCATTTTATAAATTACAAATGTCTCATTTAAATTTTAAGAGTTTACTAACATATTTAATCCTCATCTCAATTGAGTTGCTATAGCTACATACCTATATCATTTTCATCAAAATATTGAATTTTTTGTTTTTATTTTCTAGATCTTCTTCAATTTTTTGTGTAAATAGAAGTACTTCAGAATCCAACATCTTTATTCTTAATATTTTCCTATAGCATCCTTCGTAATACCAAAACTCTACATCATTTTATCATAAAATGATTGAATTCTTGATTTTCATTTTCTAGATATTCTTTAATTTTCTATTTTTTGTGCAAATACAAATATTCTCGAATTCAGCATCCTTCTTCTTGACAATTTTCTATAGTAGCCTTCACAATACCAAAACACCACCTCTATTGTCTATGCATTGCATCGTAGTAGAGTAATATTTTCGAAATATTGCACTATCATAGTCCCCTTTACCATATCTGGCTTGCTAGTTTCCTTCTTGAAATATAAGTGCAACCACAAAAATTGTAATAAATATTTTATTTAAAAACATATTAATGTTATAAAATAAAACAAATATAACCAATGGAAAACATTAAAGTAAATCTTAATTATTATTTGATTCAAGCTAACATTTTCTTGCTAGCTTAGCTAAACTTACTACTTTCTCTAACCATGGAAAAGAGAATTTAACTTCATGATCCTCGATTAAAACCCTTCTATTGGCTAGCCTATCTACATTTGTTTCCTTCCCTTAAACATATATCTAAACTTATATTTCTTCAAACTCTATAGTAAGGTCTTGTATATTCACAATTATCTCTTGTATGTTCCATTAAGCCTTTTATTTCCTCAAAACTACATTTATATCACCTTCCATAGTGTATAATTTAAACCCTTTCAAAGTAACTCATAATTCAACTTCATTACTCATTTTGAATCTACTATTGAAATCTTAATGAGATAAATTTTTTCCTCTACTATTTCTAATTATTCCTTCTCCTGGTTTGGAATTCCTTTAGATGCTCTATCAAAATTTAATTTAGGGTTGTTCAGATCTGAAGAAGCTAGAGGAAGAAGTTGCCTGCATTAGGGTTTCGAGTTCTTTGTGCCATATGGCCTCTCCACTTTGGAGTGCATGCGGTACGCCTCTTAGGGCATTTTTTTGCTACTTTCATCGACTTTACTCTATCATTTGGTAGATTGAACCTATTTTTTATGGATGGAGCTCAATCAGCAACTCCAACTTCTATTGAAGCTATAGAAGGGAGCAATGGCACTAAAGGTGAACAAGCAACCACAAAAGTTCATTCCCAAAGTTTATCATGAGGTAATATTTCTCCTTTGGATGTTGTTATCCCATTGAGTGAGTTTAATACTACTTGTTCTTGGTTGGAAAGCCATATGCTGGTAGGGTATTTTCTAGATCGCATCCTTGGAGAGACCCGTCTTCAAAACTATATCCAACAAGCTTGGCATGGCATCAAGGTTGATGGTATTCATAACCTCACAATTATTTTTGTTTCATATTGCTTATCTTTCTTAGGCCAAAGAGGTCCTTAGCCATGGGTATTTTTTCTATTCATAGCTCCTTGTTGATTTTTCAGCCTTGGACCAAGGATTTTTCGATCACTTATGATGTTTTCTTATGGTTTTCGATTTGGTTTGAATTACCTGGTCTTCCTCTATCGCTTTAGCCTTACTATCAGAACCTTGTGGCCCCTATTGGTGAATTTATTTATTATGAAATAGATAAATTTTATGCCTCATTCTCTCAAAAGTGTTTTTGTATTAAATTTGATCTTTCTAAATACCTAAGGGATAATGTTGATGTCCAATTTGGTGACTATAGGTTCAATAAATATTTTATCTACATAAATCTACCTAACACATGTTATTGTTACCAATAAAATACCCATAAAATAAAAGATAATCCTTTAATGGTAGATAAGATTAAAGCTAAGGAGAGGGCTACGACTCTTGTTACTACTAGCTCTATCCCTGCTTCCAAAGGGAGTCAAGATGAATGGAAGGTAGTCCAAAATAAGGATAAGAAAATAGAAAATGTAAACCCTACGACTATTCCTAGTAGCTTGCCTCAACCCCTTGTGTCTTCTACACCAGTTGGGCATGGTGTGGTGATGGAGCAGCATACCACGCAATCGATAGAACCCAATTCTAGGGCTTCACAGATGGTTGTTAATGTACCATCGACTAGTTATTTCTTTGCAAAAATTATTACTTCTACTTTTTACTCAATCTTTAGATTATTCAATTTTACATATCAATGGGCAGTCTTCCTCAAGCTTCATGGAACCTGAATGAGCTTCTATCAATGGTCAAAGATCTTATAGCCCACCCCTGAGAGACTCCTTGGTTCACCAGGATAAAAGGTGTCAAACAAATTTTTTGGAAAGAAGGTCAGAAGCATTCTCTTAGTAATATTTATGATTCTCTTTCAAACCTTGGAGACGTTAAAGATATAGCTGAACATATGAGTCTTGATCGATCTCCGTGATTTTTTTATCATGGAATATCATAGGGTTGATGGATCCATTCCGTAAATACTTTGTCCAAATGGTATTGCTTTATGCTATAGGTTTTATGGTAATATTGAATTTATTTGTCTTCAAAAGATTAAAAATTTTGACTTTATTTTGTAATGTACTTACCATTTTCTTTGACCAGGTTGCTTTTTTTATGCCACCAATTATTCCCCTAGTAGAGGGAAAGCTATCATTATTTTGGTAGCTAGGTGGAAAGATAGTTTTGTCTCATGGGGTGTGGCCCCCTCCAATCACATATTTTAGATTTTATATGAGTTTTGTGGACTATATTTTGGTATTATTAATGTTTATACCTCTAATGACGCTCAGGAGAATTGTATCCTCTGATGTGTTGGCAATTTTGGGTACTTTGGGTACATTGCCTTTGCTCAAATGTATAAGTTGTCATTGATGTCAAGAAGCTCTTGAAGGAATTTGATTTAATGTCAAATAATTTGTTTTGATGAAGGTTACGGCATGACAAGTTCAAAGGTTATTCAGAGCATGGACAGTGAGTTTCCAAGAAGACCATAGTAGCCCATTTGCAAAAGATCAAAGAAAAAGACAAGTAAGAAAAGTGTCGCGATATCACGACATATACAACAGGCAAGAAAAATAGTCACGATTTCACGACATGTTAGAAGAGAGAGAAAGAGCTAGAAAAACTTTCACGATTTCGCGACATGTTAGAAGAGAGAGAAGAAGCAGGGAAAACTGTCATGATTTCGCGACATGTTGGAAGAGAGAGAAGCAGGAAAAACTATCGCGATTTCACGACATGTTGGCAGAAAAAAAGGCAAGTGGAAAAACTATCGCGATTTCGCGACATGTTGGCGAGAGAAAAGGCAAGTGGAAAAAGCTGTCATGATTTTACGACATGTTGGCAGAGAAAGAGAGCAAGGTGGAAAGTGTCACGATTTCGCGACATGTCGCATTTTCACGACTTGAAAAGAGCAGGAAGGCAGAGAAGGAAAAGTGTCATGATTTCGTGACATATTGCAAGGAAGGTTGTATGGATGAAAAAGTGTCACGATTTCGTGACATATTGTAGGAGAGAGAGTCCAAAAGAAAAAGTGTCACGATTTCGTGACATAATGCAGAAGAGAGAGTCCACAGTGTGAACTGTCACGATTTCATGACAAGTTCGAAGAGAGAGAAAGTAACACGAAAAGTGTCACGATTTCGCGACATGCTACAGAGTTCGAAGTGAGAACTGTCATGATTTCGTGACATGCTACAGAGTTTGAAGTGAGAACCATCATGATTTCGTGACATGCTACAGATGAAAATGTTCCAAGTGAGAACTATCACGATTTCGCGACATGCAACAAAGGAAAGGTTTTGAAGTGAGAACTATCACGATTTCATGATAGGTTGAAGAGAAAACGTACGGATGCAGAAAGTGTCACGATTTTGCGACAGGAAGAAAAGAAAGCAGACGGAAGCAGAAGTGTCACGATTTCATGACAGAAACTAAAAGCAAGTCTTCTATAGGAGAAGTGTCACGATTTCATGACAAAAGTAGAGAGGAAGGTTATGAAGATAGAAGTGTCACGATTTCGTGACAGAAGTGAAGACGAAGTCTACAGAGGCAGAAGTGTCACGATTTCGACAAGTAAAGGAGGCGACGAAAGGAGAAGTGTCAATCATCGACAAAAGCAAAGTTGATGCTGACAAAGATAGAAGTGTCATGATATCATGACAAGAACTTAGTTGAAGTCGACAAAGGCTGAAGTGTCACGATATCATGACAAAAGCCAAAAGAAAGTGTACGGTTGCAAAGGTGTCATGATATCGCGACATGTTGTAGTTTCATGGCAAAAGCTACAAAAGAGTTACAGAGGCATTTGAAGCCGACAAAGTTAAATGTGAGTCGACAAAGTTTAGGGTTGTGCAGCCGACTAAAGATCAGGGTTACAACCGACTAAGATTAAGGTTTTGATCTTGAAAGTGTTATTATAAAATGTAGGCTATTTTGAAGAGTTGGGTGTATCGTTGTTGTGACATTCGTAGATAGAGCGCAGAGTGAGAAGTTCGATCACCGAGAGCTGAGTGCAAAATTCGATCAAAGTGTGCAGAGTGAGCGAAGAGTCATGGTGAATTGTTACGAGTGTCATTGTGTTTGCATAGACAGTGCAAAGGTTGAAGTTCGACCAAGTGTGGTTGTGAGTGCGTAGAGAGAGCAGAGGGCGTAGAGAGCACAAAGGGCAAAGACAAACGCGGAGTGCTGTTGTATGGGCGTAGAGTGTGTGAAGACAGTGCAGCTTGTGTGCAGAGGATTGATTTGTTCAAGTGTTGGACAGATCTGACAGACAGAGGAAGACTTGTACTAGACCGACTGACTGTGTTTGGTACGAGGTTGCTGAGCTACTGTGGACGTGATCATAGAAGGCAGAGGTCTCTTAGGCTAAGCATTGAGGATAGGAGGTCTTCGATGGAAAGGAGTTCCACGTGCTTGGCAAGAGGTAGAGGTCAGTTGATCTTTGGAGGGATCATTTCCAGAGCAGAGGGGAAGGTATCTCCTTTGAGCAGAGGCTCATAAATTCTGTTTGGGGGAAGGTATCTCCTTTGGGCCGAGGCTCATAAACATTGTAATTGGGAAGGATTCCCAAAGAAATTTGAGATAACTTTTAGAGAAAAGTTTTGTGGACGTAGCCTGACCATTCCGGGTGAACCACGTTAAAATTGGTGTCACTTTGTGGATGATATTGTGCATTGTTTTGATATTGCTTTGGGTATATTGCTTTACTATTTTGAAGTATAAAGGAAAAAGTAAAAAGAGGTCTTATACTTGTTCACCCCCCCTCTCGGTATAAGCTTGTGTTCTTCAATTGGTATCAGAGCGGGTGCCTTCGAAAAGTTTAACAACTTGAAGGAAAAGCTAGTAAAGAACACAATGGATTATTCAAGTGGCAATGCAACACCTATTCTTGATGGATCATATTTTGGTCTTTGGAGTGCAAGGATGAAGGTTCATCTAATGGCACTTGGGAATGAGGTTTGGGAAGTGATTGAAGATGAGTACACTATTCCTGAACATGGTCCTTATACTAAAGAAGAAAGGCTCCTACATCACAACAATTCAAAAGCAATGAATGCAATCCTGAAAGGCTTATAGAAAGCAGATCTCACCAAAGTGATTCACTGCAAGACAACTAGTGAAATGTGGAAACAGTTGAAGGTGGTTCATACGGGTGATACAAATGTCGGAAAGGCCAAGTTGAGACACTTCAAAGGTATGTTTGAACAACTCAAGATGAATGATGATGAAAATATTAGTGACTACATGCTTCGTATGGATGAGGTTGTTAACTCCATGAAAGACTTAGGTCTTGAGCTTGCTGAAAATGATGTTTGTGATAAGATTTTAAGATCTCTTCCTAATAGATTTAGTGAAAATATTTCTGCTATTGAGGAAGCTAAAGATTTGGATAAGTTGAAAAAGGATGAGCTCCATAGTATACTTGCGAGCATTTGAGTTGAGAACTCAAGTGAAGGTTGATGTCAAGAAAGAGGCGACTTTCAAGGCTACCAAGAAATCCAAGGGTAAACAACTTCAAGAGAGTGATGAGTCTTCTAGTGATGAAGAGGCATATTACAACAAGAAAGGCAAGTTCTCTAGAAAGCACAAAAGCATGAAAAATATAAGATGTTTCAATTGTGGAAAGTTTGGTCATTATGCTACTGACTGTACTATTCCCAAGAATGAAAGTGATGAAGATAAACAGGATTCTAAGAGCAAGGATTCTGAAAAGCACAAGCATCACAGGAAGAACAAAGATGAGCACAACAATCAAGGAAAGAGGTATTCTCACAAGCACAAGAAGAGTTTCTACCTAGACAAAGCAAGTAAGTGTTCTAGTAGTGATAGTGAAAGTTCTTCAAGTGATGATGAAAATGAGATGTTGTTCATATCAGAAAAAGAGGAAGAACCGAAACATAGATTCATTATCATGAAATGTCTTAGATGTGGAAATTTTGGTCACCTTGAGGATGATTGTACAAATAATGATTTTGTTTCTAGTATGTATGAGGATGCTTCAGAAAACTATAAGGAAGATGCTTGTATGGTTTTTGAAAAAGGTAGCACCTCTAGTGATAAGAAATCTAAAAAAGGCTTTGATGATTCAGAAAGCAAACAAATAAAGGATCTTGAAAGTGAACTTATTAATGCTCTTAGTGCTTTGAAAAAGGAAAGAAAGAAGAATGCTAGACTCAAGGATAAGTTAGATGAATGTTGTATGGAGAGAGATGATCTTATAGAAAATCTTGATTTCTCTATAGCTAAGACACAAGAACTCAAGGATGAGTTAGAGTCTAAGGTTCTTGAGTATAGTGAGTTAGAACAGAAAATGGCTTCTTTGAAAGAGGAAACTAAAGAGTACAAGGATAAGCTTTACGAGGTTTCAAGATAGCTCCAAAAAGGTTAAGTCACTCATCAAAGGTCAAAGAAAGACAACGAGATAAAACAGGCCTTGGTTTTGTTAAGCCACACAAGGAACAAGTTGGAGAGTCTAGTAAGAGACTCCAAAAGGAAGAGAGTTCTGATGAGGAAAGTATTTCAGATCATGAGTCCTTGAATGATAGATGCACAAGAAATAGAAAACAGAATTCAGAATGAGAAGAAGAAGTTTTCGGGACCCAAGAGGTCAAATAAAGGAAAATTTCAAGGCGAGATGTTTTGCGTGTCACAGGTTTGGTCACATGGCTTCACATTGCATGGCTCAAATGAAGAAGGTAAACGACAATTTCAGAAGTGCTAGTTTCTTTCAAGGGTATTGCTACTCTTGTCAATAGTTTGGGCACAAGGCGAGTTTATTGCAAGGCAAATAACAAGTGGTGGATGAGTTTGGTGAATAATGGAACAAGGTTAGTCGAAACGGTGGATTCAAAGAATAGGTATGCCTAAAAGAAATAACATTGTTACTTGTTATAAGTGCAACAATGAAGGTCACACGACTAGACAGTGTAGAGCTGAACTTCCAAGGTACGAGGAACGAGAACGAGTGGTATGAACAGGTCCAAGGATCAAGGCATGGACAAGAACAGGGATGAGAACAAGAACAAGAACAGTGACAGGAATAGGAATAAGAATATGGACAAAGAGTTCAAGAGAAGGCCCGACAAGGAAGTTATAGACGTTGATGATGATCAATGCCTAATGGGAGTTTTACTCCCACCCCAAAATTAATCACCTCATCAGGAGGTGGGGGAGGGACTAAGCTAAGAGGCTCATTCTTAGTCCCGAGCCCCAAAGGTGACCCTTTGCCATTGATGACAAAGGGGGAGAGATATGAGTAAGGGGGAGAGCTTCAAGTGAAGAGGAAAGCTTCAAGTCAGGGGGAGCAAAACTTCAAAGGAAGATTCTCAGTTGTGGGCATAGTTGGTTTCAGTTTTGGCTCTTGAGAAGTGTTTTCAGTAAAGGTTTGCCATCAATGACAAAGGGGGAGATTGTTGGCAATTTTGGGTACTTTGGGTACATTGCCTTTGCTCAAATGTATAAGTTGTCATTGATGTCAAGAAGCTCTTGAAGGAATTTGATTTAATGTCAAATAATTTGTTTTTGATGAAGGTTACGGCATGACAAGTTCAAAGGTTATTCAGAGCATGGACAGTGAGTTTCCAAGAAGACCATAGTAGCCCATTTGCAAAAGATCAAAGAAAAATACAAGTAAGAAAAGTGTCACGATATCACGACATATACAGTAGGCAAGAAAAACAGTCACGATTTCGTGACATGTTAGAGGAGAGAGAAAGAGCTGGAAAAACTGTCGCGATTTCGTGACATGTTAGAAGAGAGAGAAGAAGCAGGGAAAACTGTCATGATTTCATGACATGTTGGAAGAGAGAGAAGAAGCAGGAAAAACTGTCACGATTTCGTGACATGTTGGCAGAGAAAAAGGCAAGTGGAAAAAGCTGTCACGATTTCGTGACATGTTGGCAGAGAAAGAGAGCAAGGTGGAAAGTGTCACGATTTCGTGACATGTCGCATTTTCGCGACTTGAAAAGAGCAGGAAGGCAGAGAAGGAAAAGTGTCACGATTTCGTGACATATTGCAAGGAAGGTTGTACGGACGAAAAAGTGTCACGATTTCATGACATATTGTA
Source organism: Wollemia nobilis (assembly GCA_028583015.1). NCBI lineage: Eukaryota > Viridiplantae > Streptophyta > Pinopsida > Araucariales > Araucariaceae > Wollemia > Wollemia nobilis. The sequence continues at coordinate 5,293,975 of JAQPPZ010003589.1, read as the reverse complement.
GGAGAGAGAGTCCAAAAGAAAAAGTGTCACGATTTCGTGACATAATGCAGAAGAGAGAGTCCGCAGTGTGAACTGTCGCGATTTCGTGACAAGTTCGAAGAGAGAGAAAGTAACACGAAAAGTGTCACGATTTCATGACATGCTGCAGAGTTCGAAGTGAGAACTGTCACGATTTTGCGACATGCTACAGAGTTCGAAGTGAGAACCGTCACGATTTCGTGACATGCTGTAGATGAAAATGTTCCAAGTGAGAACTATCACGATTTCGCGACATGCAGCAAAGGAAAGGTTTTGAAGTGAGAACTATCACGATTTCATGATAGGTTGAAGAGAAAGCGTACGGATGCAGAAAGTGTCACGATTTCACGACAGGTAGAAAAGAAAGCAGACGAAAGCAGAAGTGTCACGATTTCACGACAAAAATTGAAAGCAGGTCTTCTATAGGAGAAGTGTCACGATTTCATGACAAAAGCAGAGAGGAAGGTTATGAAGACAGAAGTGTCACGATTTCATGATAGAAGTGAAGACGAAGTCTGCAGAGGCAAAAGTGTCACGATTTCATGACAAAAGTAGAAAGGAGGTCGACGAAGGGAGAAGTGTCGTGATATCACGACAAAAGCAAAGTTGATGCTGACAAAGACAGAAGTGTCGTGATATCGCGACAAGAACTTAGTTGAAGTCGACAAAGGCTGAAGTGTCGCGATATCGCGACAAAAGCCAAAAGAAAGTGTACGGTTGCAAAGGTGTCACGATATCGTGACATGTTGTAGTTTCGCGGCAAAAGCTACAGAAGAGTTACAGAGGCATTTGAAGCCGACAAAGTTAAATGTGAGCCGACAAAGTTTAGGGTTGTGCAGCCGACTAAAGATCAGGGTTACAACCGACTAAGATTAAGGTTTTGATCTTGAAAGTGTTATTATAAAAGGTAGGCTATTTTGAAGAGTTGGGTGCATCATTGTTGCGACATTCATAGATAGAGCGCAGAGTGAGAAGTTCGATCATCGAGAGCAGAGTGCAAAATTCGATCGAAGTGTGCAGAGTGAGCGAAGAGTCATGGTGAATTGTTCTGAGTGCCACTGTGTTTGCACAGATAGTGCAAAGGTTGAAGTTTGACCAAGTGCGGCTGTGATTGTGCAGAGAGAGCAGAGGGCACAGAGAGCACAAAGGGCAAAGACGAACGTGGAGTGCTGCTATATGGGCACAGAGTGTGCGAAGACAGTGCATCTTGTGTGTAGAGGATTGATTTGTTCAAGTGTTGGACAGATCTGACAGACAGAGGAAGACTTGTACTAGACCGATCGATTGTGTTTGGTACAGGTTGCTGAGCTGCTGTGGACGTGATCATAGAAGGCAGAGGTCTCTTAGGCTAAGCATTGAGGACAGGAGGTCTTCGGTGGAAAGGAGTTCCACGTGCTGGCAAGAGGTAGAGGCAGTTGATCTTCTGAGGGATCATTTCCAGAGCAGAGGGGAAGGTATCTCCTTTGAGCAGAGGCTCATAAATTCAGATTGGGGGAAGGTATCTCCTTTGAGCAGAGGCTCATAAATTCTGTTTGGGGGAAGGTATCTCCTTTGGGCCGAGGCTCATAAACATTGTAATTGGGAAGGATTCCCAAAGAACTTTGAGATAACTTTTAGAGAAAAGTTTTGTGGACGTAGCCCGACCATTCTGGGTGAACCACGTTAAAATTGGTGTCACTTTGTGGATGATATTGTGCATTGTTTTGATATTGCTTTGGGTATATTGCTTTACTATTTTGAAGTATAAAGGAAAAAGTAAAAAGAGGTCTTATACTGTTCACCCCCCTCTCAGTATAAGCTTGTGTTCTTCATGATGGTGGTGTGCTTTTTGTTTACCACCTACTATTTGGGTTATGTACGAAGATTTTAATATGACTAGAAATATTGTAGACAAGATAGTATAACTTCTCATGTGGTGGTATAATAGGGAAAGAGAGACATGGTACTTCATGAAAAACAAATTGGATTTGTCAAACCACAATTCTTGTTTTTCTCCCCAATATTTTTCTAAAATTTGTGGTATACATGGTCCAATTTCTAGGCTGGGAATGCAAGAATTATGAGAAGGCTGGATAGAGCCATGCTTTTAGATTATGTGTAATTTTTATTTCATAGGATAAATGCTTCAACTCCATTTGTGGAAACCATTCCTAGTACCACCCTTATGACCATTCATCCATCATGTTTAATATGTTGATGAAATCCCTGCCTCGAAGACACTACAATTCAATTTTTTGAATACTTCCTTTCTTCAACACCCTTCCATGGTATGTCATATCCGTAGAATATGGAATCTAGTTCCTAGACCTACTGGAGAGTTAGGTTGGATAGAATTATGAAATGCTATCATTTTTCGTACAACTATATTGCTCCGTACTTTGGAAAAAAGGTAGCGCAGTTCAGAAGATATTCCAATGTTGTCCTTCATGATGAGCTTGCAAAAGCTTCTCTCAAGATTGAGGCTTGTCCATTTAATCCTAAACTTTAGTCTCATGTTGCCTAGCTAAGGTATGAACTTAAACTTGCTAAAATTTATTAGGCTTGGGGAGTTTAAATTATAGCCCGACTTCATTGGCTTAAAGTTGGTGCTAGGGTCACCAAAGAATTTTTTCAAAGGGCTCACCCTCCAAGGCAAGCTCTTCCTGAGATGATAGATGCTTTTGTCAAGCACTATAATAATATTTTTATCACTCAGTCTTATTCCCCTAAGTAGGAGAAAGCACTGGAAGCGTGTATGGTAGTTGTACCATTTAAGAATTCGAAGTCTCAAAGAGCAAGGTGTGATAACTACTCTCCCTTATAGATCTAGAGGATGCATTGTATCAAATGGAAAATGATAAAGCACCAGGTCTGGATGGCTTTCCTTGTGAGTTTAACAAGGAGTTTTGGGACTTGGTCTTGATTTACATAAAGTTTATCTAGAGGCTCTTTGAGTAGGCTCTTTGGGAGCAATTATTAACAAGGGCAGTATAAAATTCATACCCAAGCAAGGGGAGCCAAAGTTGATCACTAATCAGAGGTATATTACTTTGTTGAATGTTGGTTACAAGATCATTGCTAAAGATTTGGCTCTTCACCTTAGGCCTCTTCTTCCTTTGATAGTCAAACCAAATTAAACTAGTTTTATTCAAGGAAGGTACATCCTTGATAATATTCTGCCTATCTAGGAGGGCATCGAATGGGTTTAGATGTAAAACCAAAACATGTTTTTAGTAGTATTTATTTTGAGAAAGCTTATGACCACATTGAATGGAGATTCATTCTTGCTATACTCAAATATTTAGGATTCAGGCCAGTTTTCATTTAAAAATTGCTATGCTATTGAAATATGCTTTGATTATTTTGAATCTGAACAATTTACAGTCTACAGTAGTGGTTTTTTGTGTCTATTCGATAAGGGTGTCCTATTGCTCCCTCTTTATATGTGATTGTTGTTAAAGCATTTGGCTATATTTTAGCTACTCAAGCTTCTACAAGTCTTATTAAAGGAATTTCTTGTTTGAATGATCATGGACAACTTATTAATGGTCACTTTTCTGATGAAGAGGAGCAATCTATTTCTAATGCTCTATTTTGTTTGAACACCTTTTGCATAGTATTTGGTTCTAGAATACAATGGAGAAATATCTCCTACTTCAGACAGTCTCCCTTGCCTATGTAGCCTTGGCTTCAAGGGTATCATTGGAATTAGATCCCTCCTAGAGAATTTTTAAAATTTCTTGGTATTCCTTTTGCCTTTCAAGGCTCCCTTGCTCAGCTTTGGAATTATGTGCTTCAAAGAGTTAAAAAGAAACTTGATTTATGGCTTACTAAGAAGTTGTCATTAGTAGGTAAATTTCATATTTGCTCTAAATTTTTAGTTGCCACTCATGTATATTATTCCTATTGTTGAGTTCCTTCACAGGATTTTTATAAGGAGCTTGAGAAACTCCTTCAAGATTTTCTTTGGAATAATTCTTCTAAAACAAAGGGATTTCATAGAGTTTCTTGGTATATTTATTGTCTTCCCATAGAATCTAGAAGAAGGGGTTTTATAGACTATAAATGATAAGGTATTGCTCTGTGTGCTAAGTGGGTGGTTAGGGATCTTAGGGGAGCTAAAGATTGAAAAGTTTTGGTTAAATATTTAATTTCCTATGGTATTCCCTTAAAATGTAGAGCATGAAGAGGGTTGGATTTTCCCTCTCTCATTGTTGCTCTAGTTTTTGTTAATATTTATGATTATTTTGTTATTAAAAGTATATGGAAAACCTGGTAGCAACTCACTCGGATTTTTTGGAGAGGATATGACTTTCGTAAAGGCTTATCCATCAATTCTATGAATATTTGGTGGTCCTCCATGTTTCTTCATCAAGGTTATCCCTTAGCTTGGGTGCAATGGATTCATGCTCAACAATTTTTCAAAAAGGGTATTGTTACAATAGTTGATTTCTTTTCTCTCTAGACCAAGGATTGGATTTCATAGAATGAGTTCAAATGCACCTTTAGGCTGAATGGTGTAGTCAAACATACTTATGATGTTGTTATTACTCTCACACATTATTCTATGTTGCACAAGATTAGTGTGCTCTCATAGCGTCCTTGGTGGTAAGACCGGAGATGGCTTGTTGGCACTCCTTTGCTTAATTATAAGGCTCATTTGGGGTTTAAATGGTTATCTCATCATATTCCTTTAGTACCTACGCTCAATCAACATTAGGATTTATTTTCTACAAAGACTAGATGGAATCCTAGATTTTAGAATATTTGGGCTATTTATGTTGATCCCAAGAAATATTTGAAGAACATAAGCTTATACTGAGAGGGGGGTGAAAAATATAAGATAAAACTTTTTACTTCTCAATCCAAATTATAATAGCAATAATATCAAATAAATAAACAATGCAAACATCACCACACACATGAGATATATGATTTAACGTGGTTCATCCAATGTGGGCTACTCCACAGAGAAAATATTTCTTATAATTTTTCTTAATGAATATTTGGGAACTAAATCCCTATTACAATGTCTATGTACCTTTGTCCAAAGAATACACCAATCCCCTATGCTCTGGATTGTGTATCCTTCTCCATAGGAGACCTCTATCCCCACTATTTTGGCTTGTGGATCTCTCTCCACAAGAGAACTTTATCCCCTCAACTCTGGTTGGTTATCTTCTAGAAGACTTATGCCCCCACTGCTTTGGATTTTGGATCTCTCTATAAGAGATCTTTTTCCCCACTACACTGTCTAATGGATCTCTATCCACTAGATACTTTTATCCTCTTTGCTCTATCACATCCAAAGCTTGCTCTCAACTCTACCTCAAGTCTAGCACAAATCTGATCTCTCTCTTCTCAACAAATATACACCAAACTCTACCTCAAATCTATCCCAGGCCTTACCACAAAGCTTGAACAAATCAAAATAAAACCTACTCTCAATGTTATTTCAAATATGCACACACTCTATCCCATATCTAGCACAAATTTGCTCATAAATCTGGGCCAAAATCTATCTCAAATTTGCTCTAACTCTGCTCATAAAATTTCTCTCAACTCTTCTCAAAGACTTGCTCAAATTTATCCTCAAGCCTTATCAAAGGAATTTCTCATTCACATTCAAAATCACTCAAACCAATACTCAAATATTTACAAAAATACTTATCAAACAACCCTTTTAACTCCACCTTATATTTTAGAAAACCTTGCTCAACAACACACCTCAAATGAAGAGAAAAATACCCATATCTCTTATTTACTTTGATGAAGAAATATCACCAAACCTGTCTCATAAACAACCAAATATTTTTGTGCCACCTCAATAGTTAGATAGCAAGATTCTATTTCAAAATATCCACTTGAATTTTCCCTCAATAAGATGCTCAATTAATTTTGAAAATAATGTTCTAGGACTCTTCTTTAGTTCTCAAGGACAATACGTTAAAGCTCACAAAACTCTCTCAACAATTTCCTTTTTATAAAGCAATAATTACAATAAAATAAAATAAATTTTACACCTTTTATCTCCACTCTCTCAAAACAATTTCCAATCCACTTTAATGTCCAAGAACAAATAATTACAATTCTAAATAAACCATTTACAAACTTATCACTCCAATATTTGCATATAAAATAAATGACATCAAAACCCTTTAAATATAATGCAAAAATTTATTTCTCCTTATACCTCCTATGTTCCAAACTATATCCCAAATTACATCCGCCAAATATCAACTATAGTCAACATTTAATCAATATGGAACATACCTTAAAAAAAATATTATTGCTTGTTGTCACGGATGGGAATCGACTCTCCAACCTCAAGCTTCTAAACATAGTGCTCGACTACTTACGCTAGCCAAGTGGTTGAGACCTAAACCTTGGCCTCCGCATTTTACTTCTGTTGTCTTCAATTAAAGTGAAACATAACACTTCAAAATGGTACTAGGGATAATCGAACCACAAACCTTTCCTCTACCCACACCTTACATAGGACCCACCTGCCACCTAGGATACCAGCCTTTGGTGAAACTAAATGTGTACCTCCTTGTTCTTATTTGTTGCCACATGTTTGATGAATGAAGTGTAAAAAAATTTGCTCTGCTCACCTTCTATCAATTAATAGTTTTGCATATACCTTAATTTATTTAGAAAGTAAATTAGCTCCCCCTTTTATATGCATTCGAAGCATTTTTATGATGTCGGCAGAAACCTTTGTTTACCTCCATTTAAATTTGAATTTTGGCATCCTTTACAAATTTCAAATTTAATTTTATATTTAATATAATACACTTTTTTTTTATTGGTGAAAGGGGTTTTTAAAGGGTCTCGTAACCTTTTACATTACTTGAAAAAACCCAAAATCTCTAAAGAGACTATCCAGAGAAACCAGGGAGGTCATCCTACCACAATTCTAGAGAAACTACAGCCATTGTACAAAAATAAACCAGAGGCCCACCTCGAGGGTGGACTGGAGATTGAACAAGGCCCACATAGGGGCAACATCATACTACAAAAAATTCCCATGTAGGGGCAAGGCTTAAAACCATCAAAAATCCCACACAAGATAAGACCAAAGACCAAATAAAAACCAATGAAAAATAACAAAGAACCATTAGTGCGAGGCCCCCACCATCAAGAAACCACCTGCAACACAGATAAAACATTTGGGTCTGAGCCATTACTATCAAGGTTCTCCCCCATAAAACTCTTGAATTTCTCAAGGATTTTTAACTAGTCCTTATACTGTTCAAGGAGGGAGTCCACCTGAGTCATAGGAAGGAGATGGTCCTGTCCGCCCGACCAAGCAGCTTGAGCAGGTCCTAGATATCCTAGATGTGCCCATGATCACAAAGGTTTAGGAAGTGCATCACACAAGAGGCTAGAAATGGAACATATGTATATGTCCCTTCATTGTGGATCGATTTCCTTGCTTATTTTTTTGTTTTGTCCTAGAAGGAGAGAGAGTCATATAAGACATCATCAATAACCAGCAGGGCCTTTCACTTGCTTCTTCTTACCTTGGTACGGATGGGGTACGTATGGGATTCAAAATTTTGAGAACTTGGAATATCATCTTGCCTATCCATAGATATTGGAGTGCTATTGGAAAAAGGAGAGTCTAGGGCATCTCTCCCAACTTCATCTCTAGTATTTTCTGGCCCTCTGGTAAGGAGGGGAGGCCCGATAGGCACCTCTGCTCTGTGGTTTCGCTCCACCACCAAAAAACTAAACAACACATGATGAATATCCTAATGGAGTGGGAGGAGGAGACCCCTCTCTTTACGCTCATCACTGATCTCTCCACTGATCAAAACATGTACTCAAGAATATTTATTGTTTTCTTTCCTTTGAGGTGATTAAAAAATGCAAGGTGGAAGCTTTGAAGAACAATAATCAGATTATCAAGAGTAAAATACTGTAGTATTGTTATCATCACTGTATCCCATGGTTTTGGGAGTGTCTCCCTAACTATTCCACTCTTTTCTTTACCCAAGGATTCACATTTATCTCTGAATAAGGCCATTTTCCCTTGGAGGGATTGTTTCTCTCGGTTAATAATTTCTCTGTTGTTTGGAAGGCCAATTACTTTCGTTAGGAGATTCGTCATAACTGTGAAGCCCATTCCTTAAATAACAACATGCCCCCAATTCCACAAGTGTACAAATTCCATGGATAGGTCTAGATCGACCCCATTGAATTTCTAAAATAATTTAAGGAGGCCATGGTCCTTGAAGATATCTTCAACTAGAGGAGTTAATTGAAGGGACGTAGGTTCTATTTCAGCCATGGTGAGGATGCAAGGACAAAGTGATTGATAGAAGAAGAGAGAGTGGAAAAAAATATGAGGAAGGGTGGTAGATGTGGAAATAAAGCAACAGTAATCCTCTAGAAGAGTCCCCCACCCAATGTGGCTCATGATAAAAATCACCCAAATCAGGTGAAATTCAAGGGACACGAGTAAAAAGGCACACCAACCAATGGGGAGGGCTAGGTGGAGGGAAACGAAGATGGCACCAATACCATCTAAAAGGGCATATGAGTATGGGTCATGATGAGGGAGATGATCACCCTCGATGGAAAGGTGGACGTAGCAGATATGCATGAGGGGGTGACGAAGGCAACCACCACAAGGAAGAAAAGTTGAAGATACAAACCCATTATGATGTTGATAATGCACCTTACCAAAAATGCACTGTAGAATTCATGGTAAGTCAGCAAATATCAGCTAAAATTGAGGAAATAAGTAGAATGGATAGAGAGCATAGGGACCACTTTAGTGATCTAATCAAGGACACGAGCATAGGGGGCCAACATTCCCAATGGTTGGGTATACTTGTTGATGCCAGAGAGGGCATTGGTTCTATTTCCAAGGTGAAAGCTATCAATGCTATAATTCTCCTAGTTACATGTGAACCCAAATTCATGAATAGGCCTGCAATATTAGGATGGCAGTTGGTTTTTACTATGAAAAACCCTATTCATGAAAAGTTTGAGGAGATCCACACGAGGAAGGCTGATTTAGAAAAAACTTGCACGTGAGATATGATCGAGTCTAGGGCTCTTGGTGCTATGATGGAGTCTAGTCACAATGGTGTTATGATGAAAATTCAAACTGCTTAGGTGGATGCGTGCATGAAACCTATGGAGATAGTTTCCCACTCTAGACCACATCAACTCATTGATTGGTGACATCATCAACATTGGTATTGATGATCGTTTGAGGTAAGGAGTCTTTCCACACCCTGAGGCAAGACTTTGAGATTCTAATGTTTGCTAACTAGTCAGTCATTTAGTTTTCCTCCCTGTAGGTGTGGATCACCCTTGAGTTTGAAAAAGAGCACAACATATGCTTGACTTCAGCTATCATACTAGAAATATTCCAAAAAGTACTAGAGGATCCAAAAGAAAGGTTGGCAATAATGTTTCTAGAATTTCCTTCCAACACAATAAAGAGTAGAGGAGGCAAGTTTTTGATCTATTGAGAGGCCATCAATCTGGAGGGGCTTCCAAGAGGGACCCTCTAGGAGGAGAAAATTGATTATATTTTTCTCGAAAAGGGTATCTATCACTGGTCTAAGATACACCAGGTCCTCCCATTGCTATAGCAGGTAGCTATCCAGCCAGAGGTCACTCTAGAATCTGATCATGGCATCATTTCCTAGCTTCCATTTGATACCTTTTTGGATAATATTATTTTTTTTAGGATAGAGTTCCACATCGTAGATCCCCTCATGGGGTTAGGATCATCTAAAAAAATTAGTTTGTGCCACAGGTATTTTTCCTTGATGATAGAGACCCACATATAGTTTTCGTTAGTGAGGATTCACCATCCATGCTTGAAAGTGAGTTCCAAGTTCATATTGTAGACCTTCCAAACCCTAATGCCACCATACTCCTTCCTAGAGCATACCTAGTTCTAAGTCACTAAAAGTATCCATTGCTTGTCTTCTGATCTTGACCAAAGGAAGTTCCTTTAGAGTTACTCGATGCGGTTGTAGACTTCAGTGGGAATATCAAAGATGAGCATGAAGAATATGGGAATGCTCTTCAAGGTGGCTTAGAAAAGGGTGGCCTTTCCAAATTAATTGATGAGGCTACCTTTCTAGCTAGCCAACTTTTTTGGATGTATTCCATGATGGGATTCCAAAGGGATTTCCTAGACTAGCATTTGAAGAGAGGGAATTCAAGGTAAGTGGTAGTGAGGATGCCAATGGAGCATCCAAGGATGGTAGTAATGCGGGCTTGGTGTCTCACTTGAGTGTTGAAAAATTAGATCTTAATTTTGTTAAAATTTACCTTTTGTCCTACTACAACCTCAAAGAATATGAGGATGGACTTGGTGCACTGAGCTTGGGGAACCGAGGCCCAAGTAGCTAGGATAGTATCATCAATGAAATTTTTGTGGGATACATCCGGAATGTAGGAAGTAGGTTTGATGCCAGATATGGACCCTTCAAGGCAAGCATGGGTGAGAGCCCTTCTAAGAGCCTCCACAACAATGATGAATAGAAATGGGGAGATGGGGTCTCTTTTTTTGAGGCCTTTGAAATTTTTGAAGTAGCTTGCAGAGGAACCATTGACCAGGATCGAAAAGTTTGCCAAGGTAACACAACCTTTGATTAGATCAATTCAATTTGGGTGGAAATAGAATATATGAAGGAAAGATAATATAAAATCCTAGGAGAATCTATCAAAGGCTTTGTTCATGTTGAGCTTTAGGAGGAATCCCTCTTGGCCACTTAAGGAGATAGAATGGATGAGCTGGTGGATGGTGATAATATTGTTAGTGATTTACCTTTCAAGGATAGAACTACATTTATTAGGGGAAATGATGCAAGGGAGGATGAGCTTGAGCCTAGTTGCCAGGACTTGAGTGAGGATCTTGTACATTAAATAGGTTGATGGTGTGGAAGTCAGAGAGGGTGTGGGCCTAACTGACTTTGCGGATGAGGTCTAGGAAAGTGGAGTTGATGTATCCTGGGATCACCTTGTTTTCTTGCATCTATTGGATGTCCAAGATCACATTTAGGACTAGAATGCCCTAAAAGTGCTAGAAAAATATGGGGGGGACCCATACAAGCCTGGAGATTTCTCCCTTGCAATTAGGGTTTTAAGAAGAATAAAATTTTTGTCGATAGTGACTAACCTTGGGATGTGTTGTAGAAGGTCCTCAGAAGTATGGTAGTCACACATTGGAGAGGGACTGAGGAGCTCCTCAAATAAGAGAACTAACATTGATCTAATTTACTAAATGTTGGATACCACCTAACCATCCTTCTAAACTAGTTCCATAATCTTGTTGCTTCCCCTATGCCCCACTGTTGTGGCATGGAAGAACTTGGTATTCAAATCGCATTATTTGAGCCATGTTACTTTGGATTTTTGTTTCTATAAGAATTTCTCACTTCTTAGAATTTTGTGATAGTCAGAGAGGAGGATTCTTTCAGAGTCTTAGATGGTGGGTTCAAGGTCACCATCCTAAAGAGTGATTTCAATATCCCGAAGCTGGGATTGGATTTGCTGCCTCATCTCAAAAATATTCTTGAATACTTTTTTATTTTAGAATTATGCATAAGGGGTAGTACTAAAAAATTATTTATAAATTTGGGGCGAATCAAGGTGAATCATGTATAAATTATGGGGTGAATGTTTCAAAATTTTGCAAAACAATTATCAAAATATGGCAAAGTTTCAAAAAATTTACACATATTATAAAAAATATTTAGGACCATGTTTGACATATTAAATCATCTTCAAACTTCATGCAAATACCACCATTATATCAGTCATGAAAAGAGCTTTCCAAAAAATACAAATATGCCTATGTTTGGATATATTTTGATGCCTAAAACTGTAAACTTATTGTTAGTCACCATATGCCACTCGCTATGCCACTCGCCTTATGTCACTCGCAATGTGCCGCTCGCTATGTGCCACTCTCCATGTGCCACTCACCATGTGTCACTCACCATATGCCACTCGCCTTGTGCCACTCACCATCTACCATTCACCTTATGCCACTCACCTTATGCCAGTCGCATTCTACCAGTCGCCACATGGCGACTAGCAGAAGGCGATTGGTAGATGGCAACTGATAATAATGTTGCAATTTTAGGCATAAAAAATATCCAAACATAGGCATATTTGTACTCTTTGAAAATATATTTTTGATACCGATCTAATGGTGGTATTTTTATAAAGTTTTGAGATGATTTAGTAGGTAAAAATCTACCTCAAAATGATATTACCTCCTTATCACCATCTTTGGGACCATGTTTGACCTATTAAATCATCTTCAAAATTCATAAAAATGCTACCATTAGATTGGACTTGAAAATATATTTCCAAAAAGTACAAATATTTCTATGTGTGGATATATTTTGATGCCTAAAACTATAAAATGATTATCAGTCACCATCTTCCAGTTGCCATCTACCACTCGCCATTTGCCACTGACCATATTCCACTCGCCTTGTATCACTCGCCATGTGCCACTCGCCATGTGCCACTCACCATGTGTCACTCACCATATGACACTCACCTTGTACCACTCACTATCTGCCAGTCACCTTATGCCACTCGCCTTATGCCCATCGCTTTATGCCCATCACCTTATGCCAGTCACCACATGGCAACTGTCAGAAGGTGACTGGAGATGATGATTGATAATAAGTTTACCATTTTAGGCATAAAAATATATCCAAACATAGGTATATTTGTACTCATTAGAAATCTATTTTTGAGCTAAATCTAATGGTGATATTTTTATAAATTTTTGAGATGATTTAATAGGTTAAAATATACCTTAAAATGACATTAACTCCTTATCACCATATTTGGGACCATGTTTGACCTATTAAATCATCTTCAAACTTCATAAAAATACCACCATTAGATCGGGCTTAAAACGATCTTTCCAATGAGTACAAATATGCCTATGTTTGGATATATTTTGATGCCTAAAAGTGTAAAATGATTTTCAGTCACCATCTACCAGTCGCCATCTACCACTTGCCATTTGCCACTCGCCATATGCCACTCACCTTGTGTCACTCACCATGTGCCACTCGCCATGTGCCACTTGCCATGTGCCACTCGCCATGTGTCACTCACCATATGCCACTCGTCTTGTGCCACTCGCCATCTACCAGTTGCCTTATGCCACTCACCTTCTACAAGTTGCCACATGGTGACTAGCAAAATGTGACTGGCAGATGGCGACTGATAATAATTTCAATTTTAGGCATCAAAATATATCCAAACATAGGTATATTTGTACTTGTTGGAAAGATCATTTTGAGACAGATCTAAAGGTGGTATGTTTATAAAGTTTTGAGATGATTTAGTGGGTCAAAATCTACATCCAAATGACATTACCTCCTTATCACCATCTTTGGGACCAAGTTTGACCTATTAAATCATCTTCAAACTTCATAAAAATACCACCATTAGATCGGGCTTGAAAGTATATTTTCCATGAGTACACATATGCCTATGGTTGGATATATTTTGATGCCTAAAACTATAAAATGATTTTTCATTGCCATCTTCCAATCACCATCTACCACTTGCCATCTACCACTCGCCATATGCCACTCACCTTATGTCACTCACCATCTACCACTCGCCATGTGCCACTTGCCATGTGCCACTTGCCATGTTCCACTCACCATGTGCCACTCACCATGTGTCACTTGCTATATACCACTCGTTTACTAGAGCATATGCATGTTTGTCTATAATAGTATATTTCAATTTCACATATTTTAATAGGGAGATCATAGAGGCTATTGGGTTTTCTTCATATTTATCAGTATTTTGTGTTAAGACACCTGCGGTAGAATGTTCATAAGCAAATGAGTAAATATGAAATGGTTTCATGTAATCTAGGCTCACTAAAACTAGAGCATTTGATATAGCATCCTTAAATCCCTAAATGCAACTTGGGCTTCAGAATTCCAAGTGATTTTAGAATCTTTCTTGAGCATGTAATTCAATGGTCTAACTATATCTACAAATATTGAGATAAATTTTCTAACAAAGTTAATTTTTCCAAAGAATGATCTTAATTATTTCTTACTACCTAGAAGAGGAATGTTTTGGATTGCTTTTACTATTTTAGGGTTAATTAAGATGCCATATTTAGAAATGATATGACCTAAAAGCTTTCCTTCAGTTAGTCCAAAAATAAATTTCTTTGGGTTTAATGAAATACCATGCTCTCTACATATTTGGAATAATTTCCTTAGATCACTGACTTGATTAAAATATTTCTTAGTGAACACAAAGATATCATCCACATATATCATTATGCACTTGCCAATTAGACCTTTGAAAGAATAATCAATTGCTCTCTAGAAAGTAGCACCTGCATTAATTAGTTCAAAGAGCATCTCCTATAGGAAAATATGCCCCATTTGGTGGTGAATGTTGTTTTCATTCTATATGTGGGATCTATCATGATCTTATTGTATCCATAATATTCATCCAAGAAAGACATCATTTCTGATCCATTCACCATTTGCAAAATATGATCTATGGAGGATAGAGGGTAATTATCCTTCTGGGAAGCCTTATTTAAATTCCTAAAATCAATGCATAATCGAATTTCTCTATATTTTCTAATAGGTACTATATTAACTATCCAAGTGGAGTGTCTAATGGGAAAAATTATTTCTACATATAGGAGATTTTTAACTTCCTTATAAATAAGAGGCTCTAGAAATAGATTTATAGGCCTTTGCTTTTGTCTAAATGGTTTTGCATCTAGCTTTAAAGGGATGGTGTGAGTGATGACATATTGGTCATATGTTTTCAAATATTCATAGCTCCAAGCTATGATATATTTATAGTCTTTGAGAGCTTGTATGATTTATTTCTTTTATTTACTAGTGCAAGATTTTCCTATTAGTATAATTTGTGGTGACTCACTAGTCCCTACAGTCATAGTATTAACTGCATCATTTTGAAATAAAATTTTATTGCATTTCTTACTTCCATAATTAGTATCAAATAGTTTTTGAGATAAATCATACCTTTAGGGAGTTATTTTG
Organism: Wollemia nobilis; assembly: GCA_028583015.1. Lineage (NCBI taxonomy): Eukaryota > Viridiplantae > Streptophyta > Pinopsida > Araucariales > Araucariaceae > Wollemia > Wollemia nobilis. The sequence goes on along the minus strand of JAQPPZ010003589.1, from coordinate 5,278,916 downwards.
TTTTTAAGGTTACCTCATGATCTTCTTCTTCTATTCTTTCATCCTCATCTATGACCTGATTTTCAAAAACACAAAAATTAATCATAAAATTAAAAATATGCCTGTCACTTTCAAATACTTGAAGATTTTTACATTATCAGGTATAGAAGGATAGACTGCTAATTATATAGAAAATATCTTAAATCTTTTATTATTTATAGGTGTCAATGTCCTTGCCACTACTGCCAAGGAGTCCGCAACTCTGTTACTCTTCCTTAAAATCAATTTAATGTTGAAAGTATAGAACTCATCAATTAGATCCCTCACTCGGTTTCTATAATGAGTTAACCTTTTATCATGACAAGTATATTGACCTTTGAATTGTTTCACTACAAAATCAGAATCTCCTAACACTTTTAAGCACATAATATCATTTATTAAATCAAATTGTAGTTCATATATCAATGCTTTATATTATGTAGTATTGCATGTACAGGGAAACTACAATCTATAGGATGCTAGGTGAGATTTTATTTTAGAGATGATTAATTCAACACCTGCTCCACTACCTTGTCTAGATCTGGATCCATCAAATTTGAGAATGCAAACTAGATTTTTATCTTTATTTGGCTTACTAGGTGATGCTTCAATTTTAACTTCATTTATGTCTTGTTTAGTTTTAAGGGTGTAAGCTCCCAATTCAGATCTATTGTAGAGAATATCATTAGTATTATCATACTCAATAATGAGCTCTTTGAGTCTAGGCTCTCTTTTTGCTCTAATATTATTTGAAATTCCCTACCAAGTCAACCAAATGTGAGAAAAGTTGATGGTCGTGTATCCATTTAAATTCCTTGACCAATATTTACTTAAGAGCATTACATATCTATCCATGATTTCTACAACATGTATATCGACATATTGCTAAATCCTAGGCTTTGAGGCTAATTGTATGTGAATATTTTTAGGTACACCCACCAAATTGAATTCTATTTTGTCTAGTTATACCACTACTCTATTGGAAGTAGTAGGTCTCAAACCTAGCCGTTGAAATAGAACATGTCGCATGCCATTCTTGAAGCACCTAAATCAACAAGACAATTACGTAAGTTTTCTCCTACAATTCTTATTCTTAAGAGGAAATGAGGAGCTTATCCTTTGTCCCTTTGTGATACAAATTGAGCATCCATGGTCTTCTAGGATCCAGTTTTATTTTGATCTCTAAATACTTTAATTATCAACTCTTGTTGATCCGTTAGTTGGGCAACCTCAAATAGAGATATGTTTACTTTGGTTTTCTTCAAATATTTCATAATGTTGTATGTAGGCCTATCTTGGTCTAGAATTCTATGTGGTGATGGTAGATTAGCATTATGTGGATCAGGGTTATTGTTATCCTAATTTTTAGGAGGGGTGAAAGTAGGATTTGGTGGGGTAGAAGAAGTGATTGACACTTTATTCTTCATCCTAAGAATATAATTGTGATTTCATTTCTTGAAATGCCTATAAGCTTTGATTTTTCTTCTAGAGATCCCTCATATTCTTCATCTTCTCCTTCTAATAATTCAAATGTTTAAACAACCAAGGTTGTCCCTTTTTCTTTACTACTGCTAGCCTGATTTGAAATATCTTCATTCAGTATTAACTCCATGTTATCCATTTCCTTTTGGAGTATATCTAAAGCTTTTTTAAATTCAAGGCACTAATTCTCACTATGTTGAGCTATGAAGTGTACTCTACACCAATTATCTAAATCCAAGTTAGAAATATTGACTATAGTATTAGTTTGATTTTGATTGGTAATTGGATTAGGTACTCCTCCATTTTTTGGATGAGTGTTCCATTGTATTTTTTGGAAACTGAAGTTCCTATTTCGAGGTGGATTATTAGCTTTGAGATTTTGAGATGTCTCCTTCTACAATTAGACCATATTATTGCAGAGATTTTGGACTAAATTTTGTATATTATCTAACTGAGATCTAGCATCATTGTTTTATCCTATAGCAATATGACTTGCTGTGTTGTTTGCAAATGTGGTGGAATTCTAAAAATTAGACACATTTTTATTTTGAACAACATTTAGAAATACTGGGATATTTTGATTAAGATTAACATTCAAAAATATTGGGATATTGTGAGTGAGAGTAGTATTCAAAAATTTAGGTATAGTTTGTGTATGATTCTCCACATTCTTATGAATATTGAATTGGTTTTCCAAATATAGTGGAGTGGTAGGATTATATGATTGATATGGTACATGATTTAACATAGGAAATTGTTATGACAAAGATTTATTAATAATGGGTACTCGATGGAATTTTTTAGTTGGAGAGAGGGGCTCTGCTAGGGTTTGATGAGGAAAAACTACTCTGCTAGGGTTTGATGAAGAAAAACTACTCTACGGGGATGGCAACAAATTTTGGAGGTCTAAATAATTGGAGGAAGGTCATGATGGCATTGGGTTTGGCACAGAAAGTGCATAATCGTGATGTTTTTTCATATAAAAATGACTGGAAGGAACAGGATTTTCCAGTGTATGTCGAGAACCACTTGTTAAAGAAAAATGGATGTTTGGAACAATGTGAAGCTAGGCTAGTTCTATTGGTTCAACTAGACTCAATGGCGAAATATGTGGAGTATCTAACCAAACATGCCCTTATTGGTGAATTTTTGGGCATACAAATTTCTCTCCCCTTTGTGGAGGCTTGGGTCAGGAAGACTTGGAATCCTGAAGGTGATGTAGAGGTGATGTTGAGTGCAAACAACTATTTTATGGTGGTTTTATCTTGTATTGTAGATCATAAAAAAGCATTTTAAGGGGGTCCTTATTTCTATAACCAAGTGGGACTCTTTCTTAAACCCTGGCATGTGGGTTTCAACCCATCAAAGGAGCGGCCATCATGGGTTCCAGTATGGGTGCGGCTTCCATGGCTCCCATTGGAATTTTGGAGAACTAATATCTTGCATAAGATTGCCCTTCTTCTTGGGAAGCCGATTGCATCGTCACAACAGACAATGGATAAAAAGGTAATATATGTTGCTCGTATTTGTGTTGAAATTGATTTAAATATTCCTATTCCAGATTCTATTGAAATACAATTTGGATCAACTACATGGGTTCAAAAACTTGACTATGAAGCTCTTCCATTTCATTACCAGATTTACCATGAATATGGCCACCTGCAAAGAAAATACCCTAATTTTGTCCCGCTTGTGGCTTCAAATATTGGGCCCTCTCGGTCTGGACAAAGTTTGGATAAAGGAAAAGCCCCGATAAAGGAAGGGGAACAGGATAAGGAAGGTTTTGTTTTGGTAAAATCCTAAAATAGAGGATGAAGGGCAAACAAATACCTTAAGGATAGCCTGCCAGATGCTCTACTCAACTATTTTGAAATTTTATATGATTTTTATCAGTGCATGGAGATACCTGAAACATCACTACCTAATGCAAATATAACAAGGCCAAATCAAATGTCTCTTCTTGAGGGGAAACTTAAGGAATCAGATCTAGGGGGTTTAAATGAAGAACAAAGGGTTTTGTATCTGAGTATAGGGGACATGGTTGGGTCTAGCCCTATAAGGGAAACTATTTTGGAAAGTGGTATAGATTTAGTTATTCCCTCTCCTACTCAAGTACTGATGCAGTCATCCTTGGACTGCAAAACTCCTACGGTGTTGGGATTGAAGTAGAAAATAATTAATTTTTTTTTTTGGATAAGAATATGAAGGTGGGTCGAAAGAAGGACCAGGATAAAATTAAGTTAATCGGGGAGACTTTGGTGAAGTCAGGCTTGGTGAGAACATTGGACTCCCATTTTTATAACCCAAAAAAATGATTATCCTCTCATGGAATGTAAGGGGGTTGAACAACATCCCCAGACAAAAAGTTGTTCGTGATTTGGTTCGTGTGCATTCTCCAGATGTAGCGTTTATTCAGGAGACTAAATTGGTATGTTCAATAGTGCTCCCAAGTTGTGGAGAAGGGGGTAATGCCAGTGTATTGGTGCATGTGGATATGCTGGTGGCATCACTTGTTTATGGGATCCAGTTAAGATATCCCCTCTTACGTGGATTTATAGCAGATGGTCTATTTCGATGGTCGGGCATGATAATGAATCTGGTGAAACCATCCTACTTACAAATGTGTATGCTCCTATTTATTACAATGGTAAAGTGAATTTATGTGAGCACATTTGCTTTGTGAGAAGTTTGGTTCCCCTGTACCCATGTATTTTGGATGGAGACTTCAACTCTATCACTTGTCTAAAGGAGAAACGTGGTGGGGTGGACTATCTCAAGCCTTTTTCTTCTATCTTTAGTGCTCATATCCATGCCCTAAACTTGGTTGACATCAAGCCAGATAATGGGATCTTTACTTGGCACAATAGAAGGTGTGGGGAAGCTTCCATATTAGAGAGACTAGATAGGTTTTTGATATCCAGTTATTGGATGGGTAATAATAGAAGTGCTAATTCTATAATTCTGGAGGGTAGGGGATCTGATAATTGGCCTATCAAACTCTATGCTTTAAAGTTAGGTCTAAAAAATAATCCCTCCTTTAAGTTTCAGCTTATGTGGCTTTGTGATCCTAAGCTTCATGATTTCATGCGAGGTTGGTGGACCAATGGCAAACCTTCTCATGGAACCACTATGTATTCCTTTATGAAGCGTCTACAATTTGTAAAACATAAATTGAAGAGATGGAATAGACTAAATTTTGGGAACCTTTCCTTGGTGAATATGGTAGCTATTAGGAGTATGGAAGAAGATTCAAGGAAGATTAGAGATCAAGGATTCATGAAGGAGCTTCTTGCTGAGGATCTAAGGCTACAAAAGACCTTGCTGAATGGGAACTGAGGGAAAAAAAAATTTGGAAACAAAAAGCTCGAGTAGATTGGCTTCAAGAAGGGGATAGGAACACAACCTTCTTATATAAATCAGTTAAGGCTCGCTGTAATGGTAACCTGATCACCTCTCTTGTGAATTCATAGGGTGCCTTGCTCTCTTCTTTTAGTGATATTTCAAAATAGACTAAGAGGTATTTTTCCTCTCTCTTCAAGGAGGACTCCCTATCAGATGATGAGAATGAAAAGATTATTCTAAAATGTATTCCAAAAATTATTGCTAGAGAGATGAATGAGCATTTGACGGGTCCAATTTCCCTTGAGGATTTGGAAAATGTTGTATTCAATATGAAAAAAGGAAAATCCCCAGGCCCAGATGGATTCTCGATTGAGTTTTATCAGGAGTTTTGGGATTTAATAAAATTTGATATTTTGGAGGTGGTCCATGAGTCCCAAAAGAACAAACAAATGCTAAGGTCCCTAAATGCTACCTTTGTGGTGCTTATACCCAAAAAAGAGGGAGCAAATTCCTTGGATATGTTCAGGCCTATTGCTTTTTGCAATGTTGTGTATAAGATCATCACAAAAATTATTGCTGAGAGGTTGAAGATATGGTTGAGAAAAATCATCTCTGAGGAGCAAGGAGGGTTTGTTGCTAGCTGAAAAATATTGGATGGGGTTGTTATTGCTACAGAAGATATTCACTTGATGGAAAATTCTAAGGATAAAACTATGTTCATTAAGTTGGACATGGCTAAAGCCTATGATCAGGTCATATGGTCCTTTCTTTAGAAAGTTCTTGCTGCTTTTGGATTTGAGGAGGAATGGATTAGATGGGTGATGAGCCATGTTTCTTCTTCATCATTCTTTATTCTTGTTAATAATGAACCGTCAGAGCTGTTTGAAGTCTCAAGGATATTGAGGCAAGGAGATACTTTATCTCCTTATTTTTTTATCATTATGGTAGAAGTGTTGGGAATATTGCTCAAGTCTCAAGTCATGTAGGGTCTCATTCAGGGGTTGAAGTGGGATAGTAGTTTGCCACATCTTCCCAACCTTCAATTTGTTGATGATACTGCTTTTTTGGGAGTTGCCACTATCAGGAAAGCTGGCAATATTAGATAGTCTCTTGACATATATCTCGGTGCTTCTAGATAATTTATTAATGAGGACAAGTCTTCTATTTTCTTCTTCAATATCCCTCCTCTTATTCAAGCCAGGATTGCTCACATTCTAAGATTCCGGGTTGGGACTCCCCCTTCATTTATCTTGGTATTCCAATTTCATCTCATCCTCTACCTAAATATTCTTGGCAGTATATGCTTGATAAGTTTAGAAGGAAGGTGAATCACTAGAATTTCAGATGGCTATCCACTACAGGTAGAGTGTTGCTTTTATAATCTGTTGTTCAAGCTTTACCCATTTATAGATGTTTTGTACAAATAGCTCCCTCTCACTTCATCAAGGACATGGATGCTTTGTCAAGAAAATTTTTATGTTCTGGAAAACTTGATCAATCTAAATGGAGTTTGGTTAGGTGGGATTCTATATGTAGGCCGATACAAGAGGGAGGCCTTGGGTTGTGACAGGACAACTCTTTTTGGGTAGGCTTTGGCTGCAAAACTTTATTGGAGATGGTGTACCTCTCAAGATCATATTTGGGTTAAAATATTATATTGTAAATACTTGAGAGGTATTTATGAGGCTGAGATCCCTAGAGTCGACTTGGTTGGGAAAGGTTCAGTTATATGGGACACTCTGAAAAGAGGAGCTAATTTAATCAAGTAGGGTTTGTTCTGGATTTGCAATCAGGGATCAAATGCTCTCTTTTGGGAGGATTCTTGGGATGGTCACCCTCCTAAATTGAATAAATATCCTAGGTTACATTCCCTAAGAATTTTTTTCTTGGAAGCAAGATGGTCTCGTGTGGAGGACTTTAAAAAAATCTAGTCTTTTGGAAATATGGAGATGTACAGGTGGAAAGATCTGTAAGAATGGACCCTAGGGGGACTGGTCAAGGATAGAGAGGTGCTTGCTCTTATTATTATTATGGGGAGGCCTTGTTCTTCATTGAATGGTAAAGATATTCTATATTGGAACCCTGATACTAAGGGAACCTACTCGGTAGCCTATGGTTATCAGGTTCTTGATAAGAAAAAGTATGGGAGTCTTCCTCTCACTTGGTGGAAAAATGTGTGGAACAAATTTTCTTGGGGAAAATGTAACTTCTTTCTTTGGTTGGTAGCTCATAATAAATGTCTCAATTGGGATAATGGGAGGAAGAGGGGATTTCAGGGTCCCTCTTTTTGTGTCCTTTGTAGTAAGAATGAGGATGACTCTTCTCATTTATTTTTCCAATGCTCCTTTGCCAAAGACATTTGGTATCGTTGGTGGAGCGCTTGGAACCATCCATGTTTTCATGTGTTCTCCCTGGTGGAATTTTTGAGTAGTCAGGGCAGACCTACGACCAAAGCCCCCTTCCTTCGGGTGGCTTGGAATTTGGGCCCTTCTTGCATTATCTAGAAAATTTGGCTTGAAAGAAATCGACACATATTTTAGGGCATTTATTTGACTGTTCAACAGATCTAGCAAAGGATCATGTATATGGTTTAGGAAACCATTCATAGCAAATGTGATGTGGAACCTCTTTTGGATTCTAGGGAGGATAAGGTACAGCAAGCCCTTGGTCTCTTTGGGGATGGTGTGAACACTTCTATCCCTAGTAGGTTTCCTCATCTCAGCAAGAAGGTTAGGAGAGATGGTAGGTGGAGGCCACCCCCTAGAGGAGTTTTAAAAATTAATACTGATGGATCATCCAGGGGTAATCCTGGACATGCTAGCATTGGCGGTGTTGGGAGAGATTCTACTAGTGGTGTCATTTTTTTCTTTTCCATTTATAAAGGTGTTCACTCCAAAAATTTTATGGAATCTCTTGCAATTCTTGAGGCCTTGCAAAGGGGGTTTTCTCTTGGATGGCATAGGATTATCTATGAATCTGACTCTCAAATTATGGTTAATATTTTAAACAATAAAATGGTGGAGGAATTTAATTAGTAATTGGCCTCTATAGCCATTCAAATTCTCAGAATGAGTGAAGAGTTCAAATTTATATCCTTTGTGAACATTCCAAGGGAATGGAATGTGGTTGTTGATTACCTGGCCAAAAGAGCTTTTGATCTGCTGGATCCTTGGAGTATATATAATTGGGAGAGTATCTTGTCTGGGTACTCTCAACACCTGTGGGAGTTGATCCACAAGGATGTATAGACTTAATGTGGTTTGTTCTTGTTGTCTTTTTTGGGTGTCATTCTAGTCTAGTGGTTTTAGCTTGTTTGGTTGTTTATTTGAGTCTTGGTTGGAATCTCAGTTGTACTCTGTAATCTAGAATTTTTATCAATAAATTTTTACCCCTTTATTTAAAAATAATAATGGGTACTTGATGGAATGCACCTAACTATCCTAGTGAAGGCAATTGTCTATTCCAAAACCTTGAGGTATCAATTGATGTTCCATAGTTAAAGCTTCACTATAGGCCATGGGAAGAGTGGTAATCTGAGGTGTTCTTGTCATAAACATGGATTTGAGAGGATCTAATGCTCTAAATTACATTTGTATGGTTGAATCAACATTAAGTGTATAAGGTACAGTTAATTTGCTATATAGCTTGTGAAATTAGATGTTAAATAACCTTAAAGGCTCATTGGGTTCCCTTTTGGTTGCGGTAAACAAATGATATATAATTGTAGGGTCTATGGGTATCTTAAAGTGATTAATGAAGGTTGTTTCTAATTCAGCCTAAGAAGTTATAGAATTAGCTAGTAGGCTAATATACCAATCATATACCATTTCATCCAGGGTAAGATGAAACATCCTATAGGCAACATATTCATGTTCATCCTATAGTCTCACCATGACATCTTTATAGGCTTGAATATGTTCTTTGACTTTTCTTGCTCCATTATGTTTGTACCTTGGAAAATACCTCTCCATATTTTTAGAAATATCATGGGCTACTCTATGAAGATTTAGTAGGCTATTATGGCCACCAAACCAAGGTGTAAATTCTATTGGTACCGCCATTGGTCTACTTTGGAAAGGAACAAATGGAACAATGACCTAAGATGAGATAACATTGGGAGGATTTCTACTTGACTGAACTTTGGTACCTATGGATCTTCTTGGAGGAGAAAATTCAATGTCTTTAGAAGTCTTAGACCTAGTAACAATAACCCTAGGTTCCATCTTGAATAATTATCAAATAATTTAAACAAGTTCAACCCTTAAAATCAAATCAATTAATCAGAGATTAGGCCCTCCTTCTAGTGCCAATTCTATTGAGTGGTATATTTGTTAGATAAAAAATACATAAAAAAATAGGTCTCATGTAGGATGTCCTCTCTTGAAAGGAGATTCATGATCTCCCCAAGTTTAAGGCGAGGTTGACCTAACCTGATAATATTTATTGATCTTTTGATTCAAAGAAAAAATAATGAAATATCTAGAATATTTAGGGCCTTCATGTAGCCATCACAAGGGGATTATTAGTTCTAGTTCTGATTAATTGATTGTCTTGACATGAAGAACTTAGGGCTTTGCTTAATTGTATAGTAAATCATGAAGATATGAGCATTTAACATCAAAATTCATCAAAGCATTACAATCATTCATTTATCTGAAACTTGCAGGGGTAAAACACAACATTATGAAATCAATATTCAGAGATGAAAATTTTGTTAATCTACTCCTAATTTAAACTATTTTTTTTAATGCAAAAAATAAGAGTTAGCGAAAGAAAATCAAACAAGTCATGGTGAATTTAAATATTTGCAAGGGTTTTGTTGAAGCATCCAATGTTGAATTAAACCATACTTAGTCTCGACTAGTTATCACACAACATAAGACCAAGATTGTGCCATATTCAAGGGAAATAAAGCATAATACAAAAATAAATTCAAATGCAAACACCATCAGCATGCATAGATTACATAAAAAAATCTCCATATTTTACATTTAATTAAAAAATTCAGGAATTACAAAGTTTTAGAATGGCTAGCTATAGGTGATTGTCCTAAAAAATTTCCAAATACCATAACTCCTCAAACTAACAAAGAAAATATGAAATGTCTAAAATTATATCTCTCAAATTGCATTCGACCATTTGGAATTGGGTATCAATGGTTATTTATAGCCTTACATTATCCAAATACCTCTTGTTTGCAATGGTAAATGATGATGTATTATATTCTAATTCGATTACCCTTTGGTAACTATTTATGCAACTATAGATCTTCTACACTTTTTGTCATCTAAAATTTATTCAACTTTCACCTTCTAGTATTATGCTCGGTTTCTTTATTGTATATAAATTAAATGATAAACCAATATTAGTTTTCGTGGTGAGAATAGAAAATCAAATATGTGGTTATTATTATTAATTATTTTAAATTTATTAAATGACTTCCTAAGGTTTAATCACCATATCTCATTTTAATTTTTAATTTTAGCTTTTAATTTCCATGTTCAATTTATTAATCTTTGACACTAAGGTTGAATTTTAATTTTAATTTTTTTGGTACTATTAATAAAGGAGGGTTTTGAAAGGGCCCCTAAAAACTTTTACAATGCAAAACTAAACCAAACATAGGAAATAGTATAGACACTATAGACAAAGAAGGTACGAAGTGCAACTTCACAAAAACAAGCGAGATAGCTACACACCAACCAAACCAAAATAGACGAACATCATAATACGATAGATAAATAATGAAAAGGAAGAACCTAGGTAGTTCTAAAGCACACCTTCACACTCTACAATGATACCACCAACCACTTGCACCATCTCCTCCACAAAATCCAAAGCCATTCTCATAGAGCTCCAAGTCGCCCACTGTTTAATTTCTAAAATAGGAAGCTGATGGGTGACACTACCCCTTTCACTGTGGACCTAGGAGGAGAACATATATCACTAACCAATTTGCTTTTTTCAACATCCCTCAAAATAAATTTAGACTCCAAACAGCCCACTGAGTCCACCATCCAATCAGATAAAATTGGATTGTGCCCATGGAATTTCTGGATACAACCCAAAATACCCCCTTCCCTAAGGATAGAAATCACCTCATCATCCAAATTAAAATCCATGGGTTCCAACCTAGACTTAGAAAGGGACAAACTACGCTTATAACCCTTGGTATTTCCCGTCTCACTCAAGAGACCCCAACACCAGGGAAGCACTCCCCTCTCCCACCACTGATAGAACTAACCCAGGTAAAGCTAGAGAAAAATAGAGTGCCCTGTTTCTCACCCATATAAATATCCAGAATACTAACAACCTTAGACCAAGACACATAAATAAAGACACAGAAAGACTAGAAAACTATCAACAGCCTGCACACAAGGTGCTCATGCAAGCTCTGCCAGGCCTCGAAAAAGAACAAGCCACATAAAATTTCAACCCAAACTTTGTCAACGAGCTCAACAGGTCAACACGAAAAAAAAAAAACAAGACACCTGTACCACACCACATGGACAACTTGCCCCCCGAACACCACGTCACAGACACCAAATCCCACCGAGAACACTGACTAGGCGGGAATGATTGCTAAATTTTAATTTTAATGCGAATGTATTAATTCCAATATTTAATATAAAAAATTCATTGAGATTAATTCATTATTATTATTATTATTATTTATGTTGGTGATTATTAAATTGATCTTCTAAGATTTGAACTTTAACATTAATATGCCTTTTAATTTCAATGCCAAGATATTAAAGTGAATGTTAAGTTATGCTAAGGTTTTCATTTTAATTTTGATGTCAAGTATCAATATTAATATTAGGGCTTCCAAAGTGTTAAATCCAATATTCCACTTTAATATTAAATTCAACATTAATGTTTTCTTTTTTAATGTTAGAATTCAAATATTAATGTTGAGGCCTTTAAAACTCACTTTTGAATTTCATTGGCCGAAACCTAGTGAAAGGATCTAGATTGATTAAAGAAAATTGGGCATGAGCAACTTAATTAATTAAATTATTTTTTTCTCTGTAACCCAAATTATTAGATTTAACCTTGGAATTTCGTATTAATTGCAATGTGTGAATTGAAATAACCAATGCTAAACTTATCAATTTTAATTGGTATCGGGCCTTCCCATGTATTTCTCTTGAATTAAATGACTTTATTAAACCCTTACATGGCCTTTATACTGATGAAATATCTTCATTTAATCAATTCATGGTATCTAAATATTATTTTGGCCAATGAAATGAGCTTACATTAAACCAATATATGGCCTTTCAGTCGAAGAAATAAGTCTCATGCCGATTTGATTTTTGAGCGAATGGTTTCGGGTAAAGTTTAATATGCCCTAGGTTAGGATGAATCCATAAAATGTTTGACCAAACATTACCTATAAGCTTCCCTTGGCTTAAAATTTATCATGGTTTGGAATACCTAAGTTGGATTGGCTAGAAAAATTCATGCAACATTCAAAATTAACCTTAGCTTAAACCTTGTTTCTCATTGTGCCCAAAATTGAGTCAAAATTCAAAGTTCCTAGATTTTAGTGAAAATTCCCATATTCCTAAATGGGCCAAATGGGTACTCAAAACCATTGATATCATCATAAAATTCATCATTGATCATGAGATATCGGGGTTAGAAATTCATAGACTATTTTGGAAAACTGCTATTTCTAGAAATTTTAAGATCTAAAATTTCATAAATATGATACCATTGTGTAGAGGAGATTCATATATTTATACCAGGCTTTGAATGAGCTTAAAAAGAGTTGTCTAGCTCAAGTTATGTCCATTTCAATTTTACATTAGTTTTAGGGCAAAAGTGACAAGATTTGAATAACCCTTAAAATAATTTTTTAGGACCTTTAGGAAAACTACTAGAATTTGAATTTCCTGAAAAAATGTTTAATTTGGAATAATGTAATTAAAATGCAAATATTTAAAAATATTCAATCTAGAGCAATGCAACTAAATCCAAGTCTTTAAGATGCAAAAATATCACGAATTTTAAAACCTTAATGTAATCCAAATGTTAAAATTCTTAATGTAAGAAAAAATATCGAATTCAAACAAACAATTCAAGTGGGTCCCCAATTGGGGTAAGTTGTGCAATGGAAAAAACAAGACCCACACATAAAAATTGGGTCAAACTCAAAAATTGACCCTATAACCAACATGCTAGAACCTTCTTATTTTAATTTAACCTATTTTGACTTAGACAATAAAGGTACCTCTTTTTATTTTATGGTTTGGTCAAGAAAAAATTATATATTCAATTCTTATAAACATGATTTTGTATTTCCACTTTCAATAAGATAAGAATAAGCAACAAATGTATACCAACAATAATTTCCATAAATTAGTTGTTTTCTACCAAGATTAAAAGTCACCCTTAGTTCTTCTATTCTCTTCTCCTTTTAGGATAAGACATCCAAGACACTTGAAATCTTATTATCTATTATTTATAGAAGCATCAATATACCACTTGGATCATAAGAAGTATATTATTCTTCTTCTTCCTTAGTTAGAATGCATATCCTAGTAAGGGCCACATTCCTCAAGCAACCTTATTTGGTCCTCTTCATCAACCAATTTGATGAGTAGTAGGGATTTATAAATCCTAAGGATTATATCAAGCAAATAAGGTTAGTTAACATATTTTTTATTGTAGTTTACTATTTACTATTGATATTTCATAAATGGATATATTGTACTTGCTATTATTTGGGTCAATAGCTTGCACTATCTTGCTTATCTTCTCTCTTATCTACTTATTTTTCTTATCTACTACCCCTATCATGTTAAACTTGCCCTTAAAATTTTTTATGTCTCAAATATAATCAAACCATCCCCATTATTAATCTCATTTGCACCATAATGTGACTACATACTTTTAGATTTTCATCCTTGGTTTCGCTTGACCTCATGGCTAATCCAAATAGAAGAATATCAAGATGATTCCAATGTTATAACCCCCACATGTGGAAATAAACAAACCTATTATACTAGTTACAAATAACAAAATCAATATCAATATGAAGATAAAGGAGATGAAGTAGAGTATCAACCTCAATATCATGAAGAGAAAAACTTTCCTTTTACTACCACTCCTTGCAATATTGAATAATATATCAAACTACAACCTAATTTTCATAATTAACCATAAGATATCTTAAAATTCATCTTACAATTCTAATGAGATATGTATCATCTAGACATCAAATATTTTAAAGGATCCCATATAGTTAAAAGTAAAGTCAATACCTTCACTCAAAATACTTGTCAAAACATTTAATGATATCAACTAATTGTGATTCCTAATACCTTAGAAGAAATGCTCAATGAAAATCCTACACTAAGATTATTCTCTAAGAGTGAAGAAAGATGCTTCAATTAGTTACAAAATTAATATATAAACATTAAACACATAATAATGAATTGGTGATATTTAAACAATGGATGAGTAAACAAAATGTTCAAAAAAAGAATCAATACAATTCCAATACTTATCAACAAATAACATCCCAACAATATGATAATTATCAACAAGACAATCGACAAAGTGAAAGTGATCAAAACTATGCCCAATAAAATCCAAAGAATGCTCAAATTTAATTTTGATAAATATCTTATGTGAGTGTAAAAAAAGATAAAAATGGTGGATTTAGAAAACAACTAGGATATCTCAACAACAAAGTGCAATCTCTGCAAATTCAACAAGCACAATAACAAGCTCAAAATATGTAGCAGCAAGTCATTTACAAATATACTTGGGAATAAGATTGTATGCATTATGATAAGTTTTTCTAGGTATCCTACCCCACTTATGATAAGACAATATGCAAATGTGATTCAATGGAAAAATCCTAATCTTATCAAGTGGCTCAATGAGACTCTAGCACGCCATATAACTAAATATATCTTAGCTCTAATACTTACATTATCTTACAACATAAATAAGGGATCTAGAAAAATGTTTGGTGTGTTATTCAATGTATACAATAAAATTGATAATAGAAATTCCTAACACAACCATAAAAACACCTTTAAAATTGTTTAAGGGATCCATGTTGGAATGGTAAAGAAATTTACCGAGAGGTTCCATCCATACCTTTGATCAGTTAGTAGAGTTAGTTATGAATGAATTCAAAGGTAAAGTAACTCCTCATGAGTTATTTTCTATATTTATGCTAAAATAAGAGTCACATGAGATAATTGATGCCTTCATTATAATATTGAAATACCTTAGGTATTAATCAAAGCAAAACATTGATGAGTATACTCTCAAAGAGGTGTTCATAAAATAAGACATAACCAAAATAAGAATGACTATTAATAAACAATTTAATCATAACACTTTGAATGATATAATATTACATGCAAAGAATATTGGAAAATTTTTAGAATAATATGGCAATATAAAAGTAAATCCTAAGAATAATAATAGAGTTACCAGAAATGGAATCAAGAATATGTAATTATTCAAAAATATTTTCATAATGAATGCAATTTTTCAATATAAAAACAATCCTTTCTACTTCGTGAAGAAGGTTCAAGGAGATAATGGAAATCAAAATTCACCTAATAATTATGTCTTTGATGGTGTCTTGCATATGATTATGGAGAAACTTAAGAAGGTGATGAGAAAAACACCTTAAAAACTTCCTACATATGATGACAAAATTCCTAATAATGCTAGCCTTTATGATTATTTATTTTTATTTTGGCATGGAGTTTTTGGAGATTCTTTCCAATCTTCATATTACTTAAGAAATTAATGTAGGATACTTGTCAGCAATTCAACCCTATTCTCATAGGATCTAACAATATAAAATTCACACAATTACATACATTCAATAACAAACTTACTGAATAATATTATTGATGAATATATCGACTCAAGTTATACAAATATAATGTAGTACAAGGCTTTTTCTCATACACCAACATTATAATGCTTTATATTCATTATATACAACTTGAATATGAGACTCTTCACATTAAAAAACTCTTGATCCTTCTACTTTCACTAACTCTTCATCTCCTCAAACTCATGGAAGATTTAACTCTTTGTAATTCTCATAAAATAAGTATATGTCGTTGAATCTTAATAATACAAACCAATATTAATTACACACACATAAATATAAATATTTACATGACTCTTTTCCACATCACATATTTACAAACTAGGTACTAACTTTATACTTAAATAATTACAAACTATTTACAAGGTACTTGCTATTTTCTTGCATGGTACCAAATAATGTAATACTTCCAACACCCCCCATAATACATTATTTGACATAATATTTCAATCTCTAATTCTGGTCTTGGTCTTCTTGTTCTAACTTCGATAGTGCATTATGGCTTGTTATGATTTTGGTACCAATTTTGTTTCTTCTAGATGAATTGTTGAAAAAATTTAAACCCTTTATTTAACCATATTTGAAGTTTGAAAATATTTTTAGAAATATTCCATTTAGTGTTATCCTTCTTATCATTTCTTTCATATTATCCCATTCACCTATGCTTATCCATCCATAATTCATATTCATATTATTATTTCCTTTCTAACAACAATATCTTTGTGAAATATTGTTACTTCCGCAATTCCATGACAATAAACATCCTAACATATTTCTATCTTGTATCCATGCCTACAACAATGTCTACACCCAATTTTCCTTCTACCAATATTATTTAGTTTGTTCTTATCACAAATTTTTCTATTTCACAACTTTTATCAATATTTGATTCATTATTTTTTTTTTTTTGGTGGTGGCCACAAGGGGTAAACAGACTGTGACCATGAGGGAACCATTACATAACATATCCGCAACATGTGAGGCGAGAGATTTGAACCTGGGCCTCTCAGCAACTAGATAGGTTTAACTACCCACTTGCTCTCCAACTCCTCTACATGGGCGGATTGTTTAAAGTATTCATTTTCATTATTACTTGATTGTTTAAAGTATTCATTTTTTGACCTTATTCTTTTCCAAAAAAAAATTATGTCATTTTATCTTATCAAAAATTATATACCAACCTCCCTATCACTGTTATTGATACCATTACAATGTCTATTATCAAATATAATTTTTACACACTCTTGATTTTCATGAACAATACTTAAGTCCCTTGTGTCACATGTTTTATTTGTTCCTTGAACAAGATCTCGTCTCACAACATGTATTAGCTATTATGGGTCTCAAATCATAACTCACATGAGTGTTTATGGGTTCCAAATATTTGTATCACAATACTTGTCTACTATTATATGTTGAAGGTCACTCATGTCACAATATGTATTTATCATTATGGACTATGTTTTTCATCTACAAATTTTTAATTATTTATTCTTGTCTTTAAGGACTTCAAGAGCAAGTAATATCACACATATTGTCTTTCCTTTATCAATAGATAATATAATAACATCTTTAGAGTGTTTATTTGCTTCAATAAGTTTTGAACTTATAGTTATCAGGTGTTGAAAAGTTTTCCTCTAGCTTATTTGAAAATTGATTGTAAGTCATATAATCTTATTGATAAATTTTTCTTCTCAGCATTCTCTATCATCTGTTGTGTGTAGGATTTTTTTTTTTTATAAATATTTCCTTACTATCTTCTAGTGATGCATATTGAATGTTTGTTTCTCTATTGTTTTTTCTTTATTTAATTTCCATGCTAGCAAGTTTCTCACTAGCACTGTCTATAATCAAAGATCCTCAATAATCTTCTTTTCTAAAACAATTCTATGATCCTTTTAGATAAACTTTAGACTATATTTCGTACTTTATAGCCTTTATTATAAAAGTTTTCTTGTTTAAACCTATTATTTCAATATAATGTCTTATCTTCAAAGAATCAAATAAGCCTTTAAATTAATTTTCTTTAATAATTCTACAACCCCTTTGCTCACTTTAATATTCTCTTCACAAATATCTTTTGAAAAAACTTCCTTTTAATAATCCTTTATTCAATTTTAATAAATTATTTTTCCTTCAATATAATTAATTTCCTTTGTAGTTGAAATCCTTTTAACTCCCAAATATAATATTAAAAAAAATCTTCTCCCTTTAATAACTCTTCTATTTTTCTTCAAATTATATTATTTTTTATTTTTTTTTAATCTTCCATGTCTTCTTAATATTTGTTGTCTCAATAAATTATCTCTTTCAAAATATTTCTTCTTCTTCAAATTAATTTCTTTCTTTAAATTTAATTTTCTCTTTGGACAATATTCCTTTAATATATTTCAAATTCAATTTCTTCTCAATTTATTTCCCTTTCAATTTTCCTTCAAATAATTCTCCTTTCTTTGATAATTAATTTCTTTCTTCAAACAATATTTTGATTTCTTTTAAAATATTCCCTTCAATTTTCTCTCCCAATTTTATTTTGCAAATCAACTATTCTTCCTTTTATTTTTAATTCCTCAAACTTTCTCCTCATAACATATCTATTTTAATTTCAATAAAATACTTCATTTTTTCCTTCTATAATCATTTTCTAAAATAAAATTTTCCATCAAAAATATGTAAAGATTAATAATTTGTAACTTTTTTAATTATAAATTCACCAACTCTATGCATGATTCCTCGCTTCTCCAATGGCACTCACCCTAACACATGTTACTTTCTTTCTATAATTTATGTTTTAGTTTCCTTCTATTCACTTTATTTACTAGTCTGCACTATCCTCCTTATGTAGTTTATATTTTGAACTTAGTCTCCCTTGCATACTTTTGCTTCCTATGGTCCACTTCCAAATGCTCTCTTCAACCCCTTTTTTTTTTGCCACTTAGCTCATTCATGTATTTTATTCCTCCAACAATGTTTGATGTCTCCACTTGGCTCTTTTAACTATTCACTCAAGGATTATGCCATGCAACTTTGTCCTTGTGGATTTGAAAAAACCAACTCAAACTCTACTTCCTTGAGCTCATAGTTTGAAACACCCATACTCAAATGCTTGCACTTGAATTCCTACACTTGGAGGCATGCACTTGAATGCCTACACATAGATGCTTGCACTTGGACCTTTCAACATTTCTCCTCTTTTCTCATTGCTTCAAAAACTCCTCAATGTCTCCTTTCTTGAAACTTAGCTATAATTCTCCTCAAATTCTTCTCTCTCCATAATAATACCTTTGCAAAATATTGGCTCTAATACCAATGTTAGCAATTCAACTCTATTTTCATAGGATCTAACAATACAATTATTATATAGTTACATACATTCAATAATAAACTTACTAAATAATATTATTGATGAATATATTGACTCAAGCAATGCAAATACAATGTATTTAAAGGATTGTTCTCACACACCATTATTACAATGTTTTTAAATTAATATACAACCTGGACAAGAGACACTTCACATTCACAAAACTCTTTACCTTTCTACTTTCACTAACTCTTCATCTTCTCAAACTCATGGGAGATGCAACTCTTCATATTTATTAGAATATAAATATAATTTATTTATTCCTAATAATAACAAACCTATAATTATTACACACACTAAAAGGTAAACATTTACATAATTCTTTTCAAATCACATATTTACAAACTAGTAACAAACTTTAGACTCAAAAATTTACAAACTATTTACAAGGCACTCACAATATTCTTGCAAGGTACCAAATAATTTAATACTTCTAACAATACAATATTTGATGAAGATTTTAAATTTGAAACTATTGAAAAAAAAAATTAGAAACAATCCTTTGGCTAAAAACTTTACTGCTAATAAAAATTATCTTCAATATCTAGCCAATCAAAGTCTTGAGATTTAAAAAATTCTGATGTTCGGTTATATCCAATAACCCTCCATGGAAAATGACTATGTAAATTTTGATAAAAAGGTGAACACCATCATTACACACATGGACATCAATTAGACTGTCAATGTGAACAAAGTTCAAAATCATGTTGTTTATAATGTTAGTTAAAACCCTTTAAAGGTCATCTATTACAAGTCCTCTAATCATGTTAAGCCTAAATATCATACTTATTTAAAATTAATTGATGATGATACCTATTTTATTTTATTAAGGAATAAGAATATTATAATGAGAACAAAAGAACCAATGATAATAAATTAGGAATCTTAGGTCCTATATCATTATCAACAATTTGCTTTGTAAAGAGTCTAAATTCAGTTCTAAG
This sequence comes from Wollemia nobilis, assembly GCA_028583015.1. Classification (NCBI taxonomy): domain Eukaryota; kingdom Viridiplantae; phylum Streptophyta; class Pinopsida; order Araucariales; family Araucariaceae; genus Wollemia; species Wollemia nobilis. Next base: position 5,258,890 of record JAQPPZ010003589.1, on the reverse strand, counting down.
ATCTCTCACAAAGTAAACATCAATGATATTATTTCCAAAGATTCTAACGATAGTCCCAACAAACCATATAAATATATAACTCATATTGTCACAATAATTGTACCTATTTTTATTTTTAAGTGACAAAGTAAAATATTCACATATTGGTATTTGCTCCTCTATTGATCCTCTCTTTGACAAATTCTTCAATATATAAATTAAATATGTTAACCGTTCCATCTATGAGATACTAAAATCACATCTTATGAGTCACTTAACCATACTCCGGTTGAGTGGGCCACCTACTTGTGCACATGAGATAAGTTCAACACCTAATACTCATCATATTAGCCCACTTTGTGTTAGGACCCCATAATAACACCTTGATGTAATAGTCATTGTGGAATGTGGGTAACACCCATGTTAATATTTTATAATATTTTTTTATAGTTTTGTATTAAGAAGTGTCTAGCCAAATTGTGCCCTTCTATGTAACTATTTTTCAAAAATGTAACTGATTGTAGGTAGAAGATTCTAGCCTGGGTGGCATTTTACATATAAGCCAACCTTGGGAGTTAGGTGTGTGAGAAATTCATTAAAACTATAAGTGGTAGTATTGTCTGTATCTTTTTACATAATTGAATGAAGTATTGAAGGAGGTTGCCTCCTCGAAGAATCTTGCAATTCAGTGCTATTATAAGATTTTTCCTTTTCTATAATTTATTTTCATAGTGTGCATTCTAATTCTCTAGTGTGTTGTGAGCATATATGTGTATTTTTCATCTTTGTGTGAGTGTGTTTATTTTTAACAGTAGGTTCCTAACAAGTGGTATCAAAGTGCTTTCCAAGGTCATGTTCTGCTAGGACTATGATAGTTTTTGCCATTTTGAATATTAGGTATAAGATTTTCATGTTTTATTTTTCACTATTTTTTCCTTATATATAGTATTTTTTATCCATGGTAGTTGATTAGGTTAGAAACCCTATGCGATGGGTTTTAAAATATCATGAAGGAGCTATTGTTATTAGCTAAGATAGATAGCCCATACAACTAGTGAACTAAAGAGAAATCAGGACCTAATATCTAGGCCTTAGACAATATGCATGCATGAATTGGAGCTCCTACATATCTTTAGGTATATCGGGAGACCATCTAGAATTAAACAAAATTTTATCGCTAGAAATATTTTTGACCTTGTTTTATCCATAGTACACAAGACACAACATCCAAGAAGATTACCTTATCGCATTATTAGAGAGGTAGATAGTGTGCTCAAGGGTATGCATGGAATACTCCTTGGATAGTGGTATAAAATATTGGTCCAAGAATTATTGTTCATCATTGTGGTATAACAGAGGACCTATGGGTATTACATACACCTTTGCCTAGCGTACTCTGGTTCTATTCAAACCTGCAAATAAGTCTATTCATCTATCTTTTTAGTTTGCTTAACCTACATTAAAAAAGTTAAACCTGTTACCATATCCTTCATAGAAGTTGAGCATATGAAGAAGATATCCTTATTCTAAAGTTCTTTCATGTAAAATAGATAATACAAACTCACTGAAGAGTATAACATGTAGACATAAAACTTTAGAGTCTAAAAAAAGGGTAACAAGAGGATCAAATTCAATTACATTTAGGAAATTCAGTCAATAACAATCATTACAGGGTTTTCAGGATATCAGTATTATAATAGTTACCTGTGATTGTTAGAATAATTACCTAGATAGTTTGAATAGTTACCTCTGATAGTTAGAATGAAAACAAATAGGGAATATTTATGACAAAGTTACAATCAGATAGGTGATAAAATAGTGTCAAGAATCAGTCAGTAGTTAGATTAGTCAAAAAAGGGTGTTCAGCATAGAACTCAATTTTTAAACCAAACCTCTATAGAAAAAACCAACCACACCAATCATCAAAACAACAATATAAAAAAATTTCTAGGGTCCTCGAAATTAGTGTTGTGGTAAATAGCTCATTATTATTATTTTTTTAGCAGGTCATTTTGATATACCACACCCAAACCATTTTTTGGACCCTTACTAAAAAAAGCAACTCCTAAAACCACCTTTCTATTTTTAGAAAGTTCCACAAAAGGGATACAAACCTTAAGTTATGGCTAGGGGTACTCGATAACAAGAATTAGACAAAGGATATTTAATCCAAAGTGGATGCTATGGGCATAAAACTATGGGAGTCAGTTAACAAAATCCTACAGGCAATACAATCACAACTCCAATATTTCTAGGGAACTATGAGTGAAATCTCCCTTGCACAAAAATAAATTAATATTTAATTGGATAGTCGAGTCTATGATGGTTCTACAGATCAACATGACCAAGAAGAAATTGGTACAAGCAACCACCAAAAAATTATACCAACTCACAATAGAATGATACTACCAAAATTAGACTTTCCCAAGTTTGATGGAAAATATCCTAAGGGGTGGATTTGTAAGGTAGAACAATATTTCACTCTTCATAATGTTGATCGTTTCCTATGGTTGACCATTGCTTTTTTTAATTTTGAATCATATACATTCCATTGGTTTTTATGGCTTAGAAAGGTTGAACCTGAACTTTCCTGGTCTAAATTTGGTAATGTCTACTCACTCGCTTTGATCCTAGTGATATTGAAGATTTTATAGAAGCCCTTTTCAAACTCAAACAAACCTCAATAATTAGGGAATACCAAGATCAATTTGAAAAACTTGCCAATCAAACCATTGGTCTAAGTACTGACTCTTTCCAAATTTGTGTTATGAGTGGATTATAGGATGACATTAGGGTTGATATTAATTTGTTGCAACCTCAATCACTACCACAAGCCATACAATTGGCCAAATTGGTGAAATATAAATTCAAGGCTCTCGATCAAACTTCTAAATTTCTTCCATATAAGCCATATTTTTTGACCAAGCCAATGCCAAGTCCTACTATTAAATCTCCACCTATAAAAATATTTAGTCATGAGGAGATGGAGAATTGAAATGCATAGGGTTATGTTACAATTGTGATGAAAAGTATTCTTTAAGGCATAGGTGTGTGCAACAAAAATTGAACTTGCTTGATATGGATGAAGTTCCCACTATACAATCTCCTAAGGATGAGGAGGATCTTTAAGAAACAAAAACCAGGCGACCAAACAACCAATAAAGACGAAACCCAACCAAAGATGTTTTTACATGATCTAATGGGAATATCCACTCCCCAAACCATTAAGGTGATTGGTCATTTCAAGGGATAAATGATCATTATTTTGATGACTCTAGTAGTACACATAATTTTATTGATCCATGTATGACCAAACAAGGAAAATATTATATTACCACATGAAAATACTTTGAAGTCATGATTGCTAATGGTGGCACCCTACCATGTAAAGGAAAATTTTATAATATTAAACTAAAAATTGGGGACTATAATATCAAGTCTGACATGTTTACCTTACCCTTAGGAAGGTGTGATATAGTTTTGGGAATGCAATGGCTAATAATGTTAGGACCAAAATTATGGGATTTTTTAGAATTATGAATGAAATTTAGTCAAGAAGAACAAGAATATACTTTTCATGGTACAAAGGCAAGAGTAGTTTAGTTTATTTTTCTCATAATATGGAAAAATTATTAAAGAAACCTTCCCATGACATGGTATCTCAAGGTTTTGCTATCACCGCCCCCAAACAAGGGGAGTCTAATCACCCATAGAAATTATAGGGTATATTAAACTTATATATTCATGAATTTGAGGAACCCAAGGGAATTTCTCCTTAGGACTCACATGATCATGTAATACAACTTTTTCTTGGTAGTCTACCTCCTAATGTTCTTCCATACGATATTCTTATGCTCAAAAAACAAAAATTTACAAAATTGTGCAATAACTTTGATCTTTTGGAATTATCCATTCTAGCATTAGTCCTTATTCTTTTCTAGTTTTTCTAGCTCCTCATCTAAATACACCATGTGAACTAGTACTTTGTGAATATATTTCACGCATTGATGTAGTATCAAGGGGACACAATGCATTTCATGAATCCAAGGCCTACCGAGTAAAATGTTGTATTGCATAGCCCCTTCTCTCACATGACACATTACTAAAATGGTCTTTAAACCGGCCTATATGGGTAGGATAATTATGTCAAAAGTAAAACATAGTGTGTCATTAAACGCTCTCAATGTAAATGTAGTTGGCATAATGTGTGATTTAAGTAGCTTTAAATGACTCAGTGCCTTGGTTGTTATTATGTTGATTGATGAGCTAGTATCAATCAAGACCCTTTTGAATGGCATGTGATTCACACATGCAATTATATGCAATGGTGGGTTAGTCGTAGTTGTAGAAACCGTCCTTATCTCATGATCATAAAATTGGATCATCGATTCCTGACACTGTTGTACGTCCATAAAATTTGTGAATGCCTGCACATCCTGGGTCTGTACTTAAATGGACCTTAAAATGTCCATAAGAGTCTCCCTGTGCCTCGGGGAATACTAAATTAATTCATATATTGACAACTTCACTGGAGTTATCTGCAAGTTCTAGACCAACCTGCTCCTTAGGGTCACCACCAGTCTTGTTGGTGGGCCTGAAATATTCTAGGACGACTTCTAATTTGGTGTGGCTTGTATTTAGATAGGAGCATGAGGTTGATTTTTTTGTTCGTATCTCCCGTGCCTAGTAACAACATTGACCATGCCTATGAACCCTTGGGTAGGTGGTTCAACTCGTACTTGGTTAACTTGACCAATGTTGTTTTGAGGTGCCTCATGATTCGGTAAGGGGTTCTTATAAATCCCCATATTTTTATTGTCTAGCACCTATGGATTGTGAGGCACTACAAGCTCACCCTTGTCAATCATTTTTTGCATTAGGTGTTTGAAAGACCAATACACCTTGATGCCATGTCCTTTCATTCTATGAAAGATGAAAAATATATCATCTTGGAACCCCTTTGGTTTAGGTTTATTGGGGTCTATCAAGTTGACTTCAGGCAATCTGAAAGCCTTGGAACCCCTCTTGCAACTTGATATCCTCAATCACCTTGGCTTGCACCAAAGCCTCTTCGAATGTAGCGTACTATTGTAGCTACAGCAGTAATGAGATGTTCTTGGCACAACTCTTCATGAACATCCAAGTTAATTCCATGGTAGGAATGGGGAATGGCAACTTCACCATTAATCTTCTCCACCTCTTTTTGTATTGTTCTATGGGCTCATCGTCACATTGAGCTAGCATAGCCAAATCAGAAATATTAGCCTATTTCTTGACACCAAAGGAATAGTGTTCAAGAAAGGCATCATATAATTGTTTAAAGATTGTTATATTGTGCTTCTTTAGTTGGTTAAACTACTCTCGAGAAGGCCCTAAAAGTGTTGTGATGAACGTGTGCAACAATAAGGCATCGTTGCTTGCTATCTGAAAGCAAGCACCCAAAAATCTTGTTACATGTTCTTGTGCATATTCATAACCCTTGAAATTATCTAACCTAGGCATGTCCAAATGTCCAGGGTAGGCCGGAGTAGGCACTAAATGATCCAAAGGCTCGTTATGGATCTTCCTTAGAGTTAGCTTTTGAATAGTTGCACCTTGTCTCTCAATGGCTTTAAACTTCTTGACCAAGGCCTTATAGGCCTCTGAAGACTAAAAGTCCTCCTCCCTAAGTTGACGCGTAGGTGGCTTAGGAGGTACTATATTCCTTGTGTGAGATGGATGTCTTTGCTCTTCCTCATCTTTAGCTCGAGAGCTTTTAGGATATTCCTATTCGTATTCATCTCTCGATGCTACTTCATGTTGTCTGTGCCTTTGAATATTGAGCGGTGGTATCCACTCCCTTTGTTTGGTAGTAACAGGAGTACGAGCATCTCTATGCTCTTGGTGCATCTCGTCTTGTGAGAAAGCCTTCATATGCGTGTGCTCTTGATGCTCATCTTGAGGATACAGGCCAATCCTAGCTAACCAATCTTCCTATTCTACGCATTCCTTTTGAGCAAGGATACGCTCCTCGTGCATGCATTGCTCATATAATATTTGTCTTATGAGTCTTTGCGCTTGAAGATTTTCATCTTTGATATGCTATCTCTCTAGGCGATCATCCTCCAATTGGTCTTGGAGGAGTTGGCATTTTTGCTATGATGCCAATCGATGTGACCTATTGATATGGTCAGTTGTGGGAGGCCTTTGATACCCCTGCTTTGTACAAGTAATTTTATGGGTTCTGTACCCATCCGACTAATATGCTATGCCTTTACCTCTATCTATAAAAATGACATTGGAATCCTACTATGTCCTATATTATGAACCGCCACGTGCTAATAGCGGGTGCATGACATGAGGGTGCTTAGAAGCCTTCCCATGTTCTCTAGTAGTGCGAACGACACTCCCACTATGCTCACTCGAGGCTCGAGTGGGTGGAGTAGAAGGCTTGCATCCTAGCTTCTCTAAAAAACTACCTAGACCATCTAACTGCCTAGACCGCCATCGCTCATTCGGTGGTGTACCCTTATCTCCCACCTTTGATATGTCAATGGTGATTTTACATGTTGGACCATGCATGGGAGTATGGCTAGTTCTATGCTCGATTGCGATCCTATCTTCCTATCCCTAAATGGGTAGGACTCTTGTACTTCTATACTCAAAAAGTGGATCCATAGATCCTCCAGTAGACTTAGTACGTAGGGGCACCAACTTGGTCCCCTGCATAATAAACTATTCAGCTGACCCTATGGATGTGCGTGCATTGCGATCTCGATAATGGCTCTCAAGAAGAACACCCTCATGATGGAAGGTTTCCTATTCTACTCTATTCCTAGAGGAGTGTACTGAATCTCCTCTATTTGGGGTTTGCTCTATTGGCTCCCCCCATGTCAAGTTGCCTCCTCAAATGCTAGCCGAACGATGTTCGGTTCGCTCATGTGGTTGAGGATTCGACACATATTGTTGTGAACTAGTTAGGGGTTGGTCATCAATGTTGGCTTTGGATCATTTTCGACCACCCCGTGTGTCCACAATTGTGTACCTAGAGTCTAAATGTATTATTATTAAGCAAAAAAGGTATACAACAATTATTATCTCGTTTTAAGTTTTAAAAGTGAGTCCTAAACTATTTGATGTGTTTTCAATATGTGTTGTATTAGTTGTAGAAAATCTTATCCTATTTTTGTAAAACTTGTTGGATTTTATTCTTGGTTTAATGGATTTCACCTATATGCTTGCAAATCGACAACTTGGCTATGAACTCCAAGTCACGTAAATTCCCTGTGTGTGGTAATGAAGCCCACACCCGTACAACGAGCATAGGTCCTACCAAATCCTCATCCAATATCACCTAGTCAGCGTTATACCCTCTGAAGAGGATTACATACAATTTTTTTGGGCTATAGATGGTTCTTGGATCTGGTATTGGTCTATATATTAAGGGTTCATAGGATTTGGGCCAACGGATGGAAGTTACACCCATCGTCATTGAACCCTACTAGTGGTTGGATGCCAAGCCCAATTCACTAGCGTTTAAGTGTTCCGTGGTGTGTGTGGTTATTTTTAATTGTACAAAAATAAATGCATCATGTAGCACTCATGCTCATTATCTATATGTTATGCAAAATTAAAGAACGTTTCAAATTTAGAGAATACAAATTAATGTAGATGCTATTTCAGAAAATGCACATTACAATGATGAATGGCCTCTAATCGGGCCTCAAACATGCAAACCGACACACAATATTTATCAAGCATGTTGTATTCTAGGGTAGACTGCAATCAGATATTCGTTGTTCCTAGCAGCACCTTTCTAATGATACAAAAATAGAATGCTAATATAGGACTTAATTCATTTTCCTTTTCTTAAAATGTCCTAATTAAATTTTATTTTATGCATTCTTGAAAAAGACAAATAGTAAGAATAGAGACAGAGACTAAAAATTGGACCTACCTCAGATCCTCATCTAATGCTTATTTATCCCTCTACTGTTTGTTGTATCTATTGTAAACCACAGGTTGGGTCTACGAGCTATAGTATATGAGCATATCTGATGCTCATCATCCCCCCATGCATGCACAAAAACCATTAGTACTTATACAAAATATACAACTCATAATATATTGTTGCGCAAAAACCATTGGTACTTATACAAAAATATGAGCATATCTGATTCTCATCATCCCTCCATGCCTAATATGTGTCATGCCCTCATGGCACCTGAAATCATAATTGCCTCCTTCCGTATGCCACACCTTCCTATTTCCTTTTCTTACTAGTGGCCTTAGATTTCCCTTCATTTCGAGGCTTTCATTTCTGCTGAGGGGCACTGGTTTATTGTAGGGTATTTTTGGGTTGCGTTGACCTCTGAATATGTTGGTTGTTGGTTGTGTTGGGTTGAACTTCATTTTACACTAGCTTCCTATTGCGCTAGATACGTCTCCTTGTCATGCTCGACCAAATGCTTGTGTTGATTGTCATGGCTAGAGTTGTTTCTCCTCTCTGGAATGCTACCTCTGCTTCCTACCATAGGTTAGTGTATTGAGGATGTAATTATTTGAGTGGAATATTGAATTCATCCCTCTTTTGAATGACCACATTGGCCTTGTACAACTAAATTTCTTTAGGGGTGAGGCCAATGTTTTCTTTTGCAATTGCTACCACCTCTATCTCTAGTCTGAATAACCCTATATTTCCAACCATTTCCTCATTTTGAATGACTGACTATATCTCCCAGAATTGGTTGTCCATAGCAGGGTCCACACAGATGTTAGGCCCTCTTTTGGCCTTCTTGGTAGCTATTATAGCTACCTTTTCTACCTCAAACTCTTCATGGAGCTTTTCAAATTTTTCTTTTTACTCAATGAAGGCCTGCATACCTTCTTCCCATTCTTCATCGGAATGGGGGTTCGGTTCGATGAACATAACTCTGGTCTTTATTTTAGCATTTTTCTATGATGTCTGAGGTACCTTCCCCTTTCTCCTCTCTGGTATTGCAATTATCTATGTGGGTATATCTTCCTTTCCTACAAGATATGCTTCCCTATTAGAGGATCCGAGAATATGCCCTTCTAGTCTTAATTCCCCCGTATCTTTCTCCCCTATTTCTTGGTCACCTGATGCTTGCTCCTTGGGTTCTTCAGGTAGTGGTCCCTCAATTTTTGGTACCTGGTGCTCTTGAGAGTCCTTATTGACCTCAGTTTTATGGACTTGCCCCTGTATTTGCCTTGAATGCTCCTCATCATCATCAATGCTGATTACAAGGGTTTCTATTTGAAAAATAGAATTCCCCTATTTTTTTGCAATTTCTCTGTTAGAGGCACACGAACCCTCTCTTGCTTCTACTTATTCATTTTGGGTATTCAACCTAACTACATCAGATGATACTACCCTCTTTTATGAGGTTGGAGAGTTTGTGGGTACTTCAATTGTCCAATCTATTTGGGTAGAGATATCTCATATTTCAATCACCCTGGCCTGCAACTATTGGTTCTCTGCCATGAGCTGCTAAATAAGTTGCTATAGTTGGGCAACGGTGGACTCTTGCCTCTAAATTTTTCTTGTAGTCATATCCTTGAATTCATCAAAAAATGCCTACATTGTGAAGTTCTCGCTCTTCCCAGTGCGGTCCTCTTCCATCAGTACATCGGGCTACTGTTGCAAGCCTGATGAAGACTACAAGTCTTGTGGACTATGAGTGACCAAATTATACAAGGTTCAGAACAAAAATCTGACCTTCACATCTTCCTCTTCTTCTTAGCTCAATAAAATTAGTCATCATAAGCATCTTTGATCGCATATGTGCTCTATCCATCAAGCTATTGGTTCGGTAGTAGAGGATTTCAGCCTATCCTCTGTATAATCAAGCAGATAAATCTATCCATCTTTCATAGCATCCAATGAATTTTGGGGTTGTTCCTCTTTAGTCATTACCCCCAACTCAGCCTCGTACCCTACTTCTGCTACTGCTTTCTCCTGTGCATCAAAATTTTTGGCCCCTACTTCTTCGGTTGCTTCTTGTAATATATCCTCTTACCCTTTTTTGATCACCACTTGCTCTTGTGTATCAGTGTTCGATCCCTACTACTGAAGATATTTCCCTATGTTCCTCAACATGGCATATTAGGTCTATAATTAGCCCATGATGGGCTAGGAAATAATTCTTGCATTGACATTATTTTTAGAGAAGCATATTGAATGAAAAATTACATATATATTTAAAAGAAATCATGCACATACCTGATTGATCATCTTGTGCTTCATGGAGTATGCCAATTTGGTAATCCATGGTAATTGTGATAATATATTTTCCATGTGATGATTAAATCACCTTGGTTACTGTATTTCTGGTTCGCTCGAGGTCCTACACTGAAAATGCGATGGATCATATTAGTTCAGTTTGGGATGCATATATCCTTCGATAGTTGGCCTTAGGACATGCATAGATCATATCCAATAATTTAAAAATATTTTTGGGTGCTTTCGGATTTCCATCATGTGAGATGATGATGTTCGTTTTTGCCACTCCATGTACCATAAATTTGGGCATGTTATTTTGATTCAATCGAGGCACCTATTTGAGTAAGGCACCTACTTGGAACCTGCTTGAATAAGGCATCGAAGTAAGGCACCAGAGTAAGTGTATTGCTCCAATTTTTTTGCATCCTTACCTTCAGGATATAGGATCTGTGCCCGGAATGGGGATGTGAAAAGGATGGGACAATACCTCGGACTAAGAGGCCCTTTGAAGGTCCCACCTCTCAAGGGAGGGGTATAAGGGTGAATTTTCGACGGATGGTGGGTTCACCAAGAAAATTTTGAATGGTAGTTTCCGCACCTAGGTTGGCAGTGAGTTTGATGTGTTCATTTTTATACTCGATCATTCAACTCCTAGGTTTGTCCAAGATGAATCTAAACTATTCTATATGCCAATGCTGATTTAAATGAATACAGAAAACAAGAATGAATGCTAATAATAGAGAATATACTAGCTAGAATGTGTCATACCTAATTCCAGATGTTTGATGAAGATTCTGAGTCTTGTAGCAATTTAGATCACCTCAATTCATACGTAATCATCTGATATTTCACAGGATCATGCCAAATCATAGAAGGTCATCTAAAATCAGACATAATCATTTAAAATTTGATGAATTTGTCATACGAATTCGTTAGAAACCTGCAATCACAAAAACAAATGCAAAACACCAAATATGCAAGTGCAGAAGCAAAAGACAATGATAGGAATAACAACAAACATGCCTAAATAATGGATTCCAATAAAAAATAAGGAAATGCAATACATTTAATGATTTATTTTAACTTTATCATGTGGTTATGCTAAATGCGGTGAACTCCAAGAAGCAAAAAACATAATAATTTAAGACAGTGCAGAAATACAATAGGAAAAATGCAGAGAAAGCTAAGGAAATGCAAACACTAGACTCTGATTGCCCCCAATCTAGACTACAGTTAGGATCACCTCCAATTGTACGAGATCATCTATGTCCCTCGACAAAATTGTCCGAGATCGTCTACGACGATCTAAGCTATCTTCGACTAAAAAATAGTAGAGTTCCTGCAAGAAAATGCAAAATATAGAATACAAACAATAGTGCGAGGGAATAAGAAACTAAATCTACAGGTAAATCCATCAGCTAAGGGGTTTAGGGGGTTCAGGGAGGTAAACTAGAAAAATCCTAGTTTATATAGGATTAGGAAGAGGTTAGGAGGTTGGGGATCATCCCAATATGGGAGATCTCCAATGGGGAAATCTCCAACTATGCAGACACATTTCTACCCAAGTTGGAGAGGCTTTTGAAACAGAAGCTAATTATGAAAATTTGGTTTTGGGACGAAATCGTCTAGACGTTCTATTCCAGATGAATTCGTCGGATCGGGGATGATTTTGTCTAATCTGCGACGATATCGTCCAATGATCAAAACAAATCCTAAAAATGGCACGAAAAACGAGGAAAGCGGGTAACAAGCAGTTTAACGAGCAGCTTGGGGTTAAAATTTAAATTTTTATCTTTTATCTTTTGCTAAGGTTTTAACCGTGTCAATTTTAGGGTGCTACATTTTGCCCCCTCTTTAGCAAATTTTTTGAAGAAAATGCGTTAAAGACGTGTTTTTCCCATTTTATGAGAAAGCAAAAATATACTCAATTTTTTAGACGACGATTCTTGGTCGAATCGTACGAATGCTGACTATGGTGCCCCCTTTGTGTTTTTACCCAAATCGGACGTTTAAGGTTAAAATGCGAAAAAACAAAAATTAAAAATGTTGATTTTTAAATAAAACTAAGAAAATAGGGTAAAACCCTAATTCTTTTTTACTGTTCATTTTTACTGTTCCAGAGCTCTAAAGAGAGAAAAATGGTGGAGACAGCGCACAGAGTGATAGAGGTCCGGTGTGGGCTACGGGTAAGGATCTAATCCTAGTAGATTAGGTTTGATTTAACTTTGTGCAAGTTTTTGGATTTAAATTTGATTGTTTGGGGCATCGCGACCGTTTTTAGGCTGTCGACGTCATTGGGACAAAATCGTCCCGATTTCATCGAAATTGTCCCTAGATCATCAATTTCGTCTGAGGGTAAAATCGATGAATTAGGGGCGATTTCCTCCAACAAGGTGCGATCCCCAAGTTGCGAAATAGGGGATGATTTCATCCTCAAAAAAGATGATTTTTCCCAATTTGGGACGATATCATCTTTAACTTGATTTTAAAATGTATTTAATTTGATTTTAATGATTAATTTATTAATGATTTTGTTGTTTTATTGTTTGTTTTGCAAAAAGGGTTACTAAAGAGCCAGGAATGGAAATACGGCAGACTAAGAGATGACATAGCCATGCTCGACCAAGAAGAGCGTGACCAACTAGCACAGGTCATTCTATAGCATGTGGCAGAGATGCCACAAGTACCGACTGACATGGGGCTAATGAAAACCCTGGTAGAGAGGTGGTATCCAGGGTCATCCTGTTTCCAATTACCGACAAGGGAGATGGCTCCCACTCTAGAGGACGTATGGAGGATCATGAGGATCCCCATATAGGGATGGCTGATGATGCCTACAGTAAATCAAGGCTAGGCGATGATGAGATTGACAGGAGACCCGAGCTTCGCCCTAGATAAGGGCAGGGTGAACATCGAGTCTCTACAGTAGATGCCTGGGGCATCTAGGCTAACTCAGGTTTTGGCAGGAGTGGTTGGTGGCTTACTATTGTGCCACCAAAGTGGATGCAGACTACCATGGGTGCTCTCAGATATAGTCTACGACATGAGAGACCACAAGTATAGATTTGCATGCGTAAGCTTTATACTTTACCACTTGTATAGGATCCTGCATGGGGTCATATACAAGGGAGGTCGATTTTTGGTCTTGACATCGCTGCTGCAGGTTTGGTGTTGGGAGCACATTGCGATGTAGAGGCCATTAGGTCTTCCATTGATAGGGGTTGATCGGGAGAGACCCCAGGTTTTCTATTGGTGGCTACAGAGGGGGTCATAATGGTGGATAGATCTACCGATGTCACGGAGGTTGCTAGACGACCTCATCCTGGACCAGATCACCTGGAGGCCATTGTGAGAGCATCCAGGGTGGGCAGAGGATGGGCAGGAGCTGGCTCGCAATAGGTGAGTCTGTTGGCTGAGGATGGAGTGGGGAGAGGTAGAGCTCCACCGCTATGATCGGGTACTTCGGTAGTTCAATCTACAATAGGGGATCCCTTCTCTCATGGATTATGAGTACTCCCAAACTATTTGGGATAGTACTATGTTGAGCGGGGCTCTAGATATGCAACGATTTTGGAGTTAGGACATAGACGATGCCCCCATCCAGCCAGTGGATGGTGACGATGCCGGGGTTGTAGACGGCTACGATGCCTGGTATGCAGGCATTCGCCCTCCTCGAATGACGAGGGCACAAGGTCTAGTGCACATCAGGGTGCACCAGATGGGGAGGTGATGGTAGGCTGCTATTGAGACAGTGCGGGGTCATGAGGGGAGAGAGTAGCAGTGGTACCAATAGGAGAGACGCCAACAGATGGGTCAGGCTCCATAGAGGCCATGGGAGATAGGGCAGAGGGATGAGAGACTCCCTAAGTAGCAGGGGGAGGGACCACCATCGCTTGATAAGGGCAAGGGTGTTGACGTAGGGGAGAGCAGCAAGATGATGGCTCTCTAGGCTGAGGCTGCCCACCTTCAAGCTTAGGTGCAGTCATTGCAAGACGAGGCTACTCAGATGAGGACTCAGGTACGAACACTATAGGATGAGACTACATGGCTCAGGGCACGGAGCGGAGGGGTGAGCAAGGATGAGCTAGTGTGGTCTATGATGCAGACCGTATTTTACCAGGGGGTATACTTCCAGCTAGTTCTAGAGGGCCAGAGGGTACAGCTGCAAACCAATATTGTGGAACCAATCAAGATAGGATTGATGAGGACATCCTCACGATCAACGACAAGGACTCGAGATACAGCTCAGACCTCTATGGGACCACCTCCTCCACGTCAGGGTAGGGGAGGAGATGAGGCTGAGAGCTCGAGGGCTTCTCGAGGCAAGGTGCTATAGACTATATAGATTTTGTATAGATTTTTGAGAGGATTGAGTATGCCAGGGTATAGATTGTGGCATACCAATCCAATTTTGATATGATGTACATAATTTGATATATATATATGGTCTTGTTTCTGATGATATGACTTGTTCATATGTTTTTATGATGCTTTAATGTTTGAATTGTTTGCTTGTTTGATTGATGATTCATGTAATTATGTTGTTTGGAAATATTATAATTTGATGTGTATCGCTCCAAATTTTTCACACCCTTACCTTCAGGCTATAGGATCCGTGCCCGAAAGGGGGATGTGAAAAGGATGGCATGGTACCTCGGACTGAGAGGCCTTGCGAAGGTCCCGCCTCTCGAGGGAGGTGTATTATGGTGATTTTTCGATGGATGGTGGGTTCACCAGGAAACATTTAATGGCAGTTTCCACGCCTAGGTTGGGAATGTGTTTTATGTGTTCGTTTTAGCCTTAAACATTCAAGTCCTAGGTTTGGCCAAAATGCGTCTAAGCTATTCTATATGAAGATGCAGATTAAATGAATACAGAAAACAAAATTAAGACAAAAAATAGAGAAATTAAGGAATATTAAAAGAAAATACCTGATCCGGATGTCTGATGAAGATTCTAATTCTTGAAGCAGTCAGGATCGTCTGGAATTCGACAGAATCGTCTGAGATCAGACAAGATCGTCTGAGATCTGACGAATTCGTCAAACGAATTCGTCAGAGACCTACAAACAGAGAAATAGGTGCAAAACACAGAAAATACAACTATGCTAACAGAGGGAAATAGTGTAAAATGACAGTAATAACATCAAAATGATAATAATGAACAAAATACGAGTATACTATGAAGATTTAATGACAATTATGACTTAATTATGCATTTGATCTAGATGGGTGAACTCCAAAATGCAAGATAGCATAAAATAATAAATAAACTAGCTAATTACAAAATAAAACAATAGATTAAAAGATGAAGAAATGCAAACTTTAGGCACTGATTGCCTCAATGTTGACTGCAGTCAAAATCGTCTCGCATTGGTACGAAATCGTCTCTGATTCGATAGGATCGCCTCCGATCTGAACAAGATCGTCTGCGACGATGTAAGCTTGCTCCGGCTAAAAAACACTAAGGTACCTGCAACAAAATTTGAATAGAACTAATGCAAATAATAATTTGGGATGTCTTAATGTGTATGAAGTCGAGTTACAGAGGATTTCAGCCGGGGGGTGCTAAGGGGAGGGCTTAGGATTAAATAGGCTTAGGAGGGAGGTTAGGAGGTTGGAGATCATCCCTATTTGGGAGATCTCCAATGGGGGAGGGTCTCTAACGGCGTAGACACGCTTCTGCCCGGATTAGAGACCCGTTGGAACAGAAGCTAATTGTGAAAAATCAGTTTTGGGACAAGATCGTCTGGACGTCCTAGCCCAGACGAAATCGTCAGATCTGGGGCGATATCGTCTGATCGACGACGATATCGTCAAACGGTCAAAACAAACTCTAAAAATGGCATGGGAAAGGGGGAAACGGATTACACGACGGTTAACAGGCGGTTTGGGAGGTTAAAATTTGAATTTGAATTATTTACTAGAGTAAATGTAATTATTAAGATTTCATTGCGCCAATTTTAGGGTGCTACATTTTGCCCCCTCTTTAGCGAATTTTTTGAAGAAAATGCGTTAAAGATGAGTTCTTCTCGATCTACGAGAAAGCAAAAATTATTCCCATTTTTAGGCGACGATTCTTGGTCGAATCGTACGATAGCTTACTATGGTGCCCCCTCCGTGTTTTTACCCAAATCGAACGTTTGAGGTAAAAATGCGGAAAAGCAAAATTTTAAAAATGTTTTTAATTGTGTTTTGAATAAAATTAAGAAAAATAGGGTAAAACCCTAATTCATTTTTACTGTTCATTTTTCTTGTTTTTAGAGCTCTGCAAGAAAAAATGGTGGAGACGGCACACAGATCGACAGAGGTCTGGTGCGGGCTACGGGTAAGAGTCTAAACTTAGTTTAGAATGGTTTAAGTTGAATTTACATGCTTTTTAGGTGAATTTTAAATAAATTTTGAGCATCGCGGCCATTTTTGGGCCGTCGACGTCGTCGGGACGAAATCGTCTCAAGTTCGCCGATTTCGTCGAAGGGCGAAATCGACGAAAGGGGGACGATTTCGTCAAATTAGGGACGATTTCAGCTTGCAAAATCGGAGACGATTGTGCTCAAATTTGGGACGATATCGTCCAATAGTGGACGATATCATCATTTGTATAAAATTGAACTTATTTTAACTTGCATTTTTAATCACTTGAGTTTTATTAATGATTTTTATTGTTTTGTTGTTTATGTTGCAGAGAGGATTGCTAAAGAGCAGAGAATGGAAATATGGAGGGTTGAGAGATGACTTGGCCGCTCTAACACAAGCAGAGCGGGATCAGCTGGCACAGGCCGGCTTACAACATGTGGCAGAAATGCCACAAGTTTCTACGGACATGGGGCTACTGACAACCCTGGCAGAGAGGTGGTATCCGGGTTCTTCCTATTTTTGGTTACCCACAGGGGAGATGACTCCCACATTGGAGGATGTATGGAGGATTCTGAGAATCCCCATACAAGGATGGTTGATCACTCCTACGGCCAATCAGGGCCATGCTATGATGCGGTTGTGTGGTGACCCGAGCTTCACCCTGGAGAAGGGCGGAGTGAACATCGAGGCACTACGTCAGATGCCTGGGGCATCCAGACTCACACAGGTTTTGGCCGGAGTGGTGGGTGGACTTCTGCTGTGCCACCAGAGTGGGTGCAGGGTACCATGGGTGCTAGCAGATGTGATCTGTGACATGCGAGACCATGGTTACAGATTTTCTTGGGGCAGCTTTGTTCTATGTCGGTTGTACAGGATCCTGCATGGGGTCGTGTACAAGGGCGGTCGATGTCTAGTTATGACATCGCTCCTACAGGTTTGGTGTTGGGAGCACATTGCAGTGCGGAGGCCGATAGGGCTTCCTTTGATAGGGATTGACGGGGAGAGGCCCCGAGTTTTCTACTAGTGGCTCCGGAGAGGGTCACAACGGTGGATTGACCTACCGATGTCCCGGAGACTGCTGGATGACCTTGTCCCAGACCAGATCACCTGGAGGCCATGGCGAGAGCACCCAGGGTGGGCCGAGGATGGACAGGAGCTGGCTCGCGTCAGGCGAGTTTGCTGGCTGAGGATGGAGAGGGGAGAGGTGGAGCTCCACCGCTACGACCGAGTTTTGTGATAGTTCGGTCTACAGCAGGGGATCCCATCTCTTAGGGATTACGAGTTTTCCTGGACTATCCGGGATAACACCACGGTGAGTGGGGCTCCAGACATGCAGCGCTTCTGGAGTCAGGACTCGGACGATGCCCCCATTCAGCCAGTGGATGGGGACGATGTAGGGGTAGCCGATGGCTATGATGCCTGGTACGCAGGCATCCGCCCTCCTCGGATGACGAGGGCTCAGGGTCCGATTCACGCAGTTGTGCATCGAATAGGGAGGCGGCACCAGGCGGCTATGGAGGCGGCCCAGGGTCATAGAGGGAGAGAGCAGAGGAGGCCACAGGCGCAGGAGAGGCCACGACAATGGGAGAGGAGGGAGGAGAGACCCCCTTCTCCATAGAGAGAGAGGCCACCATCGCCCGATAAGGGCAAGGGTGTTGACACTGGGGAGAGTAGCGAGACAATGACTCTTCGAGCGGAGACAGTCCATCTCCAAGCATAGGTGCAGACCCTACAGGAGGAGGCTGCACGACATCGAGCTGAGGTGACACAGCTCAGAGATGAGATTGCACGCCTCAGAGCACGAGGCGGAGGGGCGAGCACTCAGGAGCTATCATGGTCGATTGCTCAGATCACGTTCTACCAGGGCATCTACTTTTAGATGGTGCCAGAGGGTGGAGGGATTACAACTGCCAGTCGGCATTGCTAACCCGATCAAGATTGGGTCATCGAGGACTTCGTCTCGATCGACGACTAGGACTCGTAGTACCACTCATACTACGATGGGGCCACCTCGTCCACCTCAGGGCGGGGGAGGAGATGAGGCTGAGAGCTCGAGGGGTTCTCGAGACTACTACCTTGCACTAGATTGAGACATATTATTTTTGATAGAGGATTGAGTATGCCGAGATGTATATTGTGGCATACCAATCCAGTTTTGATATGATGTATATATTGTTGATATATATAGATGAGATATTTTTTGATCATATGACTTGTGTTATGTATTTTTATGATGCTTTTATGTTTGATTGATTGATTTGATGATTGGATTGAGGATTCATGTAATTATGTCGTTGGAAATATTATGATTTTGATGTCATGCTGTAAGATTTTAAATGAAATAATCTGATGTAACAAATTGGTTGTTTGTGATGTAATGTGATAAAAGATAAAAAGAGACTTCTAACAATAATTTCAAAGGACATTGTCGCTATTATAGACCATTTCATGGAGTCGCCGCTCACTCGGTCATCAAGCTAATCCCAGTATAGAAATATTGTTAAAAAGTAAAAGAGTGCTTAAGAGACTGTCTTAAGACTTTGGTGCAATGGTGCAAATGATGATGATGATGGTTTGTTTTCAGATTTTCATAAAAATAGTATGCATGAAATAATGTTAAAATGATTTTTGCTAGGCATAAATTCCTAAGTGTGATAAATTTTTTGGATAATTCCCTAGGAATTATACCATCATTGCAAAATTGAAGGTTGACATAATGACATGAAATAGTGATAATGTGCTTGTTTGTTTGTTTAAAAGCATAATTGTATAATAGAATGATTTAAGTCATATGGTTTTTCATGATTTTTAAATAAATGGGGAATAAAAATTGTTACAATGGTTTGCGCTAGGCATAGAATATGTAGGTATAGACTTATACCATCATCGCGAAAATCAAAAAAATAGATAGTTTTATTGCATGGTTGATTTTTAATAAACAGAAAATATGAAGATGAGGACTTGCGCTAGGCATAAAATTCCAATTTTGGTTTTGGAACTATACCATCGTCGTGAAAGTCGACAATATATATATATATATTTTTTTTTTTTTTTTTTGATTGTATGGTTTTGAAAGAAATTTTGATTTTTCTATTATGCATGTAGTTGTCTTTAGACTAAACAACTGTACTTTAAAGAAGAAAATGAATTTATTCCAAACAATTTGCAAAAAATATTTCAAAGTATCTTAAAGACAAAAGTTAGATTTATAAGGAATCCCATGTGCATATGTGAATTCATTTCCAATCTTGATTTATCATAATGATACACAAAATCTCTCAAATATAAAATGTGTGTGCAATTGCTATGTTCATTTACCAGTTTTGAGCAAGATAATATGATACAAGTGATTTGAATAAACCAAATAAGTGTTCATTAACCATGATGTAGATGCATATAACCATACTAGACTACTATGTAAGTCGGATTATCAAGAGCTAGCTAATCCATAAGCAGACATAGGTCTATACAAAAGAAGGTCGCTAATGTGATAGACATATCGCCACGCTAGGAGTTACCCAAGGCCAAGCAGGTTGGGCACAAACCACTTGTTATGGGGCTTACCTCACAGTTTTCGAATAATTGAGAATTCCAGGGATTCAAGCTCATCAACCCTTCTTTTCTTTTCAAAGGGTAGGGAAAGGGATTTTATTGCTTTTGCTTTTTGCTTTCTTTTGCTTTTCTTTTTGTATTTTTGCTTGATATTTGAGATAATGCTATGAAATAATGCTTTTTTTTTTTCTCTTTTTCTTTTGAACTTTGCTTTTTCTTTCTATGCTAGGGATACTTGCTCGGATTAGCTGTAGAGCAAGGGATTTTTATTCCGGGTAGGGGTGAGCTTGTCCTTTTGCCAATTCTCAAAGATTCTAGACCATGTGCATGATAGGATAGCAGGGGAAACTTTTCGCTCAAGAAACCACTTCTACTATGTAGCAAAGCATGGAAATTACAAATATAATCATTTTATTGTGAAAAGATGTGCTTGGTTTAAGTAAATAACAAGATCAATTCTCTATGCTCAAACTTTATTTAATTGAATTTTGTGGACTTTGATATAAGAGAGATTAGTAATCATGCCAGATAAAATCAAGATATTTATTTTTGTGAGTGTGAAAGTGAGGGATTCCAAATAAATGCTAATTTATCCAAAATAATTTGAAACATATAACTGCAATATTTGTAAGAAGATATATATATAAATACTTTTTGAGAAGTTTTGAGAATGTTGACTCTCTCTTTCTTCTTTATGTTGTTTTGGTTTCGAAAGAGTCAAGAATATTGTTGTTTTTATTTTTATTATTATTTTTTTTTTTTTGAAAGAATTAACAAGTGCCATAAATAAATACAACAAATAGTTTTGAAGATTTTGATGATTATGAATGTTTTTGGTGTTTTTGAATTTATAAATTGAAAGAAATACAAGATAGTGATTTTGAAATATTTTAAACAAATATATACAAGGATGAAATGACCAAATTTATACATAGTAACGTTTAAGATGCAAAATATTCATGGGTTCTTTAAGTTCTTTACCATCTAAGGTAGATAATTTGTATGCTCCCGATTCAAATTTAGCAATGATAATGTATGGTCCAAGCCGGTTGGGCTCAAATTTACCTTTAAGGTCCTTAGTTGCATTAGTATTTTTTTTATTTTCTTTTAAAACAAGGTCGCCGATCTCAAAGGATCGATGACGAACTTTTTTAGCATATGATCTTTTAAGCTTGTTTTGGTAGGCACGGAGATGCTCCAAAGCATTGATGCATTTTTCATCTAGGAGTTCTAGCTGACTGAGTCTTCCAGCTCGATATTCATCTCCTACTTCGGTATCTTGAAGTAGTAGAGCCAAAGAAGGAACTTCTAATTCAAAGGGAAAAACGACTTCAACACCATAAACCAAAACAAAAGGTGAAGTTCCAGTGGGGGTTCGAACACTAGTTCGATAGGCCCACAAGGCTGGATATAACTGAATGTGCCAGTCACGGCTAGTTTTATTGACCAATATTTTGAGAATTTTGATTAAGGTTTTGTTAGATGCTTCTGCTTGACCATTACCCTGAGGATAATAGGGAGTGGACCAGCGATGTTGAATCTTATATTTTTGGCATAATTTTTTAACATCTTTATTTTTGAAACAAGTTCCATTGTCAGAGATGAGATTTGCAAGAATTCCGAACCTACAAATGATTTGATTAAAAATAAATTTAGAGACTTGTGTGCCAGTGCAAGAAGCTAAAGGCATAGCTTCAACCCACTTCGTGAAATACTCAGTGGCGGTTATGATGAATTTGTGTCCATCAGATGACACAGGATTGATTTTGCCAATAATATCTAAACCCCATTTTGAAAAGGGCCAAGGAGATGAAATAGCCTACGAGTTCTTGTGCGAGCGCATGGACAAGGTCGAGCATGTTTCTGGCACTTGTCGCAATGGCGCACATAATCATGTGCATCATTCTCCATGGTAGGCCAAAAGTATCCTATCCTAAGGAGCTTTTTAGCAATGACACTACCACAGAAGTGTCCTCCACAAGATCCATCGTGGGCTTCACTCAAGGCTGATTTGGATTCTTCTAAATTCAAACATCTTAATAGGATACCTTCAAAAGATCTCCTATATAAAGTATTGCCAATTATTACAAATCGACTTGCTCGTCTACGTAATAACCGACGCTGGTTTCTATTAGAATTGGCAGGGAAAGTCCCATTTTGGAGAAAATCAAATATATCCGTATACCAAGGTTCGGGAGTAGTTTCATTGATTAGAAACACATCCAAAGGTTCTAAGCATGACTTATTTGAAGCGGGTTCCTGGAGTCGACGAATAATGATAGTGGCATATTCGTCATCTAACTCCAAGGGCAGGAGAGATGCAGCTGCGGCCATAGCATCAGCTGCACGGTTGCAAGTTCGAGGAATAGCTTCCAAGGTAACTTGATCAAATAGAGACATTAATTGTAAAACATAGGCTTTATATGGGCATAGTTTATCATCTCTGGTCTGATAAACTTCATTAATTTGGTTTATAACCAGTTGAGAATCACCAAAAACTAACAGATGTTTAATTTTTAGCGCCAAGGCAGCTCGTAATCCAAGGATTAGAGCTTCATATTCAGCAGTATTGTTGGTGCAAGCAAATGTTAATTTGAAGGACAGAGGAATAAGATGTTTTTGTGGGGATATTAAAATAATACCCGCACCAGCCCCACTCATGCATCGGGCTCCATCAAAGTATAAGGACCATTGTTCAATATGGTCTGCCTCTAATTGAAGGCATTCATCAGGAAACTCAATGATGAGGGGATGGGTAGACTCTAAGGGTGCAGCAGATAATTGATCTGCTATGATTTGACCCTTAACAGACTTCTGTCCTATGAATGTGAGATCAAACTCGCTTAGAGCAAGAACCCACTTGGCTGTGCGACCCGATAAATAAGGTCGACTCATGAGATACCTTAAGGGATCATATTTAGCAATGACATAAGTTTTTTGACTAAGCATATAATGTCGTAATTTTTGCATAGCAAACATGACTGCTAGACATAGTTTTTCTAATGTTGTGTAGCGGGTTTCATAACTGATGAAGGTTCGGCTAATATAATAATTAGCCCGTTCTCTCTTTTCATCATCAAGCTGAGCTAACATAGCTCCTAAGGCAGAATCGAAGCTAAAATATATAGGAGAAATGGGCGATCAGGTTTAGGCGGTGAAAGCACGGGTGGATTAAGGAGGTATTGTTTGAGAAGTTCAAAAGCTTCTCTACATTCGTCATCCCAATTAAAAGGGACATCCTTCTTAAGGAGTTTAAGAAAGGGACCGGTTTTGTCCACCAGCTTATCGATGAAGCGACGGATGGCTTGAAGCTTACCTTGTAAACTTCGTAACTCAGATATATTAGTAGGTGCGGGCATATCAGTGATAGCCGCAATCTTGAGAGGGTCGATTTCGATACCACGTAAAGAAACTAAAACCCCTAATAGTTTATCGGACTTAACTCCGAATATGCATTTGTCTGGATTTAATCGAATAAGATATTCTCGTAATCGATTAAAAACTTTCTCAAATCATCTAAATGATTATCTTCATTAATAGATGAGCTATAATATCATCTAATAATCATGTAGGATATCATGCATGATATCATAAAAATATAAGTCATGTTGATAGGTAGATGGATTTTTAGAGGCAAATCATCATGCCTATCCAAATAATCTTGATAACATATGAGTTGATCATCATCTTCAAAAGGAAAGGGTTGACCCTTACTAGGAAATAGGCCCACACCACAGTGGGCAGGCCACGGTTCTACCTCGAAAGGTTCTTTCATGCCATTTTGGAAAGGTCCCAAGCCTTTCCCTTTATATCCCATTTTAAGCATTATGGGTTTAGCTTTAATATATTCATTGGTAAAATAACACCGAGCATATCCCTCATGATGAGTTTTAATATTTCGAGGGATTCTTCCCTGATCATATCCTTTATAAATGAAGGCACAACTCCCGACTTGGTAAGTACTTCCCATAGGTTGTGGGAGGCCCAAAGTACGAGGAGATGGCGGCAAGTTATTTAAAAGAATTGAATCTTGCATGAAAGCATTTGTTTTTTCTGATATTAAGATTGTGGATAAATGCGGTAAAAGTTCATCGAGAAAGAGCATAAGATGTAGAAGGATCATTCCCTATATCTTTAGATGTGGAAGGTATGATAGATGTTGATAATGTGGAAGTGTTAATAGATGGGTCTATAGGTTTTGAAATTATAGGGATAGAACATGAAGGATTGGTTGTAGATTGAAGATCTTTTTGAGGTTCTAGAGTGATTTGTTTAGAAGATTGTTGATCTATATGTATAGGTTTAGGATGAAATTAATGGAGGGGAAATAGGTGAAGTTATGGGTGTGTGTTTCACAGGTTTAGATGAAAAATAAGAATTAGGATGTGTGGATGACAGAGCGGGGCAAAATTGCACTCCAACAGGTTCTGCCAAAGCACACATATCAAAGGGTCTAGGGTCACCATGGATAGTGACCAACTGATTTTTAAATTCGAATTTAACACATTGGTGTAAAGTTGATGGGACAGCCCACATTGCATTGATCCAAGGGCGACCCAAGAGTATATTGTACGATGCTGGGCAATGTACAATAAACACGGTTGTATCTAGGGTTCTAGGACCAACTTGCAATGGGATGGTAATAACTCCACATGTTTCTTGTGTTTCGTCATTGAAAGCTTTGATAATCATGTCAGTTTTCTTCATTTCATCACTTCTAAAGCCAAATCTTTGGTAGAAGTCAAAAGTGCAAATGTTTAGAGATGAACCATTATCAATCAAGACTCGTTTGACAGCTACATCTCCAATTAGAGCAGTAATATATAAGGGATTATCCTTATGTAAACTGTGTTGTGGGATATCTTTATCCCGGAAGTCAATACAATCAACTTCTCGAGTGATGATAGTATTGGCCATGGCTTCAGGTTGAATGTTTTGAGGTACCATCATTTGGCTTAATGTAAGCATCAACTCATCCCTATGGGTAGGAGAAGATCTTAATAAATCCAAAAGGGAAATTCTGGTTGTAGTATTGGATAATTGCTCATTAATATTGTAAGGGGGTTTAGGTTGAACATTGGAAGCATGATTCCCTTTATTGGGATTTTTCAAAACAAATGGAGCTGATCCATCATTCTGATTTGGTTCTTGTTGAGAATTTTGAGCCTGTTGTCGGGTAACGACTCCAATGGTACCTACAATGTTATATTGAGGATGCTGAACTAGTCTCGGTCGAGCGTTTATGGCTTGTTCATTAGGGAGGAATTGATTAGAAGAGGGTCGAGTAGTAACTCTTCTAGGAAATGGTTCTTCCGGAACCATAGCATCTGTGATGGGTTGAATAGGATCTGATTCATTTTCAGAACTATTCGATTGGTTTGAAGTGATGTCTATTTCACTTTCAGTATCTGATTCTACATCACTAGAATCTGGAGTTTGAATATTATGTAAGGGCCTGGTCGTAACCATGGATAAGGTTGTGTCAAATATTTGAGGATCCTGAATAGGTAATTGTCCGCTAATAGTTCCTACATATCGGGTAGGAGGAGGAACATTATGATGTTCGATTTGATTGGCCACCTCTTTACCATGTCTTGGTAAAGGGTGTTGAAATATGTCTAATGATTGATTAGCATTTTGATTTTGATTTTGGGGAATGGTCTTTTGAGTGTTATTAGGAGCATTTTGTTTAGGTTGGAAGGCTTGCACCTCCATTTCATTATTATCAATCAGATCTTGTATTTTATGTTTCAACCTTTTACAAGCATTGGTAGAGTGTCCAGGTCCTCTATGGAAATCACAGTGTAAGTCAGCTCTATATCCGGGTATAGTTGGATCAGGTTCCCGGATAGCTGGTAATTGGATCAAACCTCTTTCGAGTAATTGAGGTAAAATAGTTGATAATGGTTGATTCAATCTAGTAAATTCTCGAGGAGGCTTATCAGGCGGTTTCAATATAAATTTTTTTGTTGTTTTCGTTGCATTGATATTAGCAACATTTTTGTTGTCAGTGACTCCGTCACCAACAACTTGTTTGTTTTTATATTGATTTCTGGATGTTTTCTCATCATCCTTCTTCCTAAGTTGGCCTCTCCTAATGAGGGCATCTTCTACTCTTCGAGCTAAATCTATAGCTTGATCGAAGGTAGTTAAAGTAGCGGTTGATAGCTCATAAGATATTTGTTCTTGTAAATTATTAATAAAAATGTCCAACATTTCCCTATAAGGTAGCACAAAGTGCAGTTTTCCTATCAATTGCCTCCATCTAGCTAAGAAATCGGCAAAACATTCATCCTTGTCTTGTTTTAAGTTGTATAAATCTTTAATGGTTACATGCCTCTCGATGTAGGCACTAAATTGATGGACAAAAGATTCAATTGTTTCTTCAAAGTTTCTCAAAGAATGAGTGGGCAATTGATAGTACCACTCTAATGCCATTCCACCTAAACTTTTTGGGAACATTTTTAGTAATAGCAAGTCATCATGTGATATATCATGACATGCTATCCTAAACATGCGAAGATGCTCTATGGGATCTTCGGTTCCTTTATATATAGGCAGGATGGGCATGGGAAAATGCTTAGGGTACGGTTGTGCTACAACTATGGGATCCAAAGGTTGACTACATATCTCTCGATAATTGTACGAGGGACGATAAGGATCTATCTGGTCCATACGCGAAGCTAACTGTTTCACCATGGCTTCCAGATTACTAGTTTGCCCACCATATTGGTTCGGTAGGGCATTGATATGGGATTTGTGAGCATATGATGGAGGGACATGAAGATTAGATGCTATGTTGCTATTGTGTAAATTGTTGGTAGGAAAGGTGTTATGAAGGAATTTTGAAGTTGTATTATGCTGTATTCCAGATTGTTGAAAATTGGTGTTTGGCTTCATTTTAGGTTTTTGTTTACTTGAAGCATATTGATCAATAGTTTGGCGAAGTAAAGTAGTGAAGGAAGTTTTCTTTTGTGTGGGAATGATTTTAGGCTGAATAACAGGTTCCTTAGGAGGTTGGGTAACCTGTTGTTTTGACATGTTTTGAATCATAGTGACCATATCTGTATTGGATGGTCCAGCCTTATCACTTTCTTGATCAATGAAAGACAAGGGATTAGTGCGCACATCAAACATATGTTCCATGGCTGCTTGAGTGTCACTAATTTGCCCTTTATCAATACGAACTGCCACATTAAGAGCGTCAATGTTATCATTGAGAAATTTCCAGAAATGATCTACGTTGTCAAAAGCAATAGTTCCATCTGGAGCTACTCTAGGGGATGAGGATCCATCCTCTTTAACATTTTCTTCTTGTTCATTGTCTTCACCTAGGTCATCTTCTGGGTGATCTAGAGTTTCTCCTTCTGGAATTGGATCTTCAGGAAGGACATTTGGGTCTCTAGTTTTATCTTCTAACCAATCTTCTTCTTCTCCTTCGGTTTGTTTACCATTCCTAAGTTTAGGCATTGTGCTTAATTTTAGATTTCAGCAAATATATATATATATATATATATATATATATATATATATATATATATATATATATATGCAACAAGCTTAAGAGGTATATATTAATTATATACCTACTACAATATTTAAAATGAAATGTTTTGGTTTTTGTTATGTTTTTTAGTTTTTCTTTGTTTTTGTAATAATATTGTAAAGATAACAAATAACACAATAAATGCAAGAAATAATACTGAAAGTAATGATCTAGTTTTCTATAAACAATTTATAAATATCATTAATGGGCTCGAGTTCTTCAGGAGTCATGAAGTGTTCTTCTTCAAATTGAAAGTTTTCTTTCAAAAATTTAATGAAAAGAGCTATAGTGATATTATCTGTCTCGGATCTTTGGTTGATAGAAGTAAAGCTCGTGGCAATACTCTCGATATAACACGGCTCGAGGAACTCTATTCCATATTTCCCTATCCGTAAGAACAACCTCTTGGTCTTCTACATGACCTAGGAACTGGTGTATAATGGCTGCGTTCTCGAGGTATTCCTCGAAGGTGAACAATTCTGAAGACACAAGAGCTCTCCTATAAGCTAACCATCTATGGTAGGCTCTCTGAAGTTCATGATAAAAGACAAGTTGATGAGGATCCAGGATTCTATCTAGGACAAGCCTCTTGATTTGTTTAAGTTTTGTTGACCTAGATGAAATGACACTAAGTCTTCTATCAAGTTCGTCCCACAAGAGTTGATTTCTATCTGTTTCAGGCACACTAAGCACAGAATTGATTTCTATGGCTGCCAATTGGTTTTCAACATTTATAGTAACTGCTAATATTTTCTTAGGAGCTACCATCTAAACATGATATGCAACTTATTAATTTTAAATGATTTGAAATGCATCTATGTTTTAGTTGTTTTTATTTTTTTTTTTTTTCAAAAGGTTTAAAATGCATTCACGTCGGGTTCACCAAAATGTATCGCTCCAAATTTTTCACACCCTTACCTTCAGGCTATAGGATCCGTGCCCGAAAGGGGGATGTGAAAAGGATGGCGTGGTACCTCGGACTGAGAGGCCTTGCGAAGGTCCCGCCTCTCAGGGGAGGTGTATTATGGTGATTTTTCGATGGATGGTGGGTTCACCAGGAAACATTTAATGGCGGTTTCCACGCCTAGGTTGGGAATGTGTTTTATGTGTTCGTTTTAGCCTTAAACATTCAAGTCCTAGGTTTGGCCAAAATGCGTCTAAGCTATTCTATATGAAGATGCAGATTAAATGAATACAAAAAACAGAATTAAGACAAAAAATAGAGAAATTAAGGAATATTAAAAGAAAATACCTGATCCGGATGTCTGATGAAGATTCTGATTCTTGAAGTAGTCAGGATCGTCTGGAATTCGACAGAATCATCTGAGATCTGACAAGATCGTCTGAGATCTGACGAATTCATCAGACGAATTCATCAGAGACCTGCAAACAGAGAAATAGGTGCAAAACATAGAAAATGCAACTATGCTAACATAGGGAAACAATGTAAAATGACAGTAATAATATCAAAATGAAAATAATAAACAGAAACATGAATGTACTATGATGATTTAATGACAATTATGACTTAATTATGCATTTAATCTAGATGGGTGAACTCCAAAATGCAAGATAGCATAAAATAATAAATAAACTAGCTAATTACAAAATAAAATAGCAGAGAAAAGATGAAGAAATGCAAACTTTAGGCACTGATTGCCTCAATGTTGACTGCAGTCGAAATCATCTCGCATTGGTACGAAATCGTCTCTGATTCGACAGGATCGCCTCCGATCTGAACAGGATCATCTGCGACGATGTAAGCTTGCTCCGGCTAAAAAACACTAAGGTACCTACAACAAAATTTGAATAGAACTAATGCAAATAACAATTTGGGATGTCTTAATGCGTGTGAAGTCAAGTTACAGAGGATTTCAGCCAAGGGGATGCTAAGGGGAGGGCTTAGGATTAAATAGGCTTAGGAGGGAGGTTAGGAGGTTGGAGATCATCCCTATTTGGGAGATCTCCAATGGGGGAGGGTCTCTAACGGTGCAGACATGCTTCTGCTCGGATTAGAGACCCGTTGGAACAGAAGCTAATTGTGAAAAATTAGTTTTGGGACAAGATCGTCTGGACGTCCTAGCCCAGACGAAATCGTCAGATCTGAGGCGATATCGTCTGATCGATGACGATATCGTCAAACGGTCAAAACAAACTCTAAAAATGGCACGGGAAAGGAGGAAACGGATTACACGACGGTTAACGGGTGGTTTGGGAGGTTAAAATTTGAATTTGAATTATTTACTAGAGTAAATGTAATTATTAAGATTTCACTGCACCAATTTTAGGGTGCTACATGATGTCATGATATGAAATTTAAATGAAATAATCTGATGTAAACAATTAGTTTTTGTGGTGTGATTTGATGAAAAATAAAAGGGACCTCTAACAATAATTTCAAAGGACATTGTCATTGTTATAGACCATTTCATGGAGTCACCGCTCACTCGGTCGTCAAGCTAATCCCAGTATAGAAATATTGTTAAAAGTAAAAGAGTGCTTAAGAGACTGTCTTAAGACTTTGTGTTGTAATGATGGAGATAATGATGGTTTGATGATTTGTTTTCAGATTTTCATAAAAATAGTATGCATGAGATACTAAAAGAAATATGATTTTGCTATGATTTTGCTAGGCATAAATTCCTAAGTGTGATAAAATTTTGAACAATTCCTTAGGAATTATACCATGGTTGCAAGATTGAATTTTGACATAATGACATGAAATAGAATAAGTGTTCGTTTGTTTGTAAAGCATAATTGTGTAACATAATGATGCAAGTCATATGAATTTGTTTTTTAAAATAAATGGAAAATAAAATTAGAACAATGGTTTGCGCTAGGCATAGAATTTATAGGTATAGACTTATACCATCATCGCGAAATCCAAAGAAGAAAATAGATTTTTGGTTTTATTGCAAGATGAATTTTTGACTTTTGATAAACAAAAAAATAATAATATGAACATTTTGTTTGAAATCATTTTTGTGATTTTGTGAGAAAATGTATATAATTGCTTTTATACAAAACAAAAATTCTGAAATAAAAGGGTAAAATTATTCCGAAAAGAATTACAAAAACATTTTAAATTATCTCAAAGACAAATGTAGATTTATAAGGGATCCTCATGTGCAAATGTGAGTTCATTACCGATCTTGATTTATCATAATGATACAAAATCTCTCGAATACAAATGTGTGTGCAATTGTATTGTTCATTCACCAATTTTGAGCAAGATAATTTGATACAAGTAATTTGCCTTAACCAAATGAATGTTCGTTGACCATGATTTATATGCATGTAACCATACCGGACTACTATGTAAGTCGAGTTATCAAGAGCTAGCTAATCCATAAGCTGACATAGGTCTGTACAAAATAAGGTCGCTAATGTGACAGACATATCACCACGCTAGGAATTACCCAAGGCCAAGTGGGTTGGGCACAAACCACTTGTAATGGGGCTTACCTCACAGTTTTCGAATAATTGAGAATTCCAGGGATTCAAGCTCATTCACCCTTCTTTTCTTTTCAAGGGGTAGGGAAAGGATTTTATTGCATTTTGCTTTTGCGTTTCTCTTTTTGCTTCTTTTTTCTTTTTTTTTTTGTACTTTTGTATTTTTGCTTGATATTTGAGATAATGCTGAAATATTGTTGTGATGATACAAAATAACCTTTTTCTTTTTCTCTTTTTCTTGAACTTTTCTTTTCTTCCTATGCTAGGGATACTTGCTCGGATTAGCTATAGAGCAAGGGATTTTTATTCTGGGTAGGGGTGAGCTTGTCCTTTTGTCAATTCTCAAAGATTCTAGACCATGTGCATGAAAGGATAGCAGGGGAAACTTTTCGCTCAAGAAACCATTTCTACTATGTAGCATCACATCGAATTTGCAATGAAATCATTTTAATGTGAAAAGATATACTTGGTTCAAGTAAAAAACAAGATCAGTTCTCTATGCTCAAAACTTTAGTTAATGCCAATGTGGACTTTGATATAAGAGAGATTAATAATCAAAAATAAAATCAAGATATTTATTCATGTGAATGTGAAAGTGCGGGATTCCGAATAAATGCTAATTTATCCAAAATAACTAAAAATATAACTGCAATACTGCACGATTTGACAGGTATGAAAATAAAAGATGTTTTTGAAGATTTTGATGATTTTGATGTTTTTGATGTTTTTAATTTTAAGTTATGAATTGAAAGAAATACAAGGTGATTGTTTTTTTTTTTAATGTTTTAAATAAGTGACTAAAAGGAAATAATATGCAAAAACAAATATATACAATGATGAAATGACCAAATTTTATGCATAGTAATGTTTAAGATGCATAATGTTCATAGGTTCTTTAAGTTCTTTACCATCTAAGGTAGATAATTTGTATGCTCCCGATCCAAATTTAGCATTGATGACATATGGTCCAAGACAGTTGGGCTCAAATTTACCTTTAAGGTTTTTAGTTGCACTAGTATTTTTTTTATTTTCTTTTAAGACAAGGTCATCGATCTCAAAGGATCGGTGATGAAATTTCTTGAGATATGCTCTCTTAAGCTTGTTTTGGTAGGTGCAAAGATGCTCCAAAGCATTGATGTGCTTTTCATCGAGAAGTTCTAGCTGACTAAATCTGCCAGCACGATATTCATCCCCTACTTCAGTATCTTGAAGTAGTAGAGCTAAAGAAGGAACTTCTAATTCAAATGGAAAATGGCTTCAACACCATAAACCAAGACAAAAGGTGAAGTTCCAGTGGGGGTTCGAACACTAGTTCGATAGGCCCACAAAGAAGGATATAACTGAATGTGCCAATCTCGATCGGATTTATTGACCAATTTTTTGAGAATTTTGATTAAGGTTTTATTAGATGCTTCTACTTGGCCATTACCCTGAGGATAATAGGGAGTGGACCAACGATGTTGAATTTTATATTTTTGACATAATTTTTTGACATCTTTATTTTTGAAACAAGTTCCATTATCTGAAATGAGATTGGTAGGAATTCCAAACCTACAAATAATTTGATTAAAAATAAACTTGGAAACTTGGGTTCTAGTGCAAGAAGCTAATGGCATAGCTTCAACCCACTTCGTGAAATACTCAGTGGCGATTATGATGAATTTGTGTCCATCGGATGACACAGGGTTGATTTTTCCAATGATGTCTAAGCCCCATTTTGAAAAGGGCCAAGGAGATGAAATATCCTGCAGTTCTTGTGCAGGCGCATGGACAAGGTCAACGTGTTTCTGGCACTTGTCGCAATGTCGCACATAATTATGTGCATCATTTTCCATGGTAGGCCAAAAATATCCTATCTGAAGGATTTTCTTAGCAATGGCGCTACCACTAAAATGTCCCCCACAAGATCCATTGTGGGCTTCATTCAAAGCTGATCTAGATTCTTCTAGATTCAAACATCACAGTAAGATGCCTTCAAAATATCTTCTATACAAGGTATTACCAATAATCATGAAGTGACTTGCTTGTCTATAGAATAACCTATGTTGGTTGCTAGTACAACCATCAGGGAGGGTTCCTTTCTGCAGAAAATTAAATATATCAGTATACCATGGTTCAAGAGTTGTTTCGTTGATGAGAAACACATCCAAATGTTCTAAGCATGATTTTCTTGAAGTGGGTTCCTGGAGTCGATGAATAATGATGGTAGCATATTCATTGTCTAACTCCAAGGGTAAAAGAGATGCATCTATAGCCATAGCGTCAACCGCACGATTGCTAGTTCGAGGAATAGCTTCCAAAGTAACTTGATCAAACAAGGATAATAATTGCAAAACATATGCTTTATATGGGTGTAATTTATCATCTCTGGTATGATAAACATCATTAATTTGATTTATGACAAGTTGAGAGTCATCGCAAACCAATAAATTTTTAATTTTCAATGCCAAGGTAGCTCTTAATCCAAGGATAAGAGCTTCATATTGAGCAGTGTTATTGGTGCAAGCAAATTTTAATTTAAAGGACAGAGGTATAAGATGTTTCTACGGAGATATTAAAATAATACCCGCACCAGCCCCACTCATGCATCGGGCTCCATCAAAGTATAGGGACCATTGCTCTGCATGGTTTGCCTCTAGTTTAAGGCATTCATCAGGAAACTCAATGATGAGGGGACTGGTAGATTCTAAGGGCACAACAGCTAATTGATCTGCTATGATTTGACCCTTAACAAAATTCTATCCTATGAACGTGAGTTCAAATTCTCTTAGCGCAAGAACCCACTTGGCTGTGTGACCAGATAAATACGGTCGACTCATGAGATATCGCAAAGGGTCAAATTTGGCAATGACATACGTTTTTTGACTGAGCATATAATATCATAGTTTCTGTGTAGAAAATAAGACTGCTAGGCATAATTTCTCTAATATGGTATAGCAAGTTTCATAACTGATTAAGGTTCTACTGATGTAATAATTAGCACGTTCTTTCTTTTCATCGTCAAGTTGAGCTAACATAGCTCCTAAGGTAGAATCGAAAGCAAAAATGTACAAGATAAATGGACAATCAGATCTAGGTGGGGAAAGCACTTGTGTTTTAAGGAGATATTGCTTAAGGAGTTCAAATGATTCCTGGCATTCTTCGTCCCAATGAAAAGAGACATCTTTCTTAAGAAGCTTAAGAAAGGGTCCAATTTTGTCCGCCAACTTATCGATGAAGCGATGAATAACTTGAATCTTACATTGTAAACTTCATAATTCTTATATATTGGTGGGTGCGGGCATATATGTGACGATCTTGAGAGGGTCAATTTCAATGCCACATAAAGATACTATAACCCTTAATAATTTACTAGACTTGACTTCGAATATGCATTTGGCTGGATTTAGTCGGATAAGATATTCCCTTAACCGATCAAATACTTTTCTCAAGTCATTTAAATGATCATCTTCTTGGATAGAATGAGCTATAATATCATCTACATAATCATGTAGGATATCATGCATCATATCGTGAAAGATATAAGTCATAGCTCGTTGATAGGTTGCACTTGCATTCTTTAAGCCAAATGGCATCACTTTCCAACAAAAGGTTCCCCAAGGGGTAATAAAGGCTATTTTAGCCTGGTCTTTAGGAGCTATCCTGATCTGATTATAACCAGAAAATCCATCCATTAAGGATATCATTCCGCTTCCAGCAGTAAAGTCAATGATCTGATCCATGTTGGGAAAGGGAAAATCATCTTTAGGGCATGCAGCATTAATATCTCTGAAGTCTGTACAAACCCTAACTTTAGTGGCTTCTTTCTTAGTTACTGTAACTACATTTGAGGAGTCGTAGCTTCAAGTTGGGCTATACTCGGTATAGAGCGATCAAAATAAAATTCATTATATAACAATTCCTCAATGGAAACAGCATGAAAGATATCTCCCTCCAACTCGTCGTCGGATTCGACAATATTTTTAGGGTAAGCTATGGATAGCATATTGCAGGTAAAGGAATTATTCTTTGCACACAATGAATCTTGTTTATCCAGATAATCTTGGTACCATACAATATGGTCATCATACTCAAATGGGAAGGGCTGACCTTTACTATAAAATAGGCCCACACCACAGCAGGCAGGCCACGGTTCTACCTCAAAAGGTTCTTTCATACCATTTTGGAAAGGTCCCAAACCTTTCCCTTTATATCCTGATTTAAGCATTATGGGCTTAGCTTTAATATACTCATTAGCAAAATAGCATCTAGCATATCCATCACAATGTGTCTTAATGTTTTTGGGTATTCTTCCCCAATCATATCCTTTATAAATAAAAGCACAACTCCCAACTTGGTAGATACTTCCCATAGGCTGTGGGAGGCCCAAGGTACGGGGAGAGGATGGGAGTTTATTTTAAATAATGTAAGTTTGCACGACAGTGTTGGTTTCTTCGGATATAAGAATTTTAATAAATAAGGTAAGAGCTCATCAGTGAGAGCATAAGAGGTAGAAGGAACATTTCCTACATCGTCGGATGTAGAAAGGATGCCTGTAGTGGATGTAGATGTTATAGGGATATTGATGGGTGAGTCTATAGGTATGGAAGATATAGGAGTAAAACAGGAAGCATTGGTTGTAATTTTGGGATCTTTTCAAGGTCCTAATGTGGTTTGTTTAGAAGATGGTTGAGCTATATGTATAGGTGTAGTTGAAAGAGTAGATGATGTTATGGGTGTGTGTTTCACACGTTTGAGCGGATGATGAGAATTAGGATGTGTGGATAACAGGGCAAGGAAAAATTGAACTCCAACAGGTTCTTCCAAAGCACACATATCAAAGGGTCCAAGATCACCATGAATGGTAACCAACTGGTTTTTAAATTCAAATTTAACACACTGATGTAAAGTGGATGGAACCGCTCGCATCGTGTTGATCCAAGGGTGACCCAAAAGTATATTGTATGATGCAGGGCAATGTACAATAAACACGGTCGTATCTAGGGTTCTAGGACCAACTTGCAAGGGTATAGTAATGACTCCACACGTTTCTTGTGTTTCGTCATTGAAGGCTTTTATAATCATATCAGTTCTTTTCATTTCGTCACTTCTAAACCCAAATCGTTGGTAGAAGTCAAAAGTGCATATGTTTAAAGATGAATCATTATCAATCAAGACTCGTTTAACTGCTACATCCCCAATTAGGGTCGTAATATATAAGGGGTTATCCTTATGTAGGCTATGTTGCGGGATATCTCTATCTCGAAAGTCAATACAATGAATTTCATGAGTTATGATAGTATTGGACATGGCTTCAGGTTGAATATTTTGTGGTACCATCATTTGGCTTAATGTGAGCATTAATTCATCCCTATGGGTAGGAGAAGATCTTAACAGGTCCAAAAGGAAAATTCTAGTTGTAGTATTGGATAATTGTTCATTAATATTATAAGGAGGCTTAGGTTGCACATTAGGCACATAATTCCCTTTATTGGGATTTTTCAAAACAAATGGAGCTGATCCATCGTTTTGGATTTGATCCTATTGAGAGTTTTGAGCCTGTTGTCTGGTAACGGCTCCGATGGTTCCTACAATATTATTTTGCAAGTGATGAATAGGTCTTGGTCTAGTGTTTATGGCTTGTTCATTAGAAATTATTTGGTGAGAAGATGGTCTAGTAGTGACTCTTCTAGGAAATGGTTCTTCTGGAACCATAGAACTTGTGATAGGTTGAATAGGATCTGATTCATCTTCAGAACTATTCGATTGATTTGAGGTGATTTCCATGTCACTTTCAATCTCATATTCGGTGTCACTAAGATCAAGCATCCGAATATTATGTAGAGGTCTAGTCGTAACTATGGATAAAGTTGTGTCAAATATTTGAGGATCATGAATAGGTAATTGTCCACTAATAGTCCCTACATATCGGGTAGGAGGGGGAACATTATGATGCTCAATTTGATTAGCCACCTCTTTACCATGCTTTGGTAAAGGATGTTGAAATATGTCCAATGATTGATTGGCATTCTGATTCTGATTTTGGGGAATGTTCTTTTGAGCATTATTAGCAGGATTTTGTTTAGGTTGGAAGGCTTGCACCTCCATCTCATTATTATCAATCAAATCTTGTATTTTATGTTTTAATATTTTATAAGAGTTGGTAGCGTGTCCAGGTCCTCTATGAAAATCACAATGTAAATCAGCTCTATATCCGGGTATGGTTGGATCAGGTTCTCGGATAGTTGGTAATTGGATCAAACCTCATGCTAGTAATTGCGGGAGAATGGTTGATAAAGGTTGATTTAACCTAGTAAATTCTTGAGGTGGTTTATCAGGAGGTTTCAATATAAACTTCTTTGTTGTTTTTGCAGTATTAACATTGGCAATGTTTTTGCTATCAGTGACTCCATCACCCACAACTTGTTTATTTTTATATTGATTTCTGGATTTTTTCTCATCATCTTTCTTTTTGAGCTGACCTCTTCTAATGAGAGCATCTTCCACCCTTCGAGATAAATCTATAGCTTGATCGAAGGTGGTCAAGGTAGTAGTTGATAATTCATAGGATAGTTGTTCTTGTAAATTATTGATAAAAATATCCAACATTTCTTGATAAGGTAACACAAAGTGTAATTTTCCTATCAACTATCTCCATCGAGCTAAGAAGTCAACAAAACACTCATCTTTGTCTTGTTTTAGGTTGTACAAATCTTTAATGGTTACATGCCTTTCGATATAGGCACTAAATTGATGCACAAAAGACTCGACGTTCTCTTCAAAATTTCTCAAAGAATGAGTGGGTAGTTGATAATACCACTCCAATGCCATCCCCCTAAGCTTTTCGGGAACATTTTTAGTAATAGCAAGTCATCATGTGATATGTCATGACATGCTATCCTAAACATACGAAGATGCTCTATGGGATCTTCGGTTCCTTTATATATAGGTAGGACAGGAATAGGAAAGTGTTTGGGATATGGTTGTGCTACAACTATAGGATCTAGAGGTTGACTACACATCTCTCGATAATTGTATGAGGGACGGTAGGGATCTATCTGGTCCATGTGAGAGACTACCTGTTTCACATGGCTTCCAAATTACCAGTGTGTCCATCGTATTGGTTTGGTGGTACATGAGTATGGGGCTTGTGAGTGTAGGAAGGCGGGACATAAGGATTAGATGCTATATTTTTGTTATGCAAATGATTGGTAGGAAGAGTATTATGAAGAATATTTGTTGTAGTATTATGTTGTATCCCAGATTGTTGGAAATTGGTATTTGGTTTTGTTTTAGGCTTTTGTTGATTTGAGGTATATTGATCAATAGCTTGGCGAAATAGAGCAATGAATGAAGGTTTCTTTTGTGTGGGAATTACCCTTGGCTTGGTAACAAGCACCCTAGGTGGTTGGGTAACCTGTTGTTGTTGCATGTTCTGGATTATAGTAGCCATGTCCAAATTGGACGGTCCAGCTTGATCACTCTCTTGATCAATAAAGGACAAAGGATTAGTGCGTGTGTGATAGATGTCTTCTAGGGTTTCTTGAGTGTCACTAATTTGATCTTTATCCATATGAACTGCTCTATTAAGAGTGCCAATATTAGTATTGAGGAATTTCCAAAAATGTTCCATGTTCTCAAAAGTAACAACTCCTTCTGGAGTTATTTTAGGAGATGAGGATCCTTCCTCTCTATCATTTTCCTTTTGTTCATTTGCGTCCACAAATTCTTCTTCTTGTTGGTTTAAGGTTCCTTCTTCCTGAATTGGGTCTTCGGGAAGGACATCTGGGTTATTTTCTGGTTTTCTTAACCAATCTTCTTCTACTTCAATTTGTTTTCCATTCCTGAGTCTAGTCATTATGTCTAAATTTAGATTTTAGCAAATATATATTAATATATTTGTGACAGATTTTGGGAGGTATATATTTTAATTATATACCTACTATAATGCTTAAAAGAAAATGTTTTGATTTTTTGTTATGATTTTGTTTTGTTTTTGTTTTTTTTTTTATGCTTATAAAGGCAATAAACAACACACTAAATACAAGAAATAACAATAATAAAATAATAGCTTAGTTTTCTATAAATAGTTTATAGATATCATTGATAGGATCAAGTTCATCAAGAGTCATAAAATGCTCCTCTTCAAATTGGAAATGGTTTTTCAAGAACTTGATAAAGTGTGCTATAGTGATATTATCTATTTCAGATTTTGTTTTGTAAAAATAAATCTCATGACAATACTCTCGATATAACATAGCTCTGGGAACTCTATTCCATCTTTGTCTATCTGTAAGAATGACCTCTTGGTCCTCTATACGAGACAGAAATTTATGTACTATAGCTACATTATCGAGGTATTCCTCAAAGGTATACAACTTAGAAGACACAAGGGCTCTTTTATCTGCTAACCACCTATGGCAAGCTCTCTGAAGTTCATGATACAAAATCACTTGATTGGGATCCAAGATTCTATCTAGGACAAACCTCTTGATTTGCCTAAGTTCGGTTGCTCTAGATGAAATGAGATTCAATCTCCTATCAAGTTTGTCCCACAAAGGTTGAACCCTACTTGTTTGAGGTACTCTAAGCACAGAAGTAATCTCTATAGCTGCTAATTGATTCTCAACATTAATGGTGACAGCTCATCTTTTATTATAGTCTACCATCTAAATATGACATGCAATTTTTTAAGTCTAAATGCATTTATGTTTTGTTTTTCTTATTTTTATTTTTAGAAGGTTTTTGTTTTCAAAAGGTTCTTGTTTCACGTCGGGTTCACCAAAATGTATCGCTCCAAATTTCTCGCATCCTTACCTTCAGGCTATAGGATCCACGCCCGAAAGGGGGATGTGAAAAGGATGGGACAATACCTCGGACTGAGAGGCCCTTTGAAGGTCCCGCATCTCGAGGGAGGGGTATAAGGGTGAATTTTTGATGGATGGTGGGTTCACCAAGAAACTTTTGAATGGTAGTTTCCACGCCTAGGTTGACAGTGAGTTTGATGTGTTCATTTTTATACTCGATCATTCAACTCCTAGGTTTGGCCAAGATGAATCTAAACTATTCTATATG
Source organism: Wollemia nobilis (assembly GCA_028583015.1). NCBI lineage: Eukaryota > Viridiplantae > Streptophyta > Pinopsida > Araucariales > Araucariaceae > Wollemia > Wollemia nobilis. The sequence continues at coordinate 5,218,728 of JAQPPZ010003589.1, read as the reverse complement.
CCAATGCTGATTTAAATGAATACAGAAAATAGGAATGAATGCTAATAATAGAGAATATGCTAGCTAGAATGTGTCATACCTGATTTTGGATGTTTGATGAAGATTCTGAGTCTTGTAGCAGTTTAGATCGCCTCAATTCATACGTAATCGTCTGATATTTCATAGGATCATCCCAAATCATAGAAGGTCATCTGAAATCAGACATAATCGTCTAAAATCTAATGAATTCATCAGACAAATTCGTTAGAAACCTGCAATCACAAAAATAGACGCAAAATACCAAATATGCAAGTGCAGAAGCAAAGGAGAATGATAGAAATAATAGCAAACATGCCTAAATAATGGATTCCAATAACAAATAAGGAAATGCAGTAGATTTAATGATTGATTTTAACTTTATCATGCGATTATGCTAAATGAGGTGAACTCCAAGATGCAAAAAACATAATAATTTAAGACAGTGTAGAAATACAATAGGAAAAATGCAGAGAAAGCTAAGGAAATGCAAACTCTAGACTCTGATTGCCCCCAATCTGGACTACAGTTAGGATCGCCTCTAATCGTATGAGATCATCTGCGTCCCTCGACAAAATCGTCCGTAATCATCCGAGATCATCCGCGACGATCCGAGCTAGCTTCAACTAAAAAATAGTAGAGTTCCTACAAGAAAATGCAAAATACATAATACAAATAGTAGTGCGAGGGAATAAGGAACTAATTCTGCAATGAAATCCATCAACTAAGGGGTTTAGGGGGTTCAAGGAGAATAAACTAGAAAAATCCTAGTTTATATAGGATTAGGAAGAGGTTAGGAGGTTGGGGATCATCCCAATCTAGGAGATCTCCAATAGGGAAATCTCCAACTACGCAGACGCATTTCTGCCCAAGTTGGAGAGGCTATTGAAACAGAAGCTAATTATAAAAATTTTGTTTTGGGATGAAATCGTCTGGACGTTCTGTTCCAGACGAATTCATCAGATCGGGGACGATTTCGTCTAATCTACGACGATATCGTCCAACGGTCAAAACAAATCCTAAAAATGGCATGGAAAATGGGGAAAGCGGGTAACAGGCAGTTTAATGGGCAGCTTGGGGTTGAAATTAAAATTTTTATCTTTTATCTTTTACTAAGGTTTTAACCGTGCCAATTTTAGGGTGCTACAGTAAGGCATCAAAGTAAGGCACCATAGTAAGGCACTAGAGTAAGGCGCCAGAGTAAGGCACCAAATTAAGGTGCCAGAGTAAGGTGTTGGATTAAGGTACCAGAGTAAGGCACCAACTTGATCACACATTTTTTTTTTTTGCCATTGAATGATAACATCAAGGCACCTCATTTTTTTTAAAGACACCTCCTGAGTAAGGTGCTTTCTTGGTGCCTACTTGAGTAAGGCATTGGAGTAAGGCACCAGAGTAATGTGTCTCCATTTTGAAGTAAGGCGTCTCTCTTCCAGAGTAAGGCACCAGAGTAATGTGCCTCTCTTCTGGAGTAAGGTGCAAGAGTAAGGTGCCTCCCTTCCAGATTAAGGCACCTCTCTTATGAAGTAAGGCACCATAGTAAGGTGCCTCCCTTACAAAGTAAGGCACAAAAGTAAGGTGCCTCCCTATCGAATTAAAGTGCCTCTCTTTCGGAGTAAGGCATCAAAGTAAGGAACCTCCCTTCTGGAGTAATGTGCCTCCCTTGTACGGTAAAATATCCTCCCACCATTGAAAATTTAGCAGTAGCTAACGTGTTCATTGATGTTAGGTTGATAAAGCCTTCTAAAATTCTCCTCATACTACGATGGTGTTTGCTTTGTCCAAGCATGGGGGTGTATAATTTCTCCTTTGTAAGGAATTGGTGCCCACATCCATTATTAGATCAGAACTATATTCTTCAAATGTGTAGGTTCATGGATGTTGAGTTGGTCTAGACCTTGTTACCCAAGATGCCTATTGTTTGAATAATCAGTCCATTCTCCTAAAAAAGTAAAATAGAAAAAAATATAGTTAAATGCAGTCTGTGCTTGTTAGACCCTAGCACTCAGGATGTTTGCAGCTTGCATGCAAGCATTGTTCCTGCAAAACACACCGTAAGCTAGAATTATAAAAATATGTAGTTCTAGTGCAATCCATACTTGTTAGGCCTTGGTTCTCAGGATACCTACAACTTGCATGCGGGCACCGTACCTACAAAACAAAATCAAGAAACTAAGACTAAATTTTTGGTGAATGCCTTTGTGTCCACTGTGTTTCTCATAAATTAGCAAATTTAATTGGATGGGGTTTCCCCCATGCCTGTTCTAGCCTCCATAATTAAATTCTCAAATGTGTGGTATGGGCATAACCGGTGGCCATTAACTATGATAATGGTGTTGCTATCGTCAATTTTTTTAACACGTACAAAACCATTTTTTGTTAGCTCCACCACCTCGTATGGTCCCATACACCTCTACATCAACTTCCATTTATGTTCTTGTAACCTAGAATCATACAATAATACTTAGTCTCCTTCCTTGAACTATTTTGTCTTAATGTGGTGGTCGTACTACTGCTTCCTTTGCCTCTGGATAATTTTTGTTCTTTGTAAGTCATCCATTCAGCATTCATCTAGCTGATTCAACTACCAAATCTATTTCTTCTATGCTTCATCTAGGATCAAGTCCAATTCTACCACCTTACTAAGTGTTTTGATCTCAAATTTGATGGGCATCATCACATCTTTATCGTATACCAATAGAAATGGTGTAAAGCCCGTAGTTGATTTCCACATTGTGTTGTATGCCCACACTGCCTCTAGAAATATTGTGGCCTAATCCTTCCTGTGTTGCTGCATAGTTTTTTTAGGATATTTTTGATCTCCCTTTTGGTCACTTCTACCTATTTGTTTGCCTACGAATGATAAGGGGTGGTCTTGTTATGTCAAACCCTGTATTTCTTCATAAATTCCTTAATTAGATTGGAGTTAAATTGGGATCCTTGGTTCGTTGTAATTTCCTTGGGCACCCCAAACCTCATGAAAATATGAGCGAATAGGAATTCAGCTACCATACCTTCCTTGGAGTCCCTCAGTGCCTAGACTTTGACCCATTTAGTGGCGTAGTCTGTGCAGACTAAAATATATCTCTTCCCATTCAAATGTGGGTTGATTGATCCCATGAAATCCATGCCCCATTTATTGAAGGGTTCTATGTGCACATGATCTTGAAGGGGTATTTCATCCTAGTAGGTTGGGCTGCCCATTCTCTGGCACTCATCACACTTGTTGGCATATGTGGTTGCGTCTTTGAACAAAGTGGGCCAAAAATACCCAGTCTGTAGAACCTTATATGTTGTCCTTTTTCCTACAAAGTGCCCTTTGCATGGATCACTATGGTAGTCTTTAAGTATTTCTAAAAACTCATGCTCTGCTATGCATCTCCTTATGATATGAATGAGCCCTATTTTTAATAGGAGGCCATCTATCCATAGAACGAAGGCGCTCTTTTCAATCACCATCTACTTTTCTTATGATGAAAGAGAAGGAGAAGTTCTACCTATGGCCAGATAGTTGGTTATGTCTACATACCACGGTGTTTGTTCACTAATGATGAACAAATGTTTATTCAAGAATTGATCCTCCACTACTACATGATCTACTGGTATTAGTTTTAACAATAAGTTTATGACTACATTATCCTTCCTAGGCTTATCAACAATTGTAATGTCAAACTCTTGTAGTAGCAAAATCCACTTGATGATCCTACCATTGATCATTGGTTTACTCATTAAGTACTTGATATAGTAGCAAAATTTGTTGATGGCATGCACGACTACTAGGAATTATTTTTATTACTATGTAGTTGAGCTCGATCCTTGCTAAGTTTTTGCTAAAATAGTAGATGGCATAGAATTACTTGCCATCCTTCTACCCAAGGACCACTCCAATTACATTATTGGAGACATCACAATAAATATAAAATGGGACTACCAAATTTGGGTCTCGTAGAACTAGGGTAGAAATCAACTTCTCCTTCAGTGTTTGAAAGGCTTGCTCATAATATTTCATCCAGATAAATTCCATGTCTTTTGAGAGCAGGGTGTGCAATGGTTTGGCAATTTTGCTAAAATCGACAATAAATCGCCTATAGTACCTGATAGATACAAGAAAACTTCTTACTTTCCTCTACTTTTTTGGTTTGGGTAGGTTCTTGATGACTTCTATTTTATTTTTATCAACTTTAATTCCCTTTTTCGAGAGGTGATGTCCCAACATTATTCCCTCACGCATCATCATAAATCACTTTTCATTGTTGAGGGATAAGTTTTTTTCTTCACACCTCTGGAGCACTCATTCTAAGTTCATCGTCGCTTCTTTAAAGGTTTCCTCATAAATGGTGAAGTCATCCATATATACCTTAACTGCCTCCCCATCATATCTGAGAATATGCTTATCACTACCCTTTGAAAGGTGGTTGGTGCATTGCATAACCCTAAGGGAAACACTCTATAGGTAAACATTCCCCATGGGTAGGTAAACATTGTCTTATCCTGGTCCTCTACTCTGATCTAAATTTGGTTGTACTCATTGAATCCATATAGAAAGGAGAAGGATTTCCTCTTAGACAATGTATCCAATACCTAATCAGAAAAGGGAAGTGGAAAATGATATTTCTTGGTTGCCTTATTCAGTGATCTATAATCAACATAGATTTGCCATTTTCCATTTATCTTTGGGACCACCACAAGTGGTGACATCCATTCACTGTCAGAGATTGGATAGATGAACCCTACTAACAAGAGCTTCTATAGCTCAGATTTGACAATTTCCTTCATGGTAGGGTTCACCATCCTCTTAAGTTTTTTGACTAGAGTCACCTGCTCTTCGAGGTATTTTTTATGGATGCATATTTTTAGGCTGATTCCTTTCATATCCGAGTAATCCCAAGAAAATTCTTATTGATGTCTGGTTAAATTTCTTTTAGATCTATCAGCTGTGTGGATCTTAATTCATTGCTAACATTCAAATTTTTACTTGGTTCAATTTTGATTTACTTGGTATTATGATCCTAAGCACCAACCAAGGGTGATTCAGGAATTATAGGGGAGGACTCTCCCTGGATAAATCCTATAATGACATCGTCTTCATCGGATTCCTCCTCCAACTCTTTCAACACAATTACTGGATGGAGCATGGACAATGACCCATCCTCTTGATTGTCCCATGTGGGTTCACCCAATGTATCCACGGATTGTGCAGGGGGAGAGATCATCAATATCTTGATGTTCTAACCATTTTATATGGTCATTAGTAAATGATTAAAAACTGATTAAGTTAATATTGAATTTACAAAGGCTTATATAGTATAGAGGATGAAACAACCTCTAACCAAAAATGCTAAATCTAGAAGATGCTTAATCGAAGCAAAACAAAAATTAAAAACTCCTTCCGGCCATCCATGTCATCCATGTCGTCCATGTAGTAAAGTAACAATGTTAACCCTATATTCTAACATTCTCCCCCTTAAAATTGAGAGAGCTGACAAGATAGTCTCTCAGCTTTACATATTGATCTTTAGCAACACCTTTGGTGAAGATGTATGCCATGTTGTCCAAAGTGCTACAATATTGAAGCTCAACTACCTATTTCCCCATCATGTCTCGAATGAAGTGATACTTCATATCAAAGTTTTTTGACCTGCTATGGTGGATGGGATTATGTGCCAATTGGATGGCACTCATATTATCACAATAAAATCTTGTAGGACCACTTTGTTGCTCTCCAATATCTTCAAGGAATTTTATCAACCATAGAGCTTGAGTACTAACATGTGTGATTTTTGTATACTCAGCCTCAGTATATGAAAATTCTACAAGAGTCTACTTTTTGGAACTCCGTGTAATTAGTCCTGACCCAAGACTAAAACAATTTCCTAGAGTAGATTTTCTATCATCTATATTTCTTCCCCAGTCACTATCACTAAATCCAACTAATTTTACATAATTACATTTGTGGTAATGGATCCCAAAATCCAATGTACCCTTTACATATCTCAAAATTCTCTTAGTTTCTTGAAAATGAAGTTTTTATGGATCATCCATAAACCTTGAAACAAGAGAAACAACATACTGAATATCAGGCCTTGTGTTGGTGAGGAACATTAGAATCCCAACCATGCTCCTGTAAGTGGTCATGTCAACTTTTGGTGCTCCATCATCTTTGCTCAATTGGATCCTATGACCCGTTGGAGTTGCAACAGGCTTGCATTGCTCCATGGAAAATTTCTTAATCATATCTTGAGCATATTTGTATTGACATATGAAGATCCTTTTATCTGTTTGATGAACTTCCATGCCTAGGAAGTAATGTATTAAACCTAGATCTTTCATTTCAAATTCTCTCATCATGGAGTGTTTGAACTCCTTATTCATCTTGTCACTACTACCCATAAATATTAAATCATCCACATATAAACATACTATGAGAATGTATTTACCTTGCTTTAGGTAGTAGAGAGTAGGTTCACTTTTGCTCTGAGTGAATCCATACTCCTTAAAGTAGCCATCAATGCGAGAGTACCATGCCCTTGGTGCTTGCTTGAGGCCATATAGTACTTTTTTCAGTTTTTATACAAGGTTCTCCTTACCTTATTCTTTAAATCCTTGAGTTTTTTGTACACAAACCTCTTCATTCAAATACCCATTGAGAAAGGCACTCTTCACATCCATGTGCTGAATTTTCCACCCTTTGTGGGAAGCCAAGGAAAGTACTGATCTGATAGTCTCCTGTATAGCAACAGGAGCAAAGGTCTCCTCATATTCAATGCCATATTTATGATTGAAGCCTTTTGCTACAAGTATTGCCTTGTGTCTTTCAATGCTTCCATCATAATTGAATTTGGTCTTATAGACCCATTTGCATCCAACACATTTTTTACCCTTAGGAAGCTTCACTACCTCCCAAGTATCATTCTTTTTTATAGAGGATATTTCCTCTTCCATGGCTTGCTGCCATACATCATGAGTGCATGCTTTCTCATAGCTTTATGGATCTAGCTCTACACTAGTCATTAAAGCATAATTTACTACATATCCCTTAGGTTCTTGGGAGTCATCATCACCATACATATGCAAATTTTCAAGTCTTTTTAAAATTGCATTCATTTCACTAGCTTGACTTCTAGTGTATATTTTCTGGAAATTCTTATCCAACATTTGAATAGATGGATAGTGTTGAATAATTATTTTACCTCTAGATGGAGAATCAATATCCATAGGTGAAGAACTTATTTGTGGATAAGGACTTGGAGTAGCATCTGGTGTACTCATATTTGGGTTTGAATGACTTCCTTTGCTATTTTTGGGCAGCACTTGCTACACTTTCTACACTTGAGAGGAACTTGCATCATGAGATCCATCATCAACAAAAAGTTTTTGATGACCCCATTCTCCCCCTTCATCAAAAATTACATCCTTGGAAAGTACAATTTTATGTATTTTGGTATTGTAGAGTCTATATGCTTTGGTAGACTCACAATATCCAACAAAAATACATGCTTGAATTTTGGGGTGAAGCTTCTTTCTTTTTTTCATCAAGAATGTGGGAATATGCAAGACAACCAAAAACCTTGAAGTGTTTTACATTTGATTTTTTGCCATTCCATCCTTTATAAGGAGTGATCCCATCTAGACTAGAAGTAGGAATCCTATTCAAAATGTAAACACTAGTTCTAATAGCATTGACCCAATACATGTTACTGATATGCTTAGTTTGAAGCATCGATCTAGCCATTTCTACTATGGTGCGGTTATTTCTTTCAGCCACACCATTTTTTTGTGGGGTGTAGGCAGTTGTGAATTACCTTTTGATTTCACAATATTTACAATATTTTAGAAATACATTTGAATAATACTCTCCTCCTCTACCAGTCCTTAGACTATTTAGAACAAACTCACTTTGTTTCTCTACATTATTTTTGAAATATATAAAAAAATCAAAAGCTTCATCTTTAGTTTTCAAAAAATAGATCCAACACATCCTAGAGAAAACATCAATGAAAGTGATAAAGTAAGAATTATTACCAATGCTTTTGGTTTGCATTGGACCACAAATTTCTAAATGCACCAATTGGAGTGGATATCAAGCTCTCCACACTTGTCCTTTTGGAAACTTGGATCTTGTGTGCTTTTCCAAAGCGCACCCTTCACAGACCTCCTTGTGTTCATCAACTTTTGGAAGTCCACACACCATAGCTTGAGAAGTTAACAATTTCAAGCTTGCAGAATTTAGATGACCATATCTCAAGTGCCAAATTACACTTGGATTTGCTATAGAAATACTAGCAAGTTGAGCACCCCCATTTTCCCCAAACTTAAGAGAAAATAACCTATTATGTGTCAAAGGTACTTGGGTAACAACTCTATTACAATTGTTCTTATCAAAAATTACACATTTGCCTTAAAAAAAACAAGTCTATAATTTTTCTCCATAATTTTTCCAACACTAAGCAAGTTATGTTGGATTTTGGGGGTGTAATAGATGTCATTTACCTTTTTGGTTCCTTCCTTTGTTGGAACCTCCATGGCTCCAATACCTTCAACTTGGAGAGCTTTGTCATCTCCCAAATTGATTCTTAATTTGTAGGTGGAATCCATTGTAGCAAAGAGCTCTTCTTTGCCACTCATGTGATTGGAACAACCAATATCCAAAATCCAAGTGTCATTTAGACTTTGATCTGATTTTTCGTAAGTAAGAAATAAATTAGAAGTTCCTTCTTCTTCACCATAGTTTCCATATTGACCTCTTCCTTCTTGAGAAGTCTTGGACCAACAATCTCAAGAAAAATGACCGGGCTTGCCACAATTGAAGCAAGATTTCTTTGTTTTGTCACTTCCTCTTCCTTGATTTCCATTCCATCCTTGATTTCCACCTCTGCCTTGATTGCCACCTCTGCCTTGATTTCCTCCTCTTGAGCTGCTTCTTCCTCTGCATCTTCTTTGTCCTCTACCTTGGCCTCTGCCTACACCCTCATTGGATGAGAAAGCTTTGTCAACTTCTCCATAGCTTGTTGAAGGAGAACCCTGTAATCTTTCTTCATGAGACATCAAGGAACCAATTAGAGCATCAAAAGATAGGCTAGAAATATTTTTTTACTCCTCAATAATGACAGATATACGATTCCATTTGGGAAGAAGTGTCCTTAACACTTTCTTCACCACAATTTTAGTTTTTATGTCATATCCAAGGGTTTCCATTTTGTTTACCATGGATTTCACTCTAATGCAATAATCACCAACATTCTCATCATTTTGCATCTTTAAGTTTTCAAAATCCCTTTTCAAGGTTTGAAGCCTCACTTGCTTCACCTGATCACTACCTTGATAACTATCCTTCAAAGCTTTCCATGTGTCTTGGGCAGATAAACAAGAAGAAATTCTTGGAAAGATGCTCTTCTCCAAAGCTGCTTGGAGATGGTAGAGGGCAGAAGAATTGCTCTTTTGGGTATCCTTTTTGGTCTTCTTATCTACTGCACTCAAAGTGGTCCAATCTGAAGGTTATGCATAAATTTCTTCAACTACATCCCATAGTCCTTTGACAATGAGTAAGGTCCTCATTTTGATGGATCAATACTCATAATCTAACCCATGAAACTTAGGTATGGTTATATTATTATTTGATGCCATAACTTTTGGAAATAAACTAGAAATATTATGATTTTATTCCTCAATACAAACAATCCACTATGCTTTGCAAAAGAAAATTACAGATTTAAATCAAATCTCACTTGGTCAAATCTCTCATAGAGATCTTGTTCTACCTGCATAGGTTCACTTATCACTTCATTGATAAAATTATCAGCAATAGAATCACCTTTGTCACTAACAATTATGAATTCAGGTGAATTTGGTTATGGTTCCACTATTTCAACTGAGTTACTATCACTCAGATAAATGATCTCAGGTTCATGTGGTGCAACTTTAAGAGATACTGAATCCTCAAGTTTTCTATCAAATGAATTGTTATCTTTGGAATAACCATTTTAACCAACATCAGGAGCTCTTAGGTTTGCTATGACAACATTTTGGAGCTGACTGAAGATGGTATTCAGACCATATATTCGCACCCTTTCATCAAAGGATTCAGGGGTCTCTCTAGCTAGAAGAGAGAGGAGGGCATAGTAACTTTTGTTTGACCTTAACATAACAGATTTAATGGCCACAAAATAATCCCCCTTTGATGGAAAAAATATCCCCCCTTAAAGCAGAAAATCAACTCCTATGAAGCCTTTTAAGCTTGTTACAAAAAATTGCCTCTTAGGCAATTGTGCGAATATTTTACAAAGATTGCCTCTTAGGCAATGTTATTTAATTGCAAATAAAATAAAATTTTATCAAAGTTTTTTTTTTAATTAATAATAAAATTTAATTCTAACTAAAAAACCATTAAAAATAAAAAATAATGATTTTTAAATTTTTTATTAAATTATTAAAAAAAATATAAAATTAAATTTTAAAGTTGCAAAAAAAATAATCACAAAAAAAAAGATTTTAATACCTCTCGATGAGATTCGATCCCCTGAATCCTTGACCACTCATGCCTTAGTGAGGGGGCCTCCAACCGTCCCAAATAGATCATTGGCTTGGTAGGGAGGGGAGGACACTCCACTTTATGACGAATCGATGCCACTAATGGGTCCTCCGCTACTCTGCCTCTGCTCCATCGACGATGAGGAAGTTGTTCTCGATGGGTGGTGACTTTTTCTTCTGTGGGTGATGCTTCCTAGATGTGAGCGGTGACTTGGTTGGAAATTTTTTTGGTTCAACGGTTTATCAGATCCCTTGCTTTGATCTTCCTCTAGCAAACTAGCTACGATTTGCGAGAAAAAACTTTTCACCAAACAACCTAAGCTGCTTGTGTTTTGTCTTCACCAAAGCTTCACCTACCAACACGCAGCCACCCGCCGCTCATTGAGAAGGAGTTGTTTTACACAGACTAGGTGTTGAATATTTTGTCTATGATCTGGCTGGAAATACATGAGCAATCATTAATGTTTGAGAGAGATCATGAACTATTGATGTCCTGGAGATCTCCAAGCTACACGCTTGATTTGGAATTTCGCTTACACATGAACAATTTATTTCTTGTGAGTGGATCTATGATTGGATTTTGGTCTTGTTAAATCCTCTACTGTGATATTCATAGTAGACCTCCATTGCAAGCTTTCGCTATGATCTCCGTAGCAAGCCTCCATTGCAATTTTTTTTTTCTAAACTTTTTTTCTATTGTCCTACATGGGACATATAGTGGGTAATTAGTGATATAAAATGAATAAGATGCACTATTGAAAGTGTCTACCTTTATGGTAGACTATACCCTATGCTTCATTATCAAACCTATCACACACCTCCACATCAGTCGATAGCAACCTAGTTTTATCGAATTCTGCCTATCACAAGCATCCACGTCAGCCTCCATGTGTCTAAGCCTCCATATCAACCTCCATGTGTCTGAGCCTCCATGTCAGCCTCCACGTGTCTGAGCCTAGGTGTCAAGTCTCATTAGCTTAGGTGCCATGTAAAATTCAGTCCACCCAGTCACTTCTATTGTGGCACGTGGGCACACCTAGTCACCCCGCACCAGGTGTCCATTCATCATATCATCCTTAGGTCTTAGATTCATTAGGGTCCAGTCGAGTCGCACCACTTGGAATTGTCCTCATCCAATATTAGGTCTACCTAGTCCAGTTTTAGGGTCTAGATTTGGTCCTCGTCTAGTCTGATATCAGGCTTCGAATGAGCTAAGAGCCAATAATAGCTTTGATACCAAATAAAGGATTGAAAACTGATTAAATTAATATTGAATTTACAAAGGCTTATATATTATAGAGGCCAAAACAACCTCTACCCAAAAATGCTAAATTTGGAATATGCTTAATTGAAGCAAAACAAAAATTAAACACTCCTTCCTACCGTCCATGTCGTCCATGCAGTAAAGTAACAATGTTAACCTTATATGCTAATAATTAGATTGCTGCATCAGCTGATGTATGCATCAGGTATTAAAACCATGGCCACCCCAAGATGATTGGGTAACAACCTAGTCTCGATTTTTATTGTAGAAATAAGAAGTCCATAGGATACTTCCACATGTCGACTATTACAATGATGCCCTCGAGCATTCATTTCGATGCTACTATTGACCTGTCGACCTATTGAAGCACCATCTTGGTGGGCTTTAGATTGGAGAGTTTTAACCTCTACATGGTCTCCTGCGACATCAAATTGATGGTTGCACCAAGATAGACTAATGTGTTAGTCAATACATGCCCTCCTATTTTCATAGTCAAAACTGGACTACCTGGATCTACGTACTTAGGGTGGCATGCATTCCCCATCATCAAGTCAGCTAATTTTTTGATAACCTTGATGGTCTGGGCTAATTTCCATATAGGGTTTCTCAGACACAACTCCTTTATTGCCTTGGTGTAGATTGAAACATCATGGATAGATTGGAGGAGTGGTACAGTAACTGTCAGGTTCTTCAAGCTAGAAAGGATATCGAACTCTGGTTGCATCGGCTTCCTCTATTACTGCAACCATCTAGGAAATGGATCCTCTCTCTTCTCAACAATTTTTTCTTCTTACACCTCTTCTATAATAGGGGAGTCTCCTATGTTTTCCTCCTCTTCTACTAGAGGATGTGCTTCTATTCTTAGTTGCCTAACTGACCTAAGTTGAATGGGATTAAAAATAATATTGTACATCGGATACATCTCTCCCTCCACTTGGTATGCTATTTGGTTTACCTTATTATTTGGGTTCACCATCGGTTGTTCTAATAACTATGTAGGTCTCATTGCAGGTAGGGCTGATAAGCCTTGCTATAGTGGATCCTATGCCATGTTTAGTGGAGTGGAGTTCCATGAAACATGGTTCCTCCATTGTTACCCAAAATGTTGATATGGTATCCATGGTTGCTGATTGGGAATTGTAGCTCCTATAGGCACGTTCATCCATGGTGGTGGTCCCCACCATCCCATATTAGGTGGTTGCAATTGCCATTTTGGCATATATGGTCCTCCTCCATAGGGCATCATCCCCATTGGCATACTACCCATGGGGATTTGCTACCAATTTATTCAATTACCCATGAAATAGGCTTCACTTATGTCAGCATCCTCCTTGGTATTGTGAAGTTGTGGGTATAGTTGAGTTTTGTGATTTAGTTGGTAAATCACGCATACTTTGAATTTTTTCTCTAGGAATGCATTCTTAGAATGCTTCCCTCTACATTTCAAAAAAAAAAGGTCAATTTTGCTTCGTTCTCTTATTTCTTCTTCTCCATCAAGATCATATCCAATTGTAGTGCTAGAGATGAGAGTATTTCACTTTTTATATCCTCCAATATATTACCTATCTCTACTTTTGTAATTGATATAGTTACCTTCACAATTTTGGGAGTGGGCTTACCCCTCCTTCATGAGTAATTCTGACATAGTTGTTGGATGTCTTCCATAGGGTGTTGGTAGATGTCCCCTCTAGAAATCATGTTGAGCACCTCCAATGAATCATTGTTGAGTCCCCTAAGAAAGATACTTTTGATAGGCTTATCACCCAGCTTTGCATGAGGGGATTGCTATAGATTGAAATTCAACCTCTCCCAATACTCCTCCAGAGATTCATCCTCCTTTTGTATTATACTTAGGACCTATTATGTGGAGTCTCATGCTCTACCAAAGTCTTGGTACTATTCTAGGAAGATCTTCCTCATTTCTTCCCATGTGGAGATCTGCTTGTTCCCTAACCCAATAAACTAGTGCAGAGCTAAGTCGTCCAATATTTATGGAAATATTTTCAACTTTTGAGCATCTGATTTATAGTCGATAGATCTACACAACACATAAAATTTAAATAAAAACAAGTCAGGATATTTATTTGGGTATCCCTTAAAAGTAGGCAGATGGGTAGGGGATATGTTCATTTTGGTTTTCCCTTCTCCTTCCTCTATTGGGAAGCTAAAACCAGATGAAGTTTCTTCAGCTATTTTTTTAGGAATTTTGGTCTCCAATGTAGCTTCTATGGCCTTTCGATCATTCAAAACTTTTTGTACCAGAGCCTCTAAGTTAACTGGTGTTATTATCTTATCATCTATGGTTTTCCACAATAGTTCTTCCTCAGAGGGGGTTCTTTTAAACAAAGGATTTAGAATTATTTTCTCTTTTCTTTGTCGATGATATGAGGAGGAGCTTTACACAAAGTGAGGATGCTCACTCTAGTGGGTTGTTGGTGATGAGTCAAGAGAATCTAATTCAAACTCTAAGTCTTTGGGTGAATCATATTTTTTTGTTGGGCTCTATCTTATAAAACGACCATCGAATCCTCTTTTTCTCGGTGGAATCATACAAGGTCAGATAGAAGGTTTTAAGGGGTACTGTAATCAATCTAATAGTGATGCTTCCCCGATAACAGTTCCAAAATATTGGAGGTAAAATACTGGTTAATTTTATCCTATATATGTCATAGACCTCGCATTTAAATTGTCAAACCAGGGAGCTCATAGACTTTTGAAGTGCCATGATTAATACTGCTCACACTACCACTTCTGAGATGAGTCCGTTAAACTATCATTGGGGGTTTTTATAAAATAATAATTGATTTATCCACATAGATACAACTTAGGCATGAATAAATATGTAAAAGTAAACACACCACACTGAAATTCATAAACACACTTGCGTAATTCAAATGCACACCATGTTAAAGCAAGTAAATTAATCTAGTAAATAAACACACTACAATGAATATTTAAATCTAAGAAAATAACTAAGCAGCAGAGGAGGTGTTGTGGCTGATCCACAACACACCCCAAAATTGGGGACCCACCTTTTTTGCATGCTTTCCAAGAAAACTGCAGTGGCCCAGATGCTCAAAATCAAAGAAAAACAGCAAAAAAATGAAAAGTGTCACGATATCGCGACATGTTGCTCCATCGCGACAGAAAATGAAAAAGTGTCGCGATATCGCGACATGTTGCTCCATCGCGGCAAAAAAATGAAAAGTGTCGCGATATCGCGACATGTTGCTCCATCACGGCAAAAAAATGAAAAGTGTCGCGATATCGTGACATGTTGCTCCATCGCGGCAGAAAATGAAAAATTGTCGCGATATCGTGACATGTCACGTTTTTGCGGCTCAGAACGACAAAGTACGTCGAAATGAAAAGGTGTCACGATTTCGCGACGTGTTGCTCTGTCGCTGCTCAAAAAATGAAAAGTGTCACGATTTCGCGACGTGTTGCTCTGTCGCTAGAAAAAGAAAAGTGTCACGATATCATGACGTGTTGCTGCAGTGAAATGGGAAAGTGTCGCGATATCGCGACAGGTCGCGTTTTCATGGCTCAGACAAGCAAAATGCAGCGAAGGATAAAAAGTGTCACGATTTCGTGACATGTCGCGTTTTCGCGACTAAGAGCAGCAGAATGCATATCAAGTGGAAAATGTCGCGATATCGTGACATGTCACAAAATCATGTCAAACCAGTCAGACAGGGCGAGGCACTAAAGTTGTCACGATATCGTGACATGTCACATTTTTGTGACCTAAAGCAGCAAGACATGCCCGAGTGAATGGAATGAAAAGGCGTCGTGATTTCATGACAGAAAGTTGAGACAGCCCGGAATGAAAAGCGTCGCGATTTCACGACAGAAAGCAGAAGATGGTGCAGAAGAGAAAAGTGTCACGATTTCACGACATGTCGCATTTTCACGGCTAAGTGCAACAAAACCCAGCGAAGCAGAAAAACGTCGCGATTTCATGACAGGTTGCACCCACACGGCCCGATAGCATAAAAATGTCATGATTTCGTGACATGTATCATTTTCGCTGTGCATGAAGGCTGACAAGGCTGCATACAGGAAAATGTCACGATTTCGTGACATGTCTCATTTTCACTGTGCATGGTGGCGGACAAGGCTATTGGCCAAAAAACGTCATGATTTCGTGACATGTCTTGTTTTCGCGATGCAGGTAAAGGAACGAAGCTGCAGATAGAAAAATGTCGCGATATCGTGACATGCTATTTTTGGTCACGATTTACAGGGGGCCATTATGGAACATGCAGAGAAACGTGGAACACGTGGCGTACAGGTGTAAGGGCTGCAGAAGCGTTACAGTTCATAGAGAAGATCAAGCGTCTCAATGTCGAGCATAAAGTCAAAAGCAACAAAAAGGCGGGGAAGGTGAAACGAAGCGATCTGGGAGATGAAGCGAAGCGTCACAGGGCAAAACAGAGAGCATTGCCAGAGGGTTTAAAAGCAAAATCCGAGGACAGATACGAAGGGGGGGCGGGGGTCCCTTTTGTGAGAAAGAGATTCTGTTATTGTAAAATGATTAATTTTTAATACAGAAAATTCAGAGAGTTGCATCTCATTGGCAAGAAAGAAGGAGTTATTTTTTGCATGCAAGATTGAATGTTTATCTCTCCCCTTTCAGATTTTTAGACTTATAGGTGAAGTTTAATGCAAGTTATCTTGGTTGCTTCAAGCGAATGTCTAAATCTGAAAATCGTAATTAAAACCCTAGGGATCAGCACTTAACTTATCTGGATTGTGCGTGTTTTGCAGGTTCAATAAGTTAGGTTGCATGCATGGAAACCTCATTAGCTTCGGTTTTGTCAGAATAGGATTGCATCACCCTGAATGCATTTCATTTTTCTTTTGCATTTTATTTTCATTTTTTTTTGCACTTTATTTTCATTTACAGGCATTAAAATAAAAATTAAAAAATTAAAAATTTCAAAGTCAAAAAATAGAAAATTTCCATTTCAAGGCCAGAGTTTCATTTTTCAGTTTTGTTTTTCATTCATGAGTAGATGATGAAATTCCCTTCATAAAACTCCAATTTCATTGAAGGGGTTATGTTTTATGACATTTCATCAATTTCCATTTTGAAGTTACAGTATAGTCATAAAGGGATCAAATCACATTTGCTTTATTCGGGTTCAACAAACAATCATTAAAGTTTCACAGTAAAATAAACCAACATTGCCCCTTGTTTTCAGTTACTTGCAACCACTAAGGTGTTCCAAGCATTTTAATTGAATATCTTCATTTGAGATCATTAATACACAGATGCAAAATGCTAACATAGCGGAACCTTGGAGAAATTGTTTATTAAATTTCTTTGCAAGAGAGGATTTAGAACCCAAATCCTATCGGAGAGTGTGTTTTCACAATCGGGTGAAAATACCACTCAATAGATTGGCGCTAGAAGGAGGGCATGAATGGGTTTATTTTAGTGAGATTTAAAATGCTTAGAATTTCTTAAGAGCTTTGCAACACTTTTTGATTGTTCATACAGAAATAATGTGATTTGATTTAACTTTGAAAATTTTGGTCTCATGCAATTACTTTTCATTTGATTTTAATGAATACATCTCTTAGTTGATGCTAACTTGATTTTGTTTATACATTGCAGGTTGAATATTCAACAGATTTGGTTCTAAAGTTACATTTTGAGTTTCACTAATGGCAACACTTGAGGAGCAAATGGTATCCCTAAGAAAAGAAATGATGTCTCTAAGAGAAAGAATGGTATCAATGATGGAGGATCATTATAAGGGTTTGTCTATACACGTGATACCCTATCAAATTCCTAAAATGTTATTGGATTTTTTACGGTGTTTTAATCAAGAGGTGCCACTAGGATACTTGCAAAAACTGCATGTCTACAAGGATACATTATGTCAATTCCAGGTTTTCTATGAGGAGGTAGCTTGTAGGTTATTTGCATACATTTTGGATGATAAACCATTCTTTTGGTACAGCCAACTACCCATGGAGGTTAGGACTTCTTGGATACAACTAGAAGCAGCCTATCTTTACCATTTTGGTAATCAGGTTGACTTAGAAATCCTGAAAAATCAGTTTACCTCCATATGTAAGGAGCCTAATGAATCCTTGAGTCAATTCAATGGAAGATTTCATGAGTTGCACTCCCAAATGTGGGAAAATTTTAACACATTAGAAGAGGAAGCCATGGAAGTATACTTAGGAGCCATACACCCCACACTTGCTTCATTCATTGAGGAAAAAATGGGTAGCTTGTCTCTAGAGAAAATCCATGAGATCTTAGAAGAGATAGAACGACAAGGTCTTGAAGAAGAAAAGGCACAACATGTTCACATGAGAGATTGTCCTTCTAAAGATATTGATGCCAACCTACACCAACCATCAAATATAGCACCCTCCACTCCAATGATATCTAAGGTAAATGATCAAGGGGATGAATTTGAATATCCAAATCTTACAACCACCTTAGATGTAGTCCACGAGGAGGTGCAAATTGCTAAGCCAACATCCACTAGTGAGGATTATGCAGAAATGATCTCATTCATAGAGATACACGATTATCTAGATGAAGGGGTTCTAAATTCAACAATGTTTGATATATGTGATAGGACGGAACCTACCATAGAATTGAATGAAGTGGTTGAAAGTGAAATTGGAAGAAAACCAATAAATGAATTTGAAGACATGATAGAGTTTCACCACTTGTTCTTGGAAGATACTATTGATGAGATGTGTAAAATTAATGATCAAGAAATTCTTCACCCTCAAAATTATGAAAAAATTGAATCATGGGTTACTAATTTGGACGATGATAGCCTTATAAATTTGAATTCAAGAAATAACCCACTTTTGGAAATAATTGAACCATCTAAGGAAGGTGAAGATGAATTTGATGAGAAACACATTGATGAATTGGAAGATGTTGAAGAAGTAGTTGAACGTCACCACTTGATTTTGAAAGATGATTATTATGATGCTTGGAAGAAGTGGGAGGACTACACTCAATCCAAAACTACTAATGAAACTTGGGTGCAAATTGATATACAGGACAACATAATCGCCTACTCAAAGGAAGATATTACAACTCCTGTACAATTTGAGGATGTTTTGGAAGAGGGTTTCAAATCTCATCAAATTTTGGAAGATTATAATGATCCTATTGCCAAGGACAAAGAAGAAAAAGAATTTATGAATGAATCAAAAGATCATGCCACAAACATCATGGAATTTCATTCCATGGATTTGGATGACAATTTTTATAATGGTTGGGGGAGATATGATAATGCATTCTTTTCTCACACCCCTATAGATGAAACTCATATTTCACTTGATATGCAGGATGTTGAAACTTCTACCTCACATGAAGAGATACCATGGATAGTGAACAAAGAATTAGAACCAAATGATAAAGAGATTGATCAATTGGAAGCAACTCAAATGAAGGATCATCAAGATGAGTCATGGGACATACACTTTGACCAAAAACATTTGAGGGTTGAAAAGGATGGGCATGTTTTCAATTGGGTGCCCAATTTTGGTATGTTTAATGAACAAGTAATCAATGAAGAATATGAAGATCATGAGGTAAAAGAAGAAATTGTAATTTCTCACCAAATTTTGGTAAACAAAAATGTTCAAAAGGTAGAGTCTAACCTTTTGTGTTCAAACATCCATGATTTAGGTGAAAATTTGCATGACCATGTTTTGAATTTGATTGATGTTTATGATGAAATGTCGTTAAAGGTGAATGAAAAACAGGGTATGATTTCTAATCACACCTTTGATAACATTGTTTTAATGAATGAAAAAGAAGTTGATGCACTTGAACTGTTAAATCAAATTCATCAACAATTACTAATTGAATCTAGGATAAAAACTTTTAATCCTAATTTAGTAAATATCCTAGATGCTTGTAAATTGTTGCACAAATTTGATTGGCCTACAAATTTGGAAAATGATTTGGCTTTGAAATTTGTAGAAATAGGCTCCTACTTACAAAATTGCATATTTGAAAAAGATAGCCTAATTCTAAATCAAGGAGGGAATTATGAAATTTACATTTTAAAGAATAGACATGATAAAATTGAAAATCAATCATTGTCTAATCAATTTGAAAATTTGAATCTCACCTATGAGAATATTAATGGAACTGAATTTAATTGGTGGGGTGAGAGAGGAAAGTTGAAGTGGGTTGCATTGTTTGGTCTAGTCTTGTTTGTGTTGGATTCCCACAACATTTGGCATGCATATCATGTTATATTTTTGTTGAAATGTTCTAATCATGTTTGGGATCCAGGAAAGTGATAATCCAAGCTTTGCATCATCTTGTATTATATTGTACATTTGTATATAGGTTTTGATTTTTGGTTTTGGTTTGTGTTTTCAAGTTTCCTTTTAGGGATTGCTATTTGGATTTGGATTTAAGTTGTGTGTTGGTCCTTTGGACATTTTTGGTTTGTTTATGAAAAAAAAATAAATAAATAAATTTGAGATGTCAACTTATGCCTAAGACTAGGAGAATATGAAACATTGGAATTGTGTTGTAGAAGCTCCACAAGTAACACAAACATTTTAAGTAATATCATTTGAATCTTGTGATGCATGAAGTTGTCAGTTTTACACATTATGGTAAAGAAGATGATATATTCCATCCACATTCCAAAAGAAGCAGTGCATTCATATCTCATGTCACATTCCTCATTGCATATACATGTCATCTCAGTTACATTTTCATTTCATATGCAATCATTGAGAAGGTGTCGAATCCTCTTAGGGTTATTCTATAACAAAAAACATAAAAAATCCTAAGGTTGGGAACTGATGCCCAAACTATCTTGAACCAAGCACATTCCATGCACATTAAAAAGAATCTTGAGCAAAATGGTCAAAACCATACTTGGATGAAAAGGTAAGGTGAAAAGAATATTTCATGTCTGTCCTATCATGCAACATAATCCTTAAAACAGTGGTTTTTACCACTTCCATCAAGCTTAAAGTCTAAAACCAGAGTAGTAAGGATAGGATTAAATCCTCATCGAACTTAGGTTGAGGATCCAATTCCCCAAAGCTCTGATTTGACCCACATGGAGTAGTAAGGATAGGGCATAATTCTCATCTCGCCTAGGTTGAGAATCTGATTCCCCAAAGCTCCTATGTCTCATTTCATCATAAATCTTGGATTGGAAGGATCGTACTACATGTCCTCTGCAAAGGATGGGTAGTCATCCCCAAGGTCCAAGAAATAAAATTAATATTTCCCATTTTCATCTAAATCTTGGATTGGAAGGATCGTACTACATGTCCCTAGCCAGGATGGGTAGTCATCCCCAAGGTCCAAGAGATAAAAGATAATATTTTCCATTTCATCTTAATATTGGATTGGAGGGATCGTACTACATGTCCCTAGCAAGGATGGGTAGTCATCCCAAAGGTCCAAAGAAAAAAAGAAGAGAATGAATAAAGCCAAGTCATGGATTATGGGGTTAAGTATGCTCATGCGTGGCAACATGTCTTGTCTAAAAGCAAGACCATTGATTGCTCATATGGATAGACTAGCCTGACCATTTCATCCATAACAGGTTAAATCATTTTGTTCAAGATGAGGTAATGAACTCCAAATCAGAATAGTAAGGATAGGGTTAAATTCCCATCTCGCTTAGGTTGGGAATCCTATTCCCCAAAGTTCTGATTTCACTTACACTTGCACATGGGTTCAAGATGGTAGTGACACATAACCAACTTTGGGATCTAATGAATTAATTTAGTAGACATATATTTGGTCCTAAGAGGGTTTGACATCTTTAATATGTTTGTCCATGATATTAGAAGGTTTGAGCATTTATAAAGCAGGTTGTTACATCTCTAGCATCTTCATCATGCATCAAATCCTGCACAAATCATTCATAGCCTTGCATACAAATCATAAGTGAAACTGACAATGGAATGTTGATCAAGTTCAAATGATAGGGAATGAAAACACATTGCACACACCGAGCTGATACTTAATGATTCTGATGTTTCATGTATTTCTGATCTGTCGGTATTTGTTTATCTTTTATGTGCTGACACCTGTATCTAAGCTTGTATATTTCAGGTTGGGTTCTCACCAAAATGCTCAGGAGCATTTGATAGCAGAGTCACCATTTGTTGTGGCTGATCCACAACACACCCCAAAATTGGGGACCCACCTTTTTTGCATGCTTTCCAAGAAAACTGCAATGGCCTAGATGCTCAAAATCAAAGAAAAACAACAAAAAAAAAGGAAAAGTGTCGCGATATCGCGACATGTTGCTCCATCGCGACAGAAAATGAAAAAGTGTCACGATATCGCGACATGTTGCTCCATCGCGGCAAAAAATGAAAAGTGTCACGATATCGCGACATGTTGCTCCATCACGGAAAAAAATGAAAAGTGTCACGATATCACGACATGTTGCTCCATCGCGAGAAAATGAAAAGTGTCGCGATATCATGACATGTTCGAAAGGAAATGAAAAGTGTCACGATTTCGCGACGTGTTCGCTATCGTTGCAAAAATGAAAAGTGTCACGATTTCGCGACATGTTTCTCTGTCGCTGCTCAAAAAAAAGAAAGTGTCATGATATCACGACGTGTTGCTATAGCAAAATGGGAAAGTGTCTCGATATCGCGACAGATCATGTTTTCGTAGCTCAGACAAGCAAAATGCAGCGAAGGATAAAAAGTGTCGCGATTCGTGACATGTCATGTTTCGCAGCTAAGAGCAACAAAATGCAGCAAAGTGAAAAGTGTTACGATATCACGACATGTCACAAAATCACGGTCAAACAAATCAGACAGGGTGAGGCACTAAAGTTGTCGCGATATCGCTACATGTCGCATTTTCGTGACCTGAAGCAGCAAGACATGCCAGAGTGAAAGGAATGAAAAGGCATCATGATTTCGTGACAGAAAGCTGCCAGACAGCCCGGAATGAAAAGTGTCACGATTTCATGACAAAAAGTAGAAGATGGTGCAGAAGAGAAAAGTGTCACGATTTTGTGACATGTCACGTTTTTGCGGCTAAGTGCAACAAAACCCAGTGAAGCAGAAAAATGTCATGATTTTGCAAGAGGTTGCACCCACACGGCCCGATAGCATAAAAATGTCATGATTTCGTGACATGTATCATTTTCGTTGTGCATGAAGGCTGACAAGGCTGCATACAGGAAAATGTCACGATTTTATGACATGTCTCATTTTTGCTGTGCATGGTGGCGGACAAGGCTATTGGCCAAAAAATGTCATGATTTCGTGACATGTCTTGTTTTCATGATGCAGGTAAAGGAACGAAGCTGCAGACAGAAAAATGTCATGATATCGTGACATGCTATTTTTGGTCATGATTTATGAGGGGCCATTATGGAACATGCAGAGAAACGTGGAACACGTGGCGTATAGGTGTAAGGGCTACAGAAGCGTTACAGTTCACAGAGAAGATCAAGCATCTCAATGTCGAGCATAAAGTCAAAAGCAATGAAAAGGCGGGGAAGGTGAAATGAAGCAATCTGGGAGATGAAGCGAAGCGTCACAGGGCAAAATAGAGAGCATTTCCAGAGGGTTTAAAAGCAAAATCTAAGGACAGATACGAGGGTCAAAAACCGCTACGAGCAAAGTTGCAGTGCCGAAGGCGAGAAGCCATTCTGGGCCTGCTTGGGAGTGTTTTTCTTCCCCTTTTTCTGGTTTTGAGAAAACTAGAGATTTTGTTATTGTAAAATGATTAATTTTTAATACAAAAAATTCAGAGAGTTGCATCTCATTGGCAAGAAAGAAGGAGTTATTTTTTGCATGCAAGATTGAATGTTTATCTCTCCCCTTTCAGATTTTTAGACTTATAGGTGAAGTTTAATGCAAGTTATCTTGGTTGCTTCAAGCGAATGTCTAAATCTGAAAACCATAATTAAAACCCTAGGGATCAACACTTAACTTATCTGGATTGTGCATGTTTTGCAGGTTCAATAAGTTAGGTTGCATGCATGGAAACCTCATTAGCTTCGGTTTTGTCAGAATAGGATTGCATCACCCTGAATGCATTTCATTTTTCTTTTGCATTTTATTTTCATTTTTTCTGCACTTTATTTTCATTTATAGGCATTAAAATAAAAATAAAAAAATTAAAAATTTCAAAGTCAGAAAATAGAAAATTTCCATTTCAAGGCCAGAGTTTCATTTTTCAGTTTTGTTTTTCATTCATGAGTAGATGATGAAATTCCCTTCATAAAACTCCAATTTCATTGAAGGGGTTATGTTTTATGACATTTCATCAATTTCCATTTTGAAGTTACAGTATAGTCATAAAGGGATCAAATCACATTTGCTTTATTCGGGTTCAACAAACAATCATTACAGTTTCACAGTAAAATAAACCAACATTGCCCCTTGTTTTCAGTTACTTGCAACCACTAAGGTGTTCCAAGCATTTTAATTGAATATCTTCATTTGAGATCATTAATACACAGATGTAAAATGCTAACATAGCGGAACCTTGGAGAAGTTACTTGTTTAATTTCTTTGCAAGCAGAGGATTTAGAACCCAAATCCTATCGGAGAGTGTGTTTTCACAACTGGGTGAAAATACCACTCAACAGGAGGAATACTGGCTTGGACTGGGCTCGAGCTCTATCAGATCTCACCCAAAGAATCGTGAAGACAATACGGTAATGAAATAACTCTCGAGATTTTATTGAAAGTGCAATGAAATATTATATGTGATAATGTTCTTTGAAATATTTGCCTCCCCTGATTCAGAGAAGTTTGTGTGTTTATATAACACACACACGACTTCCTATTGCAGTTCTATTACAACAGGCATCCTAGTTACAGTCTAAATTGGAATAGTTTAGTTACTATAATAGGCGCATGATAAACAATTTTTCAGTGTTTCTTGGAAATCAGATGATTTTTGCTTTGTTGGTATTCTACTTCATTGAGTGGTTACATGTTCATCCACTTTAGCTAGGACAACTCTTTCGTTCAACAGTTTTCCATAGATAGCATGCATGATGTGGAATTGTAGTCAACGGGGTCCTTCTACAACCATCCGATAAACACACATAATTTTGGCACCTGCTTGAGTAAGGTGTCTTCTTGGTGCCTACTTGAGTACGATGCCTACTTTATGCCTACTTGAGTAAGGTGTCTTCTTGACACCTACTTGAGTAAGGAGTCTACCAAGTAAGGCACCTACTTGAGTAAGGCGCCTACTTGGCACCTACTTGAGTAAGGTGCCTACTTGAGTAAGGTGACTACTTGGCAACTACTTGAGTAAGGTGCCTACTTAAGTAAGGTGCCTACTTGATTAAGGAGCCTACTTGAGTAAGGTGCCTACTTATTCTAATGAAGCAGAAGCATGCCAGGTCTGTTGGCAATTTTGGGTTTGAGATCCTAGCTTCTTGTCTATGAGTTGTCATTGATGTCAAAAGGAAATGGCATTAATGTTAAGAGGATGTGTTGGCTTCAAAGGTGGAAGATTCCAAGAGAATATTTTTAAGAGAATCAGAAGAGATTCCATTGGCAATGGTTTTTATTAAAACCAATGGAGGTTCTCTTTATTATTTATTTAATTATTATTTAAAACCCTTCAAGGTTTTAATTAATTAATTATTTAATTAATTAAGGGAGAAATTATTTTAATTTATTAAAAATATTTAAAGGTTTTTAACCTTTTTCATTTTTAATTTATTAAAATTATTTAAGGGTTTTTAAACCCTTTAGAAAGCAAATTTCGATTAAATTTGAAATTACTTTTCTTTGCAGTCGACGTGTTCTAAAGTCCACGTATGGACTATAAATATGAGAAGGTTCCTAAGGTTAAACCCACTTGGAAAATCGAAGGCAATTAATTGGTTTGGCTACGATCGAATGTTCTATTTACGCTGCGAAAGAGGAGAGCTCGTGGTTTGAAAAGCTTTCGGAAAGCTTGACCGTTTATGTGGAAGGAAGTCCGTCTTGGACTTCGTAAGCCCCTTGTGGGCTAGTGGCAGCGAAGGCTGCGTTTGGGCCTTGCGTAGGCGGAGGTCTGTGTTTCGATCCCCGTAGAGGGAGCTGTGCATGGATTAGTCACGTTTTTATTAAAACGTGTTTTGTGCCATGAATTTTGGATTCTTCAAGGGCAGCCATTATAAGGTGTGATTATTTTCTTGATATGATTTTTGGCATTGTTTAGCATTGTTTAAAAGACATAGGAGAAATAAGGGGATATTTCTTTGGTTGTATTTTTGAGATTAGTCTTTTGCTATGCTAAATTTAAAAATGGAGATATAAGGTGTAAGTTTTGGTTGTTGTGTTTTTGGCTTCTTTGGTGGTTGTTTTTAAAGAAGAGGAGCTAAAAGGTGTATTAAGGAAAGTTTTTATATATGCTCATTTATCTTGGTTCTAACCCTAACTTGGTTGGAAGTTTGAGGGTTGTGTGTGGTGACAGCTTGAAGGTTCAATTATCTTCTACTCCAATAAGGTATGGGCACATTCTTCTTATGAGTATGATTGGTGTATGTTTTCTGAAATAAGGTTGGAGTGAAAAGGTATTCTACTAGGTATCCTTTGGCTAGGTGTAAATCCTATTTTCTGGGTTTGTTGAAGACTACTTATGCATTGTTATCCTTAAGGAGAGTTTTTGGTGAATGCATAATTTCTGGTTTGAGATAGTGGAAGCTTTGTGCACTAGGGTTTATATTTGTGAGTCTAGCTACTTGCATTGAGTTGGTGGAACCCTTGGCTGTTTTGAGTTTGATGGTTGAGTTGCTTCCATAGAGGTTGTTTGATCAAGTTATTGCTTTACTTGATTCATGATATTGGGCTTACTCCATTGAGTTGATTTGAGCAAGTTATTCTTTGCATTTGGTGATATTGTGTTGGTGGCTGTTTTGTTCAAATATCTTTGGAGGGAAAAGGATTTCTACTTGTTTCCTTTTCTTGTGATGATTGGTTGAATGCTTCAAGGTTGATGTTGAGTTGAATGGTGTTGGTTGACTAAACCTTGTTTGATGAGCATTGTTGTTGAAACCCTAATTGATGGTGAAAAGAACATGAGTATCATTGTTATGTGATTCTTTGCATAGTTGGCAATTGTTGGGGTTTCATGTTCTTGAAAGAAAACATTCTATCCTATCCATTTCAGATATTGAGTTGAGTTTTCAGATTTGAGATTGAGATTGAGATTGAGCTGAGTTGATTTGAGTTGAGTTTTGAGATTGGGATTTGAGTATAGAACATATTGAGTCTCTAACAATTCTCTTTATGCTTCTATGAGTTTGACGAATCACATTGGGTCTCTAACAATTCACTTTGTGATTTCCTACTAAGAAAGTTTTTCTTGGTGAGCTTGCTGAGTTTTTGGACAGGTTCCAGGGGGGACTTGTGAGCAGTTTTTGGACAGGTTTCGATGGGGACTTGTGAGCAGTTTTTGGACAGGTTTCGGTGGGGACTTGTGAGCAGATTTGGATGAGGTCCTAGCGAGAGGACTTGTGAGTTGAGTTTGATAGTTCTATCGGAGAACTTGAGGATAGAGGTGCATTGGTTCTATGAGAAGAACCTGAGGACAGATTTGGCAAGTCTTTGAGAAGGCTTGTATGCGAGAGGATTGATTTGTTCAAGAGTTGGATAGATCCGACAGACAGGAGGAAGACTTGTACTAGACCGACTGACTATGTTTGGTACAGGTTCTTGAGCTGCTGTGGACGTGATCATAGAAGGCAGAGGTCTCTTAGGCTAAGCATTGAGGACAGGAGGTCTTCGGTGGAAAGGAGTTCCACGTGCTGGCAAGAGGTAGAGGTAGTTGATCTTCCGAGGGATCATTTCCAGAGCAGAGGGGAAGGTATCTCCTTTGAGCAGAGGCTCATAAATTTAGATTGGGGGAAGGTATCTCCTTTGAGCGAGAGGCTCATAAATTCTGATTGGGGGAAGGTATCTCCTTTGGGCCGAGGCTCATAAACATTGTAATTGGGAAGGATTCCCAAAGAACTTTGAGATAAATTTTAGAGAAAAGTTTTGTGGACGTAGCCCGACCATTCTGGGTGAACCACATTAAAATTGGTGTCACTTTGTGGATGATATTGTGCATTGCTTTGATATTGCTTTGGGTATATTGCTTTACTATTTTGAAGTATAAAGGAAAAAGTAAAAAGAGGTCTTATACTTGTTCACCCCCCCCTCTCAGTATAAGCTTGTGTTCTTCAATTGGTATCAGAGCAAGTGCCTTCAAAAATTTTAACATCTTGAAGGAAAAGCTAGTAAAGAACACAATGGATCATTCAAGTGGCAATGCAACACCTATTCTTGATGGGTCAGATTTTGGTCTTTGGAGTGCAAGGATGAAGGTTCATCTAATGGCACTTGGGAATGAGGTATGGGAAGTGATTGAAGATGAGTACACTATTCCTGAACATGGTCCTAATACTAAAGAAGAAAGGCTCCTACATCATAGCAATTCAAAAGCAATGAATGCAATCCTGAAAGGCTTACAGAAAGTAGATCTCACCAAAGTGATTCACTGCAAGACAGCTAGTGAAATGTGGAAGCAATTGAAGGTGGTTCATACAGGTGATACAAATGTCAGAAAGGCCAAGTTGAGACACTTCAAAGGTATGTTTGAACAACTCAAGATGAATGATGATGAAAATATTAGTGACTACATGCTTCGTATGGATGAGGTTGTTAACTCCATGAAAGACTTAGGTCTTGAGCTTGCTGAAAATGATGTTTGTGATAAGATTTTAAGATCTCTTCCTAATAGATTTAGTGAAAATATTTCTGCTATTGAGGAAGCTAAAGATTTGGATAAGTTGAAAAAGGATGAGCTCCATAGTATACTTGCAGCATTTGAGTTGAGAACTCAAGTGAAGGTTGATGTCAAGAAAGAGGCAACTTTCAAGGCTACCAAGAATTCCAAGGGTAAATAGCTTCAAGATAGTGATGAGTCTTCTAGTGATGAAGAGGCATATTACAGCAAGAAAGGCAAGTTCTCTAGAAAGCACAAAAGTATGAAAAATATAAGATGTTTCAATTGTGGAAAGTTTGGTCATTATGCTACTGATTGTATCTTGTTCCCAAGAATGAAAGTGATGAAGATAAACATGATTCTATGAGAGCAAGGATTCTGAAAAGCACAAGCATCACAGGAAAAACAAAGATGAGCACAACAATCAAGGAAAGAGGTATTCTCACAAGCACAAGAAGAGTTTCTACCTAGACAAAGCAAGTAAGTGTTCTAGTAGTGATAGTGGAAGTTCTTCAAGTGATAATGAAAATGAGATGTTGTTCATATGAGAAAAAGAGGAAGAACCGAAACATAGATTCATTATCATGAAATGTCTTAGATGTGGAAATTTTGGTCACCTTGAGGATGATTGCACAAATAATGATTTGGTTTCTAGTATGTATGAGGATGCTTCAGAAAACTATAAGGAAGATGCATGTATGGTTTTTGAAAAGGGTAGCACCTCTAGTGATAAGAAATCTAAAAAAGGCTTTGATGATTCAAAAAGCAATCAAATAAAGGATCTTGAAAGTGAACTTATTAGTGCTCTTAGTGCTTTGGAAAAGGAAAGAAAGAAGAATGCTAGACTCAAGGATAAGTTAGATGAATGTTGTATGGAGAGAGATGATCTTATAGAAAGTCTTGACTTCTCTATAGCTAAGACACAAGAACTCAAGGATGAGTTAGAGTCTAAGGTTCTTGAGTATAGTGAGTTAGAACAGAAAATGGCTTCTTTGAAAGAGGAAACTAAAGAGTACAAGGATAAGCTTTACAGGTTTCAAGATAGCTCCAAAAAGGTTAAGTCACTCATCAAAGGTCAAAGAAAGACAACAGATAAAACAGGCCTTGGTTTTGTTAAGCCACACAAGGAACAAGTTGGAGAGTCTAGTAAGAGACTCCAAAAGGAAGAGAGTTTCGATGAGGAAAGTATTTCAGAAAAGGAGTCCTTGAATGATAGATGCACGAAACAAAAAACAGAATTCGGAATGAGAAGAAGAATTTTTCGAACCTAAGAGGTCAATTAAAGGAAAGTTTCAAGGCGGATGTTTTGCTTGTCACGAGGTTTGGTCACATGGCTTCACATTGCATGGCTCAAGTGAAGGAGGTAAATGACAGCTTTAGAAGTGCTAGTTACTTTCAAGGGTATTGCTACTCTTGTCAACAGTTTGGGCACAAGATAATTTATTGCAAGGCAAATAACAGGAACAGGTTTGGTCAGAACAGGTTTGGCAGAATAGGTTTGGTCAGAACGAGTTTGGTCAAAATTGGTGGATTCAAAGATCAGGTTTACCTCAGAGAAACAACATCGTCAAGTGTTTCAAGTGCAACAATGAAGGTCACACAATCGGACAATGTAGAGCTGAAATTCCAAAATACAGGAACAAGAACAGTGGCATGATTAGGTCCAAGGATCAAGGCATGGACAAGAACAGGGATGAGAACAAGAACAAGAATAGTGACAGGGAATAGGAATATGGACAAAGAGTTCAAGAGAAGGCCCGGAAAGGAAGTTATAGACGCTGATGATGATCAATGCCTAATGGGAGTTTTACTCCCACCCAAGAATTAATCACCTCATCAGGAGGTGGGGGAGGGACTAAGCTAAGAGGCTCATTCTTAGTCCCGAGCCCCAAAGGTGACCCTTTGCCATTGATGACAAAGGGGGAGAGATTTGAGTAAGGGTGAGAGCCTCAAGACAGGGGGAGTTGTTTATGTTGAGTTTATGTGTTGTTGAGAAGCATGGTTTGCCATCAATGACAAAGGGGGAGATTGTTGGCAATTTTGGGTTTGAGATCCTAGCTTCTTGTCTATGAGTTGTCATTGATGTCAAAAGGAAATGGCATTAATGTTAAGAGGATGTGTTGGCTTCAAAGGTGGAAGATTCCAAGAGAATATTTTTAAGAGAATCCGGAGAGATTCCATTGGCAATGGTTTTTATTAAAACCAATGGAGGTTCTCTTTATTATTTATTTAATTATTATTTAAAACCCTTCAAGGTTTTAATTAATTAATTATTTAATTAATTAAGGGAGAAATTATTTTAATTTATTAAAAATATTTAAAGGTTTTTAACCTTTTTCATTTTTAATTTATTAAAATTATTTAAGGGTTTTTAAACCCTTTAGAAAGCAAATTTCGATTAAATTCGAAATTACTTTTCTTTGCAGCCGACGTGTTCTAAAGTCCACGTATGGACTATAAATATGAGAAGGTTCCTAAGGTTAAACCCACTTGGAAAATCGAAGGCAATTAATTGGTTTGGCTGCGATCGAATGTTCTATTTACGCTGCGAAAGAGGAGAGCTCGTGGTTTGAAAAGCTTTCGAAAAGCTTGACCGTTTATGTGGAAGGAAGTCCGTCTTGGACTTCGTAAGCCCCTTGTGGGCTAGTGGCAACGAAGGCTACGTTTGGGCCTTGCGTAGGCGGAGGTCTACGTTTCGATCCCCGCGGAGGGAGCTGTGCATGGATTAGTCACGTTTTTATTAAAACGTGTTTTGTGCCGCGAATTTCGGATTCTTCAAGGGCAGCCATTATAAGGTGTGATTATTTTCTTGATATGATTTTTGGCATTGTTTAGCATTGTTTAAAAGACATAGGAGAAATAAGGGGATATTTCTTTGGTTGTATTTTTGAGATTAGTCTTTTGCTATGCTAAATTTAAAAATGGAGATATAAGGTGTAAGTTTTGGTTGTTGTGTTTTTGGCTTCTTTGGTGGTTGTTTTTAAAGAAGAGGAGCTAAAAGGTGTATTAAGGAAAGTTTTTATATATGCTCATTTATCTTGGTTCTAACCCTAACTTGGTTGGAAGTTTGAGAGTTGTGTGTGGTGACAGCTTGAAGGTTCAATTATCTTCTACTCCAATAAGGTATGGGCACATTCTTCTTATGAGTATGATTGGTGTATGTTTTCTGAAATAAGGTTGGAGTGAAAAGGTATTCTACTAGGTATCCTTTGGCTAGGTGTAAATCCTATTTTCTGGTTTGTTGAAGACTACTTATGCATTGTTATCCTTAAGGAGAGTTTTTGGTGAATGCATAATTTCTGGTTTGAGATAGTGGAAGCTTTGTGCACTAGGGTTTATATTTGTGAGTCTAGCTACTTGCATTGAGTTGGTGGAACCCTTGGTTGGTTGTTTTGAGTTTGATGGTTGAGTTGCTTCCATAGAGGTTGTTTGATCAAGTTATTGCTTTACTTGATTCATGATATTGGGCTTACTCCATTGAGTTGATTTGAGCAAGTTATTCTTTGCATTTGGTGATATTGTGTTGGTGGTTGTTTTGTTCAAATATCTTTGGAGGGAAAAGGATTTCTACTTGTTTCCTTTTCTTGTGATGATTGGTTGAATGCTTCAAGGTTGATGTTGAGTTGAATGGTGTTGGTTGACTAAACCTTGTTTGATGAGCATTGTTGTTGAAACCCTAATTGATGGTGAAAAGAACATGAGTATCATTGTTATGTGATTCTTTGCATAGTTGGCAATTGTTGGGTTGTGTTTCATGTTCTTGAAAGAAAATATATCTATCCTATCCATTTGAGATATTGAGTTGAGTTTTAGATTTGAGATTGAGATTGAGCTGAGTTGATTTGAGTTGAGTTTTGAGATTGGGATTTGAGTATAGAACATATTGAGTCTCTAACAATTCTCTTTATGCTTCTATGAGTTTGACGAATCACATTGGGTCTCTAACAATTCACTTTGTGATTTCCTACTAAGAAAGTTTTTCTTGGTGAGCTTGCTTGAGTTTTTGGATAGGTTCCGGTGGGGACTTGTGAGCAGTTTTGGACAGGTTTCGATGGGGACTTGTGAGCGAGTTTTGGACAGGTTTCGGTGGGGACTTGTGAGCAGATTTGGACAGGTCCTAGCAGAGGACTTGTGAGCTGAGTTTGATAGTTCTATCAGAGAACTTGAGGATAGAGGTGCATTGGTTCTATGAGAAGAACCTGAGGATAGTTGGCAAGTCTTTGAGAAGGCTTGTATGCAAAGGATTGATTTGTTCAAGAGTTGGACAGATCTTATAGATAGAGGAAGACTTGTACTAGACCGACTGACTGTGTTTGGTATAGGTTGTTGAGCTGCTATGGACGTGATCATAGAAGGCGAGAGGTCTCTTAGGCTAAGCATTGAGGATGGGAGGTCTTCGATGGAAAGGAGTTCCACGTGCTTGGCAAGAGGTAGAGGCGGTTGATCTTCCGAGGGATCATTTCCGGAGCGAGAGGGGAAGGTATCTCCTTTGAGCAAGAGGCTCATAAATTCTGATTGGGGGAAGGTATCTCCTTTGAGCGAGAGGCTCATAAATTATGATTGGGGGAAGGTATCTCCTTTGGGCCGAGGCTCATAAACTTGGAATTGGGGGGGTTTCCCCAAGGACTTTGGGGTACTTTTAGAGAAAATTTTTGTGGATGTAGCCCAACCATTATGGGTGAACCACGTTAAAATTGGTGTCACTTTGTGGATGATATTGTGCATTGCTTTGATATTGCTTTGGGTATATTGCTTTACTATTTTGAAGTATAAAGGAAAAAGTAAAAAGAGGTCTTATATTGTTCACCCCCCTCTCAGTATAAGCTTGTGTTCTTCAAGGTCCATGTAGGACCTCAATTAAGTAAAAGATGACAAAATCAGGTGAATAACTACACAAAACACACTTCATGCACAGATTAGATAATACACATAGTTTCATTAAATAAATACATAATGATTCATAAAAATATACAACTCATAATATATTGCTACTCAAAAACCATTGGTACATTACAAAAATATGAGCATATATGATGTTGATCACCATGGGTGTAAACTTTTACCTTCAATATTTTAACCAACCTCTTTGGCTTATAATACAAAATATTATAACCATTTATTTTTACCAATTTTCTTGCATAATTATGAACTTTACCTTGCACCGAATACTTGACATCAATGACAACATATTTACTCAAAATTTCCAACAATCTCCCCTTTGTCATTAATGACAACCCTTTTCTAAAAATAATTATTTTTCCCTTTTTCAAATATGCTCTACTTGAGAAACTACTTCCCCTGACTCGATGCTCTCCCCCTTACTCAAATCTCCCTCCCTTTGACATCAATGGAAAAGGGACTCCTTTGGGGCTAAAGATAATACTCTTAGCTCAACCCCCTTCCCACCTCCTCTCCTTGAGGTGATTAATTTTGGGGTGGGAGTAAAACTACTCCCAATTTTCCTCTAAGATACTCAAAAGTTTCTTTTGGAAGTGGCTTAGTGAAAATAACCGCAATCTGCTCCTTTGTAGTAACATATTCCAATCTAACTTGCTTATTCGTTACATGTTCTCTCAAAAAGTGATATTTGATTAGAATGTGCTTGGTCCTAGA
Source organism: Wollemia nobilis (assembly GCA_028583015.1). Lineage (NCBI taxonomy): Eukaryota > Viridiplantae > Streptophyta > Pinopsida > Araucariales > Araucariaceae > Wollemia > Wollemia nobilis. Next base: position 5,184,580 of record JAQPPZ010003589.1, on the reverse strand, counting down.
TTGCATCATTGGATTCTTTTAAATGTTTGTAGAACTTGTATTATCACATAGTATGGAGATAGGATGATCATGCTCTATCTTGAAATCCTTTAAAGTTTACTTCATCTATAACACATGTGTACAAAAAGCAACTAATTCAATGTCCTCTACCTCTACTGTGGATAAGGATATTGATTCTTGTTTCTTGCTTAGCCAGGAGACTAAACAATCTCCAAGAAAGAACGCTCCTCCACTTGTGCTTTTTATATCATCAATACTACTTGCCCAATCTACATCTGTATATGCTATGAGGGTGAAATTATCACTTCTGGGATACCAAATTCCAAAATCCAGTCTCTTTTAAATACTTGAGAATCCTCTTTACTACCATTACATGTGTTTCCTTTGGTGCTGCTTGAAATCTTGCCACAAGTCCCACTGCTTGAATTATATCTGATCTTGTAGTTGTGACATATAGTAAACTTCCAATCATAGATCTATACAATATCTTATTTGCCTCAGGGTATTCATCCTCTTTACTCATCTTACATCCTGTAATCATGGGAGTACTTACTGGTTTGTAATGTTCTAACTTGAATTTATTCAACATCTCTTTTATATACTTGGTTTGTGAGAGAAATTCACCCTTCTCTGATTGTGAAATTTGTAGTCCAAGAAAGAAGGACAACTCACCAAGCATTGACATTTCAAATTCAATTTGCATGCTCTTTGCAAATTTTTGACACATCTTATCATTTTTGCCTCCAAAAATGATATCATCCACATAAACAACCACAATTAATAAGTCATTTCCTTCATTTTTGATGTATAAGTTACTGTCCACTATTCCTTACCTAAAACACTATTACTGAAGATACTTATCCAACCTTGAATACCAAGCTCTAGGAGATTGCTTTAATCCATAAAGTGCCTTATTTAATTTACATACATAATCTATCTTATCAGTTAGGCTGATACCCTTAGGTTTCTCAATGTAAACCTCTTCTTCTAAGACACCATTGAGAAAAGCTTATTTAACATCCATTCGATATACTTTGAAGTTTTTGAATATTGAGAAAGCTAAAAATATCCTTATGGCCTAAATTCATGGAACAAGAGCAAATGTTTCATCAAAATAAATCCCTTTAACCTGTGCTTAACCTTTGCATACTAATCTTGCTTTATTTATGACTACCTAACCATATTCATTTAACTTGTTTCTAAAAATCCATTTAGTTCCAATTACATTCTTATCTTTCGATCGTGGGACAAGTTCCCAAGTCTCACTTTTTTCTATTTAATCTAGTTCCTCATCCATTAACTTGACCCAAAACTTATCTTCTCTTGCCTCATTGAAATCCTTGGGCTCAATTTTAGACAACAAAGAAAAAATTGCATGCTCACTTGTTCCTATTATCTTCCTCCTTGTTTGTCTCTCATATAAATTTCCAATGATTAGATCTCTTGGAAGATTTTATGCACATACCTAGATGGAGTCTTAGGTGGTGCTCTTTGTGTTTCTTCTTCTTCTAATTCTTCACCTAATTATTCTTGGTAACTTTCTTCTTCTTGATACACAATTTCTAAAGCTGGCTCTTTTGACCCTATCTACTCATCAACTATCACATTTATACTTTCCATAATTGTATGTGTTCTCTTGTTATAACACCTATAGGCTTTGCTCTTAGTGGAATAGCCATGGAAAATACCCTCATCACATCTTGAATCAAACTTACCCAAATTTTTCTCTTTCCATATTATGTAGCATTTGCTTCCAAAAAAATTAAAATATTTTATAGTAGTTGGTCTCCCTTTCCAGAGCTCATATGGAGTTTTGTAGTGATTTAATCTTACTTGAGCTCTATTGATGATATACACTGTTTTATGAACCACATATCTCCAAAAACCATCTAAAATATTAGACTCATTTAACATAGCTCTGGTCATATTTTTAATAGTCCTATTTTTCCTTTAAAGTACTCCATTTTGTTGAGGAGTTCTTATTGTTGAATATTCTCTTATGATTCCATATCATTCACAAAAATCTATGAATTCACTTGAAGTAAATTCTCCTTCCCTATCTGATCTTAAACACTTAATCCTTCTACCTGTTTTATTTTCTACATATTTTTGAATACCTTGAACTTCTCAAGGGCTTCTAACTTTTCTTTTAAGAATGCTACCCAATTAATTCTAGAAAAATCATCTATAAATAACATGAAGTAACTTTCACCTTGTAGACTCTTTATCTTTGTAGGACCACATAGGTCGGTGTGAACTAGTTTCAATGGTTTGGATGATGTAAATTCTTTTGAATTGAAACTTGTTCTAGTTTTCTTCCCATGTTGACATTATGCAAAGATTATGTTTTGTGGCCTTTTTATCTTGGGTAAATCTTTGACTGCCTTTATGTTAAATTTTAGATGACCCATTCTTCTATGCCATAACCAAATCTCATCTTCTTGTGATAAGAAACACTTTTCTCCCTTAATATCACTTAGCATGTAGATATTGTTTGTAGTTCTATTGGCATCTACAATGAGCTTTCCAATTTTAGATTTTCTAATCTCACATCTATTTGGATGAAAAGTAACCGTGTAGCCCTAATAATAAAGTTGGCTTACACTTAGTAAATTGTGCCTCAATCCTTGACATATAATACATTATCTATCTTTGTTTTTCCATTATCTAAACTCAAAGTTCCTTTCCCACAGATTTTTGTTGAACCATTGTCACCAAATTTTACTAATCATCCATTGATTTCTTTAAATACAAGAAATTTACTCTTGTCTCATGTCTTATGAATATAACAACCACTATCAAGGAACCACTGTTTTATCTTATCTTGCACATGAAGAGCTATTTGTACTAACATTGACTTTACTTTATCTTGCTCTTTTCTCTCTCTCTCTCTCTCTCTCTCCTAATTTTTGAAGTTGTAATAATTTTTCTTAATTTAGGAAATACCGTTTTACACCATTTGGTCTTGTGTCCAAAATTATTGCATTTGTAACATATGATGTTGTCATTCATGAGAGGTGCAAAAGAATTGAAATTTCTATCAACATTGTCTTTCACATAACCAATGCAATGTACAACTCTTTGACCATATTTATTACATGAAAAGCAATAGTCATGGAAGATATTTTGTAACAGTTGGAGTGCCTTGAATAATATGGCCGTGTGCTTCTTCTTTTGTTGTTCCTATAACTGAATTTTGTTCATGGATCTTCTTTGCCTTCTTCCTTCTTGATGCCTTTGCCTTTCAATGTATTAGTATAGGTCATGGTCTCTTCTTAGTTTGATGTATTTTTTCCTTGGGAGCTTGACTTCTCTTTCTATTTCCCTAACTTTATGTCTTGTTGTAATTTTCCTTTAGTCTTTTCAACTTCCTTCCTTAGAGAAATAATTTCTTATTCCAATATTTCATATTCTAACTCTCTTAACTTTAACTATTTTGTCATATCCTGTTCAACTTTTTTTCCCTCTTCAAATTTTACCTTGAGATTTGTGAGTTTTTGTAGAAGTTACACCTTTGCTTTCTCATCCTCTTGGATTTGATCCTTCAAACTTGAATTCTTCCTTCTAAATTTTTCCAAGTTTCTAAGAGCAGCAAAAAATTCCTCTTTTATGTCGACCATGGCCTCTTCTCCATTTTCTAGGGTCATGCATGTTCTTGTGGGATATTTCCTTTAATCTGTTAGGCTTTTCATGAAGGAAGCCGCTCTGATACCAATTGAAGAACATAAGCTTATACTGAGATGTGGGTGAATAGTTAAAGATAAAACTTTTTACTTCTCAATACAAATAATAACAATAACAATACCAAAGCAATAAAAAATGCAAACATCACCACACACATGAAAGACATGATTTAACGTGGTTCACCCAATGTAGGCTACTCCATGGAGAAAATATTCCTTATAAATTTTTCTCAATGAATATTTGGGAACTAAATCCCTATTACAATGTTTATGGACCTTTTTCTAAAGGAGACACCAATTCCTTATGATCTGGTTTGTTTCACCCAATGTGGGCTACTCCACGAAGAAAATATTCCTTATAAATTTTTCTCAATGAATCTTTGGGAATCAAATCCCTATTATAATTTTTATGGACCTTTGCCTAAAGGAGACACCAATCCTCTATGATCTAGTTTGTGGATCTCTCTACATAGGAGACCTCTATCCCCACTATTTTGGTTTGTGGATCTCTCTCCATAGGATAACTCTATCCCCTATGCTCTGGTTGGTGATCTTCTAGAATACTTCTACCCCCACTGCTCTGGCTTGTGGATCTCTCTCCATAGGAGACCTCTATCCCCATTGCTCTGGCTTGTGGATCTCTCTCCATAGGAGACCTCTATCCCCACTGTAGTCTAATGGATCTCTATCCACTGGAGACTATTTTCCTCTTTGCTCTGTCACCTCCAAAGCTTGCTCTCAACTCTACCTCAAGTCTAGCACAAATATGCTCTATCTCTGCTCAACAAATATGCACCAAAATTTATCTCAAATTTACCCCAAGCCTTACTACAAAGCTTGAATAGATCAACAATCAAACCTGCTCTCAATGCTATTTCAGATCTGCACACACTTTATCCCAAATCTAGCACAAATTTGCTCATAAATATGAGTTGAACTCTATCTCAAATATGCTCTAACTTTTCTCATAAAATTGTTCTCAACTCTTCTCAAATACTTGCTTAAATATGTCCTCAAGCCTTCTCAAAGGACTTGCTCATTCACATTCAAAAGAACTCAAACCAATACTCAAATATTTCCAACAATACTTATCAAACAACCCTTTTAAATCCACTTTATATTTCAGAAAACTTTGCTTAACAACACATCTCAAATGAAGATAAAAATGCCCATACCTCTTATTTGCTTTGATGAAGAAATATCACCAAACCTGTCTCATAAACAACCAAACTTTTTTGTGCCACCTCAATAGTTACATAGCAAGATTCTATTTCAAAATATCCACTTGAATTTTTCCTCAATAAGATGCTCAATGAATTCTGAAAATAATGTTCTAGGACTCTTCTTTAGTTCTCAAGGACAATGCATTAAAGCTCACAAAACTCTCTCAACAATTTCCTTTTTATAAAGCAAGAATTACAATCAAATAAAATACCTTTTACACCTTTTATCTCCCACTCTCTCAAAACAATTTCCAATCCACTTTAATGTCCAAGAATAAATAATTACAATTCTAAATAACCATTTACAAACTTATCACTCTAATCTTTCCATATAAAATAAATAGCATCACTACCCCTTAAATATTATGCAAAAATTTATTTCTCTTTATACCTCCTATGTTCCAAACTATATCTCAAAATACATTCGCCAAATATCAACTATAGTCAACATTTAATCAATATGGAATATACCTTAAAAAAAATTATTCCTTGCTATCGCGGATGGGAATCTACCCTCTGCCCTCAAGATTCTAAGTGTGGTGCTTGACCGCTTGCGCTAGCCAAACAGTTGAGACCTAACCCTTGGCATCCGCCTTTTATTTATGTTGCCTTCGATGAAAACCAAACAAAACGCTTCAAAACGATGCTAGGGGGAATCGAACCACAAACCTTTCCTCTGCCCGCACCTTACGCATGACCCACTTACTACTTGGGATACCAACCCTTGGTGAAACTTAACATGTGCATCCTTGTTCTTATCTGCTGGTACTTATTCGATGAATGACGTGTAAAACACTTTGCTCTGATCACCTTCGATCAATTAATATTTGTGCATATACCTTTGTTGCTTTGGAAAATAAATTATCTCCCCCTTTTATATGCATTCGAAACATTTCTATAACGTCGACAGATAACCTTTGTTTGTCTCCATTTAAATTTGAATGTTGGCGCCCTTTGCCAATTTTAAATTTAATTTTATAGTTAATATAATATTTAACTTTGTGCTAAATATTATATTAGTTAACTTTAGTATTAAAGAATACTTTTGCATGGGATCCTTTGTCAACTTTTTATTTTCCTTTCAATAAGCCCTTTTGGCTTAAGTATTATAATATTAAAATTTTATAATATTTTTTTCTTTTCTCTTTAAAACCATGGGCGTAAACTTTTGCCTTCAACCTTTTAACCAACCTCTTTGGCTTATAATATAAAATATTATAACCATTTATTTTTACCAATTTTCTTACATCATAATGAACTTTGCCTTGCACCGAATACTTGACATCAATGACAACATATTTAGTCAAAATTTCCAACAATGTTTTTTTGCGTGGAGCTTGTTGTGTCAAGGCCTTCCCTTGGGGGAACGTTTGAAGCACCTTGGAATTCTTGATCCTAAATATCCTTTTTGTGGTGTACCCGAGTCTTGTACTCACCTCTTTTGGAATTGCAAAAGATCTAGGCAAGCTTGGGAATGGGTTCTTTTCTTTTTTTCCATTTATAGTTGCAAGAGTTTCTTGGCCCCAAGCTCTTCTTGGGGACTCTTTTACTTTATCTCTCCCACTTTTTGAAGTGTGGTAGGTTTTTAAGATTAGCTTTGCTCTTTCATATTTGGAAGGCCCATAATAGAATTGTTTTTAAACAGTATACACATTTTGTTACATTTACTCATGCTCACAAATTAGAAGTATAAATGACATGTGGCTACAGATATGTACTCAAGCCAACAAAATTACTATGGAGTTGGATCACCTACAAGTTCTTCTAGCACATTGGGTCAATGCTCCGTGTACAGCCAACCGAATCCCCTTAAAGCGATCTTCTTAGGAGCATTTTTTATCCTACTCTCGTTGTTTGCCTCCGTCATATGCAAGAAGTGTTCTTGCAGATAGGCATTGGTCCCAGTCATCACTAGTTAGAGAGCGGTCTAATGTCGACATTATTTGTTCATCCCACTAGATTGAGGGGTGGGATGATGTTCAACTAATTTCACCTGGCCAGTTGTTGGTTGGAGCAACGCAGGTACTAAAGACCTTAATCACAATGCAGGGGGTGGATTCCCATCCCATAATCACTAAAATTTTATGCAGGACAACACATCAAGGCACATTACTCCATATGATATGCTTTTTTTGATGTAATAATCATCAATGATCATGATTGATAAACTTATGTTTTGTTGGCAGCTTTGTTTCATAACCCTTATCAATGAAGATTAGTTTGATTCCCTTAATCCACCAAATTTTTTTATTGTAAATTTTTTTATCTTAATTTAATGTAAAAAAAAAATTATTAATTTAACCAACTTCACATATAATAGTTTCCACTTTATATTCTTTGCTTTTATTTGTTTGTTTCTCCTCTACAAACATCATAATTCCATTTAATTTCCACTCTATATTTTTTTTTTTTTCTCCTTATACCCATCATCTAATTTCATTTGATTTCTACTTTATAATTGTTGTTTTCTTTTTGTTTTCCTTATACATTATAATTCCATTTGATTAGTCAGTCTTAAGAAGATACAATTGACGTCTTATTCCCGTATTTATATCAAATTTTAAAAAGAAATTGAAAATTAGTTCAACTGATCTGTTATAACAATTCAAAATTTAAGTATATATAATAAATTCTTACATGTCCATTCAAGTAATTAACCAACAAAGCTGACGTACTTAAGTCAATTGTCGAATGGAAGCGATTTATAATTCAAACATGAATACTTACAGTCAAAAATTAAAAATTAAAATAAAAACATGAATATTTTTAAAAATTAAAATAAAAACCTTCATGGAACGGAGCCAGGAAGGCGCCGTTTCTGCATCGTGATTACACTATTGCCTATAAACATAACCTCAAACAACCACCTCGCGGCAAATAGAATACTTGCAGACTCCAGCACTGGAGAAATTTCTAGCGGAAATGGGCGCTGGAAAAGATGAACAAAAGATTTCCCAAAAAGGCCATACCGTCCAAAAAAAGTTTCGAATCATCGACTGGCTTAAAAGAACCGAAGCTCGCACAGTACAAATAAAGTCTCAAATCGTCGACTTGTTTAACAAAGTATTCAAGAGGGAAAACGACGCCATCTGTGGAGGCTGCAATTAGGCTATTCTCGCCCACTTAATGCCTTGGGAGCACTTTGGCATCCTCAATGCTTGAAGTGTCATATTTCTCAGGATCCCATTGATGACGACAAATTTACAGTTAAAGGAGATAATCCATACCACATGTCTTGTTTCAAAGAATTCTGCCATCCAAAATGTGATGTCTGCCATCAATTCATCCCCCCAAAAAAAAGCGGGCCAATCGAGTACAAAATCCATTCTTTCTGGGGCCAAAAATTCTGCCCTACCCATGAAAACGATGGCACTGTGGGCTGCTGGGGTTGTGAACGCATGGAGCCAAAGAGCCAACACTACATTGCCTTGGAAAGTTTGTCGGGATTGTTTGGGTTCTGCAGTTATGGACGATGAGGAATGCAGCATACTTTGTGATGAGATCAAAGAATTATTTGAAGGTTTGAATATGCAAATAGGTAAAGAGCTTCCGGTGATTCTGGTTGATAAAGAGTATTTGAGAGAAGTTGGCGGTGCCAAGGCGGAGGGCGAGATGGCCATTCATCCCAAGGCAGAGATTAGAGGACTGTGCGTTAGATATGAATATCTAGATGAGAAACAATGGTGAAATTGTTCTATTGATCAACAATGCATTACATAGTTTTATAGTTCTTGAAAGAACTAAAAATAGACATGGTGGTTGAGAGAAATCCTCTTAAACTTATTACAACAAACTAACTTAAAGATAGCTCTTATCCTAACAACATGCTAATCTTGGACTATGGTCAAACATTAATTAACCAAGCCAAAACCTCAATGTATGCTAATCAAATTAACTAGAAATATGTAAATCAAAACATTAAACTAAAACTAAATACTAGGACTTAATACTTAGGACTAAGGAGGCAATGTTGAAAATATTCCAACATTCTCCCCCTTGATGCTAAAGACACTCATGCAAGAGTTCTTTAAGCATCACAGAGTTGGAAGAAATTTTTTCTCTTACGTTTCCTCCAATCTTGAATCAAGAAATCAGAATTTACAAAATACTTATGGTGGCACTCCTTCCACTCTTCATGTGGGATTTCCTGCAAATGCTTGAGTGCCTTCTTTTGTTGATTAGCTCCCCCTTCAACAAAAGTATCTCCTCTTGTGGTTTTCAACAACCACTCTCTTACATCTTTATCATTATGGTCTTTAAACCATGCTCTCACATTTTGATATTCTTTTACATATTCAACACTAAATAATACTCCACATGAGTATTTACAATTAATCATCTCACATAGATGATTATACCATACAACTCTTTCACATATTTTCACACAAAAAATCACAACAAATATGGCCATATAATGACCAACTACATATGCAACATAAAGTTGCTCCTCACACAAATATTCTCTCACAACAATGACTTTACAAGAATCCTTCTCCCAAGGAATTTTGAACACATCATTTTGATCCATGTGACCCAAGTTCTCCATCACTGTATTCTCTCCAAAAATATTCTTCATCAAAGTTGTCTCAATGAGACAATCACCTTTCTTTTCATTCCTGCTCACAAAAAACAAATCATTAATCATAAAAACATTACCTTTAGTATGAGTAGATTTGGTGCTTCCCATAAAGCTATTTTGTAGCAGTTCTCCTTCATTGTATGGTGCTTCAAGATCAACCATCAACTCTTCACTAATAGTTCTCCTCCTTTGTTCAATCCATGTTGGTGTGTTGAAACACCATTCATTCAAGCAATCATACATAGTTGCCTTTTCAAGACAACTCTCTTTCTGCAATGTAGTCACTCCAAGTGAGTGATCTTCATCCATGAGTGATGTTTCCTTTGCCATTACGATAAGAAAATCAGCAATCTCATTTCCATTTTCTGTTTCTATCTCATTTTTCACATTCTTCTCCCCTTTTAGAGGAACTCTAACAATTTTATCTTCTCCTTGTAGGAGATCTTCATTTTCTCTGTCAAGAGAGCATACATCCATTCCAAGTGAATGGTCTTCAAGACAATGGTCTTCCATAAACATTGCTTCTCCATCAACATGCCAACAATTTTGGTTGATCCTATTATCATCTTTATTCTCTCCCATGAGAATTTTAGGTGCATTATCCATAATACACTCTTCATTTATCTCCTCCATGATATATTTTTTATCACTTTTTCTTCTATCAACAACAAATCCTCTTCTTCCTCCTCGTCCTCTTGAGGAATACACACCTCTTCTTATCTTTTCATCACAAAATTCAGCAACATATGCTTCCTCCATGAAGCATTCTTCATCTTGTTGGTTTTCTACATACAGGCCTTCCTCTGCAAGAAATAATTCTCCATTACAAAGCATGACTTCATATGAGTCTTTACAAGACTCTTCAAAAACTCCTTCAAAAGGATCTAATTCAGAAATTGCTTCAAGGAAGCAAGGCTCCTCCTTGCTTAAACAATCTTCATGATTGTCACTCATGGCTTTATGGGTATCCTCATCAAACCCATAAGCATCCTTTAACACTTGCCATGCCATTGTAGCTGATCTACAATTGGCTATGAGAGGAAAAACATTCTTTTCCATTCCTCTCCTCAAATCCATAAGAGCTAAGCAATTTGCATATTGCTGCTCCTTCTTCTCTTTTCTCTCCTCTCCTTGTAGCTTGTTCCAAGTAGGTTCTTCATATCCTTCTTCTACAATGCTCCAGAGGTCTTTGGCCATCAAAAAGGTTTTCATCCTTATGCTCCAATAAGCATAATCTTCTCCATTGAAACTTGGCACCTTCAAGTCTTCATACATTGTGGCCATCTTGCAATCCACCACTCATCAATCTTCCACCTAGCTCTCAGCCACTCCTTTCCTGTAGACTTCTGATATACTTATCTGAGAATCCACTAAATTTCAGATCCAAATTCACACAAATGAGAAATATGTGATCAATTTACTTTTGCCCTTTCTAGATCTTAGAGTGTTTTTGAGACAACCTCAATGTTCTTCACATAAATCAATCCATACAACCCCAAAATTTCTGAAAATTAAACTCTGTATTCTTGAGACAATAATCTGAAAACCCTCTAAATTTCAGAAGAAAAATCACAAAGGTGAAAAATATGTGATCATTTACTTTTTCCCTTTTTATCACAATTCCGGATCTAGGATTGTTGAAGGAAAAATAAATATTCACATAAATCAATCAATACAGATCCCAATGATCTGAAATTTTGTCTGAATTATGATTTTATCGAAATCATATTTCTCCCAAAATTTGAGAAGCAAATACCCTGTATTCCACCTTATACAACCATTTTATTGAAAAACTAAAAATGCTAATAAAATCAGAAAATTAGCTCCAAATCACCTGAAATTTTTACTGCATCCTCTTGATACAATTACCTAACAACCCTCAAAATTTCATAATCAAATACCTCAGGATTCGTGAGATATTAATGATTTACTCGAGCTCTTCCTTGCAAATCTGCTGAGTGCTGGCCACTTGAGTTTCTCTGACAAAGTGTGTGTTTCAGATCTCTTCACACCACTCTCCACAGGTTTTGATCCATTTGAGCAAACCTGCTCTGATACCAAATGAGAAACAATGGTGAAATTGTTCTATTGATCAACAATGCATTACATAGTTTTATAGTTCTTGAAAGAACTAAAAATAGACATGGTGGTTGAGAGAAATCCTCTTAAACTTATTACAACAAACTAACTTAAAGATAGCTCTTATCCTAACAACATGCTAATCTTGGACTATGGTCAAACATTAATTAACCAAGCCAAAACCTCAATGTATGCTAATCAAATTAACTAGAAATATGTAAATCAAAACATTAAACTAAAACTAAATACTAGGACTTAATACTTAGGACTAAGGAGGCAATGTTGAAAATATTCCAACACTAGACCAGTTTGGATTCCCTTTTAGATGTGAAATCACAGCCATTCTGATTTTGTATGGGCTTCCCAGATTGTTGATGGGTTCAATTCTGGCGCATGAGTTTATGCATGCATGGTTGGTGATCAATGAATTTGGGGATCTTAGTGCTACTGTGGAGGAGGGCATTTGCCAGGTTATTGTGCATCTGTGGTTGGAAGCGGAGGTTGTGGCGGGATCATGCTGCAATAAGGGAGCGAGACGAGAGGCCGAGAAATTTTTTGGGAAATTTGGCTTGTTTAAAATTGCAGAGAACTCTTTCCCCATGTATGGAGGAGGGTTCAGGGCTGGTTATGAAGTCGTGCTTCAAGATGGTTTAGGACCTACTCTCGAATGCATTAGATTAACTATCGAATGCATTAGATTAACTGGTAACTTTCCTAAGATTTGAGTAATAACTGATATTGTGACTATCAAGTCCGGTATAATGGTTGGTCCTAAAATGGTGGCTAAATGAAATGGTAATGGTATAGTGGTGAGTATGTGAATATTTTTTTTTTTTATTATAGGAGAGTTAGTTATAATTATTATTTTTAGTAATTGGTAAGTGTGGGATTCAAACTACATGATTGTTCCTAACAAATCTAATAATTATTGTTGATGGGTGTAATATGGAGACCATCTGAGTAATTCATGGTTTGTGAGAGTAAATGAAATATTATTTTATGTGAAAAAGTTAAAAGTTTAACTTTATTTAGATATAATTATAAAAATATAAATAACAGTAATGTAAGGAAATAAGATGTTTAATAATAATTAGATTGAATAATTGTAAACTTCTTGTAAATGTGACTTTCCTATTTAAATAAATAAATTATAATTAAGGTCGAGATCATTAATCACTTCCGTTGATTTTAGTTATCTCCCATTTACCACACAAGAAACTTACTACAAACACCCTTACTCATGTTCTATTGAAATATAATCTGTAATACATTTTGAAAAGCAATGAGAATATGTATTAGATTTTTTTTAATATGAAAAAAATTGTAGTTTAGATTTTACAATTGTATTATTATTTTTTTATATAAGTTGAAAGAGGAGGTTTTGAAAGGGATTTCAAATCTTTTACATATTATTAACAAAAAGTTAAAAAAGAGATGGTCTCATAGGAATCAATCTCGAAAACACAACACATGAAGGAAGCCAAGGAAAACAATGTGGAGGGTTCGAAGAGAGACTCCAAGAGGCACCAACAAAATAAACAGAGCTAGACTAAGAATCAAGTGAAATCAAAGAAGAACAAGGAACCCAAGAGATATTCAAAATGATCGATCAATAGAGCAGACTAATCAAACATCTCAAAAGGATCCTGATAAACATCGCTTGCACTAGGCTCAATAGTAGCACCATTCTTCTGATTCTAGAGGGCAAATATCATCCTTTTAGCACATTAGAGGAGATTCGAGGCAATTAACGATGCTCTAAATGCAAATTATGCTATTTTCTCCACATTGCTAAGTGAATAAGGGTTTACTTTGTTTGATGAAAGAAGAGGGCTTGCTCGAGGAGTCACCAACCATCATGGAGTGAGACCATATAGGGACCCCTTAAATTTTTGGCTTCTTGAGATTTACTGGAGGTTCTTTTAGATATTCTTGATCATGGTCAATAATGATAGGAGTTTTTCTTTTTCCCCTAAGCACTTGCTTCTGGACGAGTGTCGATGATGATTTGTCTTGACTAAAGGAGAGGTGTCAGTGGTGATGGATTTAAATATCAACTTCTTCCCCACCTTGAATGCATTCATAAAATCTCCCTTAGAGTTATTATTGTTTGATATGTCCTTCTAAGGACTCTCTTGACTAGGAGCCAAAATAGTAGGGTGGCCATTGGACTACCAAAAATTGAGAGAATAGACTTCTGCACCTCCTTCTGTAGGGTATGCTTGTAGAATATCATGTGGAGACAGTAGTGCTTAGGGTGTGATGAGTTACCTTCTTTGATATTTTCCACAATGATCTCCATAGAATAGAACAAATATTCAAGAACATTGATGCATTTGATGTTGCAAAAGTGATTCAAGAAAGCTAAGTGAAAACTCCTAAGCGGGGATTCAATGTTGCCCATTGTAAAAAATTGTAGGATTGAAATCATGATCCTGTTTCGAGGAACAAGGAGACTCTCCCTGATAGTACCACCCTTCTCCTTACCTATTTTTATTCTTTTCAACGAAATGGTTGAGCTCAACCGTTGAGGAATGTTTGTCATGGTGGACTACATCCCCATCATTGGGGAGCTTCATCACCTCATATAGCAAATGAATAGTGACCTTGAAGCAGAGTCAACACAGAGTGACATAGTCGTTATCCCAAGACTTGATGAAATTAAGGGGTAAATTGAGGTTGTTTCCATTGAATTTATGAATAAATGACATGAATCCATTTTTATCAAAATCTCTTTGACCATTGCATCCACGTGCAGAGAATTCGGCTCAACAAGCACCATTGCTAGACTGAAGAACTTAGGCAAGCACATATTTGAAACAAAGTTGCAAAGAAATTTTTGTGGATGCCACTGTTCCACTAGTTGATATTTAAATGCATTCGAGAAGCTAAGTGGGAAATTTTTTTTGTATATTCATGCTACCAAATCTAGGGAACCCAACGCTCCAGATTCATTGATAACATGCATTATACCAAAATAATCTTGTCAAGTGTACCAAGTCATATTTGGACGTCTCATAGCCAATGAAAGCAGAGATAAATTTGACATATAATCCCTCACTAATTCAAGAAATATTAAGGATGGAATTGCTTCAAAATTTGGTATTGTCACAGGGTACTCTACCAATGAAGAAATCATTAGTGGAAGTGGTTAAGCACATGAGCCTGTGGTTACACCACATAGGACCAAATATGAATGTTGGGTTCTAATTCTAAAGACTAATTGGGTCCAAATGGTAGTGCCACTTAAGATTGAAGGTCAATTTGAGGTGTTTATTCTTACATGTGCTCAGGTCTGCATGAATGTTGGAGTGCCACACCATACTCAACTTTAGGTGCTAACTTCTATGAATGCTCAGATTTATCCAAAAGTGGAAGGGTCATGCATGACCAAATATAGACTTACAATGTTGGTTCCCAGCAAAACTTAAAATCGGATGAAGACACCAATAAGGATAAAACATCACAGGCTAACATGTAAGCTAAAGGAAAGGCCTTGAGAGAAGACTGCATAGAGTGGGGAAGAAAGTAGCTTCATAGGAAGGACACATCATCATAGTCACCATGAGCATGGATACTTTGAGGAAAATTATCATGCCAAACATAAGGGACTCTTCACCTAGGCCCAAGTTAGCCATAATATCAGCAGTCTTGTTACCTTCTCTATACACATGTTGGATGGTGAAGTTGCCAAAGTTGTAGAGGTGTCTTCTAGATTCTCTAACTAGGTTGAAAACACTCCATCTTGGAATCTGAGTTCATTTTAGGTAGTTGATAATATTCAAGGATTCACCTTGAATGATTAGGTTGTTGAGACAAAGGCGGTCCAGGATGGATAGTCCTTGGTAAAGGGTCCTAGCTTCAACCATGTGGTTTGATTGAATTCCAATGTTTTTAGTGTAAACTAGGATGATTTTTCCATGTTCATATCTAATGAGGCCACCACTTGCAACCTTGCCTGGGCTACCTTTAGCAACACCATAAAAATTGATCTTGATCCACCCAGTAGGAGGAGGGAACCACCTAAAAAAGGATCTATCAATAGTATGGGGGAAGGAACGAGAGGGATTAGTAGAAATATTAAGAGAAACAAGACTGAGTTCAAGACTAAACAAGGGAGTCTTAGGGGTAGGGATCAAATGGGTATTTTTAATGGTAGTAGTAAGAACTCAAATATGAACTAAAGGTGGGTCCTTAGACACACCACCAAAATTTCTATTGTTCCTTTCTAATAAGATTTTTTGTAGGAAGTGAGGTAGGCAAAAGGACCAAAGAGATTTCAGGTGTTGGTTGGCAAAGGGATTGGGCCATTGGTCACACAAATTAAGGATAGAGTTGGTTAGGGCCCAAGTAATGTTGAAGGATGAGAAAAGGGATTGCAAAACACTAGAAGAGAAGGAGCACTCAAGGAATAGTTGAAGCATAGAATCCTATCTACAATAGAAAATGTAGCAATAATTAGGAATAATCACTCCTCTAATTAAGATATTATTGATGGTTAAGACTTTATTTTGAACAACTATCTAGAAAAAGAATGTGATCTTGGGAATGAGGTGCTTGAGCCAAATAAGCCTAGCAAGAAATCAATTGGGCAGAGGATTGTCTTGGATGTGATACATAGATTTGACTATGAATAGGTCATTATCGTAGACTTTCCAAAAAGGGAAGTCATGGGATTGATCACTTAGGATAACATAAGTTTGTAGAAGATTTGTCATCAATATAGCAGTAGTTACCTATTCTTAACTTAAGTCATTCATAGGTAAGGCCTTCCAAGAATTATTTTGGAAAGAGAAGGTGATGGAATTACAGACTCTATCACCAAAAAATGGTTTGTGAGAAGTTTCAAGGTGATCAAGTTGAGATCATCCATCAGGGGCTGGTCTGTCAACCATGGGTTCTAGAAATAAATTTACCTTCTAGTTCCAAGTTGTCATTTGAGCCCTTTGGTGATAATGAATATGGTTTTAATAATTGAGTGCCATAAAGCAAATCTACTTGGGAGGGGACTATCATCCAAAAGATATTTTTGTTGAAGATATTTGCTTTTAATTATGTCAACCTAAGCAATTTTCTCACTAGAGAGGATTCTCCATCCTTATTTTGCAATGAGGGCCATATTCATCTTTCTCACCTTTTTGAAACCCAAGCCTCCTTGACATTTTTTGGTGCAAATTCTATTCCATGCAACCAGAGGAAACCTCCTTCGATTATCAATCCCTTAACAAAGGAATAATTTTTGGATTTATTCAATTTTTTGGCAAATAGAGGTTTAGCAGTTTGAATTAAAAGAGACCCTTTCTGTTTGTCGAGTTTTTCATAATTCTATCAATGATGCTTTTCCACACATTTCAAAGGGTTTTCCCTGGAAGAGGGGAAGGCCCAAATAAATGGACAACACGATAGAGATGGTACACTCCAAAATGTTGGTAATCTTGAGTTACCTATCAATAGGTATGTTTAGGAAATATATTTTACTTTTTAAGAGATTAACCTTATGGCCAACAACTTCTTTGTAAAATTTAATAATAGTTTTGATTACTTTGGATTTTGGGATAGATGACTTAATGGCTAGGATTGTGTCATATATGAACTATTGGTGGATGATAGGGTTGATCATGGATGATGCCTTTATACTCAAAATAGCACCCAAGGAGAAAGTAGCCTTAAGGGATCCGCCAAGAGATTCCACCACTATGATGAAGAGAAAGGGTGACAAACGGTCCCCTTTCTTGAGGACCCTACAAATATTAAAGTAACCAGATTTAAAACCATTCCTTTATGAGAGCGATCCAATCATCATGAAATCTAAACTTAGAAAGAAAACCAAAGATAAACTCCCAAGAAACTCTACCCATTCATCATGAAAGCCAAATTTGTATTATTTTAAACTCTAAAAAAATATAGATTCTATAATATTATGAAGATGAGATAAGAATAATTATATAAAATTGTGTTTTTAAGACTAATTATGGTATTCCATTAGAAGAAGTCTTGTTTCTTGGTTTTATGACCAAGGGAGGTCAAGAGGGTTGATGAGTTGTTTGATTTTTATATTGTTGTCTTATTGTAGCATAAGTACGGGAGGAACATATTGTGTCTACCTTACCTTGATAATGGATGTTATTGGTCAAATTTTGACTATGGTTGAGTAAATAATATTTAAAGATTCAAAGAACTTGATTGGAAGAAGATTAAAAATTAGAGCTACTGAGAATGTTCTGGACACCTTGTATGAGGTATTGTGGTTGTATGACCCTCGATGTGATAGAAATCACAATGATCATAAGAGCGGTGCCAATTAGGTTTTTATTTAGTGATATCTATAGGTTTGTTTAGATGGAAGTTCTATCATCTTAGCCTTGAGGAGTTGCTTTAAGATGGAAAAAATGGGTTGATCTAACTTGGTGTAGTTTCTCTTAGGCTTTTGTTGTTAGATAAGATAATTTTTTTGCAAGGTCATGGTAGCATTTATATTTCTGGTTTAACAAGTCTATTCCCCCATCACCCATAACATGTTTGTTCTTTTATCGTCCTTTATAGCTAGAGGAGGATTTATCCTCCTCATTTTTGACTTTAAGGTGTCCTCTCTTTATGAAGGTATTTTCCACTCATTTTTCCATGTCAACCACATCGTTGAAATAGAATACATTGGCCATCTCCAAGTAAAAGGCTAATTGCTCATATAAGTTACCTATTATTGTCACTAGAGCTTACCATTTTTCTAAGAATTCTATGAAGCCCTACTCATTAGATTGTTTAAGTTTATACAGGTTACTAATTATGACCTTTTCCTTGATATAAACTAAGAACTATTGGACAAATAATTAAACAATATCTTTAAAATTTTTAATGGAATGATGAGGTATTTGATAATACCACTCCAATGTAGGACCACTAAAACTCTTTGGAAAAATATTTAATAGAAACATCTCATCATAATCGATGTTGCTATGACCAATTCAAAAGAGATTGAAGTGGTTAATTTTGTGATCTTTCCCTTTGTACATTTTAAACTCGAGCATTTCAAATTTGGGTGAGAATGGGGGTCTTGCTATTGTTAGCTTTTGAAGTTGTATATTTAATGAAATAACTACCACAAGGTGTAAAATGAGCATGCAATATTAAATATATGAAAAAGATAATATACTAAGCATGTAAATATCATGAGAAACTTCTACAACTACTCAAAAATATACCATTAATGAAAGCTCACAAAAATAGTACATTGCTCTAAAATGGAGGTCTCAAACACTCCATACATGCTCTACATTGTATCTACTACTACTCTACCTTGTGCTCACCAAAATCCTCTCTATTACTCATTCTATAAATGCCTATATATAATGAGATATGTCTCTTGGTCTTTCACCTACCTATGACTCTTCATCTTCCTATTCTATGACTCATGTACACATGGACAACATGCACATTTACATCATTGCACATTCTAATAATAATTGTGCATTTATTACATTGTATAAAGTAAATACTCAAATCCTAATCTAAGACAAAATCCTAATCTAAAAATGTACCCATGGTGGTACATTGGCATGTACCAAATAATGTAATATATTTCAACACCTCCCTGTATTACATTATTTGGTTATTGAAGACTCTAGTATTCAATATGGATCTTCATCTTTCATATGTTCTTCAACTAGATTAGGTTCATGTTCTTCTTTTGGTTCAGTCTTCATCTTGTTCTTGGATCATGTGCTATATTTTCTTGTTTTCTTCATTTTGATGCTTTTCTGTGTTTCATAGTCTTTGATATGATCTTCATTTTTGAATTTTTCAAGGTAGCCTTGATGAACAAGAGATATCATTATCTTACAAGTCATGAGTGGATCAGAATTAATCCATTTTCTTTCCTTTGGTTCTTTGGATGACCTTTCTTCAAAAAATTTGTTAGTAGTTGCTTTAGAAATAAGAACTTGAAAGAGACAATCTAGTCTAAATATTAATATCTTTTCAAATATTTTGTAGTATCTGTATTTATAGTAGCAGAAAAAATATGAGTGAGATTTTCCTCCACAATATTTACATGGATGGAAATTCTAACAATTTGCTTTTTCATGACTAGTCTTTTTGCAATAAGAACATCGTGAAGATATTTCTACTACTTTGTTACTTGTCTTGGAAATTTCAAGTTCATCCATTTCCTTGATAAAATAGAAAAACCATTTGTGTACAATTGTAGCTATTCTATCTTTACTTCTTTTATAAATATGTAAATCATCCTTTTGATCAATATTCTTTGCTACATTTTGAGAATGGTTTTAAGTTTTATTCTCCATATCTCTATTGATATGATTGTCATCAATTTCTTCTATCATATTGTTGGAAGATGTTTTTATAGAATCTTCTCTTGCCAAACTATTAGTTTGTGATTTTCCAAAAGTATTTCTAAACCATATTGGTTCTTCTCTATTGTATTTCATATTGTCATCTCTTGAATCAAGTATATCTTTAAACCATTTTGATTCTTTGAATCTTGTATACTTAATAAGTTTTTCCATAGTTCTTTTTAAAGTAATATTTCTTGTAACTCTTTGGTTTAAAAAGAACAATTTTGGTAGAATTTAAAATCTCTAAACCTTTGAGGTTGACTACCTTATGACTCCCTAGTCTAGAGATTAAACTCAATGAACTCTTTTCAATTCTCAAATTTGTAGGATACCTCAAAAATTCTAATGTTCAATCAATGGTTTTGACAAGGGTTTAATTTTTCAAATCTCTAGGTAGAATTCCTTTTAACTCCCAAGTATTTTGAATGTGAAAGATCAAATTTGATAAGATCTTTCCAATTTCTCAAATTTTGTAGAATACCTTGTATCTACCAAATGTTTTGAATGTAATATGGTTTTGATAAAGTACTTAGCTTTCTTTTGAGTTGAATCCCTTTTGTCTCCCTAATGTTCAACTTCTATTCTTCACCTTATTTCTCCCTATTTATGAATAGAAAGCTAAAGATAATTTTTGATGCAATTTCAAGTTTGATAAGGTTCACTATTTTCAAAACCTTTAAGTTGGATTCCTTATGTCTCATTAATTTGAGCAAGAGACTAATACCAAATGTAATTTCCAACTTTTCAAAAAACTCTATGTTTGTATTTCTTTCAATTTTCAATAATATAGTTTCTAAATTTCAAAGCTTTAAATTGGTGTTGAACTCCTTATAACTCCCTAATTGGAAATTTAGAAAACTAATGTATTTGCAAATTCAATATTTCAATTTCAATGTGGAAATCCTTATTTCTCCAAGTTAAACTATTTGCAAATATTTCTATGCAATTTGAATTTCAAATAGGATAAAGTAATTTCAAATGCTTTCAATTAAATTCCACTTGCTTCAAAAATCTTCTATACCATTCAATAAATCTTCTAAGGTTTAAATTCAGTAATGCATTACCTTATAGCTCCATTTATCCAAATAACCTTATGTGTAGAAGAATAATTAATCTTTAACTCAATACTATACCTTATACCTCCTTTGATTTTTGCAAAGGTTATAAATTAATTCAAATATTCCATACCTTCTTTAATATAGCACTTCAAACTTCATCTTGCTTCCTGTAACTCTGCAACCTGTGCTTTATCTATGCTCTCCTTTGACTGCACTGCATTCAATGCTCCTTGATGCTCACTAAATTTGGTCTTTGTGAGGTTTGACTATCCTTTTTTGTTCTTTCACGCTTCTCCAAGGTGCTCAAATCTGATTCCAATGCGCTCTCTTCATTGTGCTTAGGCTATTTTCAGTCCATGCATTAATAGGTACCCTTTAGACGTTGCACCTTCCTTCAATCATGATTGGTGTTCTAAGTATCAAGTGCCAAGTGGCACCAAAAGTCTTTGCACTTCCTTGAAATATTTCTTGTGGTACTCTACCCAACTTTATCTTGCTTAACGCTTGGCAAGAGCATTATATTTCATGGGCATGAATGTATTATGACTCCTTGAACATTGCAAATGGAACATTGCTCTCCTCCAATGGAATATGTAATATCCTCCATGTGGTAGATGGTTTCTATAATGCTTGACCTTCCTTATCATGCACCTTATTCACCCTAATTTTGGTTCTCTTGTTGCTTAGCCTTCAAACACTCAAAACTCCTTTGTGTTATTCAACTTACCAACATTCGTTGAGATTCTTTTGGCTGTCACTTCTTCAATGCTCTCCTCCTATGGTAGTTTCAACGTCCGATGATTCCTTTGTAATGGAGCTTGCTTTAGATTTGGTGGTGCTCACCTTGCCCTAATTTTCTTCTTCTTGGATGTTTTATCTTTTCAATGCTCGCTCTTTGATGTTGTCTATTTGTATGCTATGGCTTGTGATGCTATTGGTGGCAGTGAGACTATGCTTCTTCTCCTCACGCTAGTGGTGCAACCTTGGTGGCTCAACCTTGCAATATGATGATGGTTTCCAATGTTCTATGTTGGTCACACAATGACTATTTATCAATGCTCTATGTTGCCTTCCTTGGTGCAAATGGCTATCTCCTTCAATATGATGGTGTTGCTTATGGTAGTTCTTCTACTCCTTTGATAACTTGCCTTCACCAAAACCTTTTCAATACTTAGCACACCTCTTGGTGTCTTTAGATACTAGAAACTTTTCCTTCCTTTGTTCACTATTGAGTCTCTTTATTTTTCTCAATAGGACTTAGAAAAATCTGCACTTAAATTATAAACACAACATATGCTTCTTCTACTTATCACTCCCTTTTTGAGCAAGTTTTAACTTCTACCTTTGTTTTTTTTTTGTAGATTTCAAGATAATAAAGAAGTCTCCTTCCTTGGCTTGGAGATACTTGAATAAAACTAGCTTTTTCTCCTTAAATAAATCTTAATATGGTGCTTTCAAAAACCTTAAAATGAACTAGTTTTAATACTTTAAAAATAAACTTTCATAGCACCACTTTTACACACCTTTTGGCCTCCTTTTGTAGCTAGTCTTTTTGGTGATTTGGTTCACCTATTTGCTGCCCCAATTTTGTGAAATTTGCAGCTTCAATTCCTTTTGCTTTGCTGCCCTAAACTTGTCAATCTTGTAGCTCTCCTTTCTACTCAAATGTTGCCTTAGATTTATCAATTTTGCAGCTCTAATTGCTACCCAAATTTTCTACTTTTTAGCCTTTAATTTGTTGCTTGAAAATCTGATTATTGTGGCTCCAATTCTCCTCCAAACTTGTTCTCTTGGACTCTAAAATTTGTAGCTATTAGTGCTGCCCAAAATTCTACCCTCTTGCTGTCCTAAAATCTGTAATTTTTCAGCTTCTAATGCAGCCAATTCCTCCTTTGATTTGTTGTCCTAAACTCTCTCAAATATTCTAGGAAACTCCTCTAATTTTCAGCTTTCAATGCTGCCTAAAGATCAGATTCTATGTTGTCCAATGCTTCTCCCAAATCTATCTTGAAATTCTCTAAATTACAGCTTTATGTCACCTTGATTTTGTTGTCTTGTGACTCTTCAACTTCTACTATAAAAAAAACAATCTTCTCCTTCGTAAATCAACCTTCAAATCCTTTGTGGCTGTCCTCAAAACTCTCAAATCTGGTGGCCTCTTCTAGCTTCTTTCTCCTTCAATATTCCTTGTTGAATTTTGACTTCAAATTGGGCCTATTTTTTGGCCTTCTCCTCAAGAATATAAATATCTTGAGGTCTTCAAAAATCCTTTCCAAAATTTGGCAAACTTCTTGCCAAATCCTTCTTCCTTTTGGGCTTGTTATTGGATGGTGATAATTATCCCAAATTCTTCTTTTTAGGAGCTAATCCTTCTTGCAATCTTCTACCTTGAGCTTTCTTCAAATATCCTCCAATGGCCACTTCTTCAATTTCTTTAATAGGGCTTTTCTAGCCTTCTTCTTCTTTCTCCTTCCAAATTTTCTTGAGACCTCTTCTTTTGGGTCTTCAAATTTTGTAGCTTCTCAAATCTTCAATAGGAATTTTCCTAGTCCTCATCTATCTTCAATATTCAATCTTCTATCTTCCAAATCTAGAAGTTCTTCAATGGGACCTCTATCTTGGGTCTTCTCCTTCTCAATCTTCAATAAAGCTACTTTCTTATTTCTTCAATTTGGAGCCTGTTGACAATTTGAGTTATTTTATGTTGTCATTGATGTCACATGGATCATTGATGTCACATGGATCACATTGATTTTTGGTGACAAAAGCACTTCATAAATAATCATTTATGATATTTTGGAGAGCATAGATATATACAGGGTTTTTGTGAAAACCAAGGCAAGAAAAATAACAGGTTTTATTTAAAACCATGGATGGCATATTTGAAATGGGTTTTTCTTAAAACCAAATTTGGATTTTTGTTTCATCGAAAAAGGTACCCCGGTGATGGAGATATTTAATTTTTTTTTTATAAGTAGCTATTGTATTTACAGCGGGTTTTAACTAGGATCCCAAAACCTGATTACATAAGAGTTGGAAATAACATGCTGAGAATAATCCATTACAACAAAATTTTGGGCCCAAGGCGCCAATACCTTGAAAATGAAAAACAAACAGAAATCCCGCCCAGCGGGAACAGGTAAATTTGAACAATCCTGCCCAGCGAAAAACCACCAATTTTGAAGGAAGGTAAGTTTGAAGATCTTGCCCAGCGGGGAGCAGCTGAAAACCGCCATCGTGTAAATCTCGCCCAGTAGGAAGCAGCAGAAATCCATTATAATATAAATCCTGCCTAGCGGGAAGCAGTCGAAAAACCACCAAAGAGTGAATCCCGCCCAGCGGGAAGCAGCTAAAATCCATCCCAGTGTAGATCCCGCCCAGCGGGAAGCAGCAAAAACCTCTACCAAGTGAATCCCGTCTCCTAAGAAAACCAACAAGAAATGAGAAAAACTCGCCCAACGGGAAACCCAACGGTTCTGGAGAATCCCGCCCCGCAAGAAACCATCCCACCCAACGGGAAACCATCCTGCCCAAAAAAATGGGAATCCCACCCAGTAGGAAGCAGCTAAAAACCAGCAAAGAGGAGATCCCGCCCATCGGGAAGCAGCCAGAAAGCACCACCAAGAGAATCCCACCCCCAGGACAACCAGCAGGAAAAGACAACAGGTTAAGGGACCAGGGATATAGGGACTGGGGATCCCAGGCGGGAAGAGGTAACAACCACAAATATGGGATCCCTAGGAGCCTAGCCTGGGGGATCCAGGGTCTGCATGCATAGATCAGATCCCCCCATGATTTGAAAAATGTAGCAAAACCCAGAGAACCCCAATAGCAGGGGCCAAGAATCCCATCCTTGCATAGGAGAAACTTCAGGGAACTGGGACTGAGGCTGGGAACAGCCCAGGCAGAGAAAAATCCCCCCCCAAGGCCAAAAAAATTCCCAGGGTGTCCACCAAGGAGCACAACCAGCACGAAGAAGCCTCCAAGTGGGAAATCGAAGAGGGCCCTCCCCACAGGGACGAGACCAACAGCAGCCACATGATCCCAAAGAGGATTCACTAGCAAAATGGGGAAAGAGGCCCCCCCATACCACCCCCAAAGCAGTAAGGACCTCAAAGGAAACCCCAGGAAGCCGTCAAAAACCCAACCAATCACCCCCACCACCCAGAGAACCGCAAGGAACCAGATCCACGCCAAAAACCTGCAGAAAACCCCAAGGGGAAGCCTGAGGGAAAAAAAAGGGAAGGGATCCCAAAAACAGGAAGGAACCCTGGGAAGCACCAGGCCAAAAACTCAAACAAGGAAACCCTGACCGACTGGGAGAGGTGCAGAAAGAGGAGAATGATCTCCCTCAAGGAGATCATCTGCAACAAACAATCCCAGGGAGGGATGACCTGGGATGAGCCAGGGACTGGGCGGGAACCAGGGGAGGGGGAGCAGGGAAGGGATCGGGACCCTCCCCTCTCTATTTTTTTCCCTCCTCTCATACCAGAACCACATTAGGAGATATTTAATTTTAAATATTTAGTTTAAATTTTAAATTATTTAAAATTTTAATTTAAATTTTAAAATTAAAAATAAAAGTAATCCACCGACGTCGTCGAATATGAGGGAGAAAACTATATAAAAGGATGCCTAAGGTTTATTAATCCTTAGATTGCTCTCGAGAATTAATGCGATTGTTGGAAAGCAAAAAGAGCCTGTGTGTTGAATTTGAAGCGTGTGCGAAAAAGGCTTGTGAAAGGTTTACGAAATTTTGGGTCTGTTGAAGAAACGTTCGTGGAGGATAACCAAGCGTGTAGGCACCTTTGGCCTAGCGGTTCATGTGCATTGTGTATGAAGCAGGAGGTCCTACGATCGAGTCTCATCGGGGATGCTTGTTGTGTTGAAACGCTCGAAGCGCTTTTAAGTTTTCGAAGGGCGCATAATATTAAGGTATTTATTTTGATTCGTGCCCCTTTGAACACGTGAGGGCGTGTGGCCCAATGGTGGCTTGGCCATGGTTAAGGCACTGAGCAAGGAGGCATCGAGGGATCGAATCCCGTCAAGGACAAAGGCAAGTTAATATTTTTTAATATTTTATTTTTCTAAAGTTGCCCTAGGAGAAATAAGGGTTGTGATGCACTTTAGGAAAAAGAGAGATTTCTGGTGATTTTCTTTTTGGAAGTATATCATATTATATATCGTTGGAAAGCTTATTTCGAGGGCTATTTGATTAACTTGCTTAGAGGGAGAAATAAGGTGTGTGTAAAGAGATATTTCTGATTTTGTAAAGGGGTTCAAAAGTGAAGGTTGCTTTGTTCTTTTTCAAAGGGGATTAATTCTTTCATGAGGGGACATGGTGTATTTTATTGAGTAGGAGTAATAAGGTGTTATTTGGATATTATTGTTGTGTTATTAATCAAGATCTCTAACCCTTATTGAAAGTTGAAAAAGAAAGTTTGTTGAGTGTGGCAGATTTAGTGGACAACTAATAAGGCATCAAAAAGGTATGAGCAATATTCTCCATTGACTTTGTTTATGGTGGTTGATTTCTGAAATATCATTGGAGAGAAAAGGATTGATTGTGGTTTCCTTTTCAAAAGTGATTGGTTGAATGCTTCAAGGTTTTCTGGTTTGAGAGTTGTGATTAAACCTTGTTTTATAAGCATTGTTGTTGAAGCCCATTGCTTGTACAAAGAACTTGAACTTGAGTTAGAGGAGAACATGAGTATCATTGTTATGTGAGATTTGTGGTTGAGCATTGTTGGAAATATTTTGAGTTGATTGATTCATGCTTGAACTAGGGTTTGTGAGAAAAAGTTGTTCCTTGTGGTGATTGGTTGAGTAGAGTTGTTTGAGCCTAGTCAAGTGATTGTGTGAAGTGGTTGTTCAAGTTCCATGAAACAAACTATTCTATATTCTGATTTGAGTTGAGTTTGAGTTGAGAAAGAAATTGAGTTTGTGAATAGAACATATTGAGTCTCTAACAATTCTCTTTATGCTTCTATAATATTGAGCTGAGTTGAGATTGATTTGATTTGAGTTGAGTTGAGATTGATTTGAGTTGAGATCATTGTGGATCATTGTTGTCATCCATTGAAGAGTGCATTGCCATTCATTGTTGAGTTCATCATTGAGCCTTGCCTTCATAGATTTGTGGATGAGATTTGAGTGCTACTTGAGCATGATTGATTGAGCCTTTGAGAAGGCTTTTGGGATAGATTTTTGGATAGATTTGAGGTAGCTTTTGTGCATGATTGATTGAGCCTTTGAGAAGGATTTTGGGATATATTTATGGATAGATTTGAGGTAAATTTTGTGCATGATTGATTGAGCCTTTGAGAAGGATTTTGGGATATATTTCTAGATAGATTTGAGCAAGTTCTTTGTGAGCTTGCTAAGAATATTTGAGCAAGTTCTTGGTGAGCTTGTTGGAGAATATTTGAGCAAGTTCTTGGTGAGCTTGTTGGAGAATATTTGAGCAAGTTCTTGGTGAGCTTGTTGGAGTAGATTTGAGTAAGTTCTTGGTGAGCTTGCTGAATAGATTTTGAGTAGGTTCTTGGTGAGCTTGCTGAATAGATTAGTGGATAGCCTACCTGAGCAGATTAGGATTGCCTAGCTAAGCAGATCAGTGGATTGCCTAGCTGAGTAGATCAATGGATGTAGAGATTAGGGATGCTCAGTAGATCAGTGGGGATGCCTAGCTGAGTAGATTAGTGGATTGCCTTGTTGAGTAGATCAGTGGATTGCCTACCTGAGCAGATTAGGATTGCCTAGTTGAGTAGATCAATGGATTGCCTAGTTGAGTAGATCAATGGATTGCCTTGTTAAGTAGATCAGTGGATTGCCCACCTGAGTAGATCAGTGGATAGCCTAGCTTTGAGTATATCAAAGTAATCATTTGTATTGGGATAAGGATCCCTATTTCTTTGTGAAATATTATAAGGATATTATCTTGTGGACTACCCCACATTGGGGGAACCACGTTAAATCTTGTGTCTCAATTATGTGTGGTGATTTGTGCTCTTGCTTACTATTGCTATCTATGTCATTAATGCACACTGCTATATTTGGTTATTGCAATTAAGGACACTAATTGATATTGGTTTGGAAAGAAAGTAAAAAGTGGGTGCTATACTGTTCACCCCCTCTCAGTATAAGCTTGTGTTCTTCAATTGGTATCAGAGTGGGTTCCTTCGAAAAGGCTAATAGCTTGAGGGCAGATTCTACAAGAACACAGATGGCTTCACAGAATGGATCATCTACAAGTAAGGCTCCACTATTTGATGGTAACAATTATGCTTTCTAGAGCATGAGAATGAAGAACTACTTGATATCACAAGGATATGAGGTATGGCAGATGGTTGCAAAAGAGTATAAGGTTGAAGGTGATCCCGAGGTAGATAAGACTATCAAGAAATTGGTTGAGATCAATGCAAGGGCAATGAATTGTATTTTGAGTGGGCTACGTGAGACAGATTTTGCAAAGGTCATGGTATGTAATTCAGCTAATGAAATGTGGACCAAGTTGTGGAATACCTATGAAGGAGATTCCAAGGTAAAGTTGGCAAAACTACAAACTCATAGAAAAATATTTGAGGAATTGAAAATGGAAGACTCTGAAGATATTGCAAAGTTTTTACTTCGAGTTGATGAGATTACTAACACCATGAGAGGTCTAGGATTTGAGATGAAAGAATCAGATGTTACTCAAAAGGTTTTGAGATCACTTCCCATGAAGTATGATGCAAAGGTTTCAGCAATAGAAGAAACAATGGATATCAACAAGCTAACAATGGAAGAACTACAAGGAACTCTCACAACTTATGAGATGAGGATAAGTAAGCATCAGGTTCCAATGAAAGAAATTGCATTCAAGGCTTCAAATAAAGGGAAAGATCCAGAGATAGATAGAGATTCAGATAATGATGAGGAAGCTAACTTCATCAAAAGGAAAAAGGACTTAAGAAATTACAGGGATATGAAGAAATTCAAATGCTACAAGTGTGGTGATTTTGGTCACTATGCAAACAAGTGTCCACATGAAGAAAATAGTGATGATGAAAAATAGGGTCACAGAAGAAAAGAAGATGGAAAGCATAAGCATGACAAAGATGACAGATACAAGCAAAGCAGGTATGAGAAGAAGAAAAGTTTTCGTAAGACAAAGAAAACTTTCTACATTGAAGAAGCAAGTGATAGCTCAGATCATAATGATAGAGACAAGTCAGATGATGAAAAGGAAGAACATCTATTCCTAGGAATAGAAGGTGAAAGAGAATAATGCTTTGTGTGTGGTCAAAGAGATCACAGATCAGGATATTGCAATGGCTTCAGTGATAGTGAAGATGAGATGACACATCAAGGAAATAGGCATGGTCAAAGAAATCATGAGAGTTTGTTTGCTATAGAAGATTATAATAATATTAGTGATAGTGAAGATGAAGAAGTCTCACTTTTGGTAATAGAAAAAGAAGAGGATGAGCCAAGAAAATAAAAATTAGAAGTCAAAAGGCTAAAAGAAGAATACAAGAATCTTGAAAACAAGATTCGAACAGATGTCAAAATCAGAGAAGAACTACTTCAGACAATCAGTGATCTAAGAGATGAGCTTCAAGATGCAAAAAGGATAGAAGAGAGGATGAATGAAGAACTAAGGGTAATAATGGCAAGACATGACACATTAGATGAAAAGGTTCAAAAAGGAGTGGAAACATATTTTAAGGTTGTATCTTATGTCCAAGAAAAATCACACTCAAAAGGAAAGGAAGTTCTAAAATATGAAAACAAGGAAGCACCTAAGATTCATGGAGAAAGTTCCAAAGTTCCTATGGCTCCAAACATCCAGTTTGGATCTTGTTTTGAGATAGGTGAATCAAGTTCAAGAGGAAAATAAATTCTTGAAAAGGAAAGCAAGGAAGAAATTAAGGAAGAGGATTTAGATACTACAAAGAAGGTTCAAGGATACAATGCACAAGTCAAAGATGATCACAAGGATAATGGTCAAGAAAGGTATGAGGAACCAAGGCATGAACAAAGGGCTTTTCAAGGACATTGTTTTTCTTGTAATGGATTTGGACACAGGGCTATACACTGCAGGGTCTATGGATCAAAGAAGTTTGATTTTGCTAGAAGGAACTTCAAAGGAAGAAGGTATGGTTTTCAGGGACATTGCTTCTTATGCAACAAGATTGGTCATAGAGCTTCTCAGTGCAAAGAAAATGAGCAACATGGTTTTGGTTTTAGAGCTACACAATTCAGAAGTCATGGTCATAATGATTATGAAAATAGAACTTCACAATACAGGGTTCAGGAAAGGAATGGATATGGAAATTATTTCAAGAAAGAATTCAGGATATGGGCACCATCCAAAGGCTACAATATCAAGTGTTTTAATTGCAATAACTTTGGACATATTGCAAAATGGTGTAGGACTCAATTCCAAACAAGTTCAAGGCAAGAAGGTCAAACAGATTCAAGACAAGAAGATCAAGTAACTCATCAAGAAAAGGATATCAGAAAAATATGGAAGGAAGTTGACAGAGGAAAGAAACAATGTAATATGGGAGTAAAAGTACTCCCACCCCAAAATTAATCACCTCAAGAGAGAAGGTGGTGAGGGGGCTAAGCTTAAGAGTCATATATTTTAGCCCCATAGGTGTCCCTTTTGCCATTGATGTCAAAGGGGGAGAGATTTGAGTAAGGGGGAGAGCATTGAGTTAGGGGGAGCAGCCTCCAAAGAGAGCATTGAGTTAGGGGGAGCAGCCTCCATAGAGAGTATTGAGTCAGGGGAGCAACTTTGATTCTCAGAGATGGTTTTTGCAGTGATTGTGGTGATTTGCATTAGAGGTGTTGCCATCAATGACAAAGGGGGAGATTGTTGGCAATTTGAGTTATTTTATGTTGTCATTGATGTCACATGGATCATTGATGTCACATGGATCACATTGAGTTTTGGTGGCAAAAGCACTTCATAAATAATCATTTATGATATTTTGGAGAGCATGGATATATACAAGGTTTTTGTGAAAACCAAGGTAGATAAAATAAAAGGTTTTATTTAAAACCATGGATGGCATATTTGAAATGGGTTTTTCTTAAAACCCAAGTTGGATTTTCGTTTCATCGAAAAATGTGCCCCAGTGATGGAGATATTTAATTTTAAATATTTAGTTTAAATTTTAAATTATTTAAAATTTAAATTTAAATTTTAAAATTAAAAATAAAAGTAATCCATCGACATCGTCAAATATGAGGGAGAAAACTATATAAAAGGATGCCTAAGGTTTATTAATCCTTAAGCTTGCTCTCAGGAATTAATGCGATTGTTGGAAAGCAAAAAGAGCCTGTGTGTTGAATTTGAAGCGTGTGCGAAAAAGGCTTGTGAAAGGTTTACGAAATTTTGGGTCTATTGAAGAAACGTTCGTGGAGGATAACCAAGTGCATAGGCACCTTTGGCCTAGCGGTTCATGTGCTGTGTATGAAGCAGGAGGTCCTGCGATCGAGTCTCGTCGGGGATGCTTGTTGTGTTGAAACGCTCGAAGCGCTTTTAAGTTTTTGAAGGGCGCAGAATATTAAGGTATTTATTTTGATTCGTGCCCCTTTGAACACGTGAGGGCGTGTGGCCCAACGGTGGCTTGGCCGTGGTTAAGGTACTGAGCAAGGAGGCATCGAGGGATCGAATCCCATCAAGGACAAAGGCAAGTTAATATTTTTTAATATTTTATTTTTCTAAAGTTGCCCTAGGAGAAATAAGGGTTGTGATGCACTTTAGGAAAAGAGAGATTTCTGGTGATTTTATTTTTGGAAGTATATCATATTATATATCGTTGGAAAGCTTATTTCGAGGGCTATTTGATTAACTTGCTTAGAGGGAGAAATAAGGTGTGTGTAAAGAGATATTTCTGATTTTGTAAAGGGGTTCAAAAGTGAAGGTTGCTTTGTTCTTTTTCAAAGGGGATTAATTCTTTCATGAGGGGACATGGTGTATTTTATTGAGTAGGAGTAATAAGGTGTTATTTGGATATTATTGTTGTGTTATTAATCAAGATCTCTAACCCTTATTGAAAGTTGAAAAAGAAAGTTTGTTGAGTGTGGCAGATTTAGTGGACAACTAATAAGGCATCAAAAAGGTATGAGCAATATTCTCCATTGACTTTGTTTATGGTGGTTGATTTCTGAAATATCATTGGAGAGAAAAGGATTGATTGTGGTTTCCTTTTCAAAAGTGATTGGTTGAATGCTTCAAGGTTTTCTGGTTTGAGAGTTGTGATTAAACCTTGTTTTATAAGCATTGTTGTTGAAGCCCATTGCTTGTACAAAGAACTTGAACTTGAGTTAGAGGAGAACATGAGTATCATTGTTATGTGAGAGTTGTTGTTGAGCATTGTTGGAAACATTTTGAGTTGATTGATTCATGCTTGAACTAGGGTTTGTGAGAAAAAGTTGTTCCTTGTGGTGATTGGTTGAGTAGAGTTGTTTGAGCCTAGTCAAGTGATTGTGTGAAGTGGTTGTTCAAGTTCCATGAAACAAACTATTCTATATTCTGATTTGAGTTGAGTTTGAGTTGAGAAAGAAATTGAGTTTGTGAATAGAACATATTGAGTCTCTAACAATTCTCTTTATGCTTCTATAATATTGAGTTGAGTTGAGATTGATTTGATTTGAGTTGAGTTGAGATTGATTTGAGTTGAGATCATTGTGGATCATTGTTGTCATCCATTGAAGAGTGCATTGCCATTCATTGTTGAGTTCATCATTGAGCCTTGCCTTCATAGATTTGTGGATGAGATTTGAGTGCTACTTGAGCATGATTGATTGAGCCTTTGAGAAGGCTTTTGGGACAGATTTTTGGATAGATTTGAGGCAGCTTTTGTGCATGATTGATTGAGCCTTTGAGAAGGCTTTTGGGATAGATTTATGGACAGATTTGAGGCAGATTTTGTGCATGATTGATTGAGCCTTTGAGAAGGATTTTGGGATAGATTTATAGATAAGATTTGAGCAAGTTCTTGGTGAGCTTGCTGGAGCATATTTGAGCAAGTTCTTGGTGAGCTTGTTGAAGCAGATTTGAGTTAGCTAAGTATTGGATTTAGTGAGCATATTGGTGAGATTTCTAAAGTAGATCAGTGGATTGCCTACTAAGAGATCAGGATTGCCTATTGAGCAGATCAATGGATTGCCTAGCTGAGTAGATCAATGGATTGCCTAGTTGAGTAGATCAATGGATTGCCTTACTAAGTAGATCAGTGGATTGCCTACCTAAGCAGATTAGGATTGCCTAGCTAAGCAGATCAGTGGATTGCCTAGCTGAGTAGATCAGTGGATTGCCTTGCTGAGCAGATCAGTGGATTGCCCACCTGAGCAGATCAGTGGATAGCCTAGCTTTGAGCAGATCAAAGTAATCATTTGTA
This sequence comes from Wollemia nobilis, assembly GCA_028583015.1. Taxonomy (NCBI): domain Eukaryota; kingdom Viridiplantae; phylum Streptophyta; class Pinopsida; order Araucariales; family Araucariaceae; genus Wollemia; species Wollemia nobilis. The sequence goes on along the minus strand of JAQPPZ010003589.1, from coordinate 5,151,212 downwards.
TTGGGATAAGGATCCCTATTTCTTTGTGAAATATTATAAGGATATTATCTTGTGGACTACCCCACATTAGGGGAACCACGTTAAATCTTGTGTCTCAATTGTGTGTGGTGATTTGTGCTCTTGCTTACTATTGCTATCTATGTCATTAATGCACACTGCTATATTTGGTTATTGCAATTAAGGACACTAATTGATATTGGTTTGGAAAGAAAGTAAAAAGTGGGTGCTATACTGTTCACCCCCCTTCTCAGTATAAGCTTGTGTTCTTCAGAGCCTTCAAAATTCTATGTAGTCCTTTTTCTTGGATGTCCTCAATATTCTTCCTTCAATCCCCAATTGGATCTTCTTTCTTGTACCTCCTTCATCCTCAATGTATATTTTTTCTACAACAAAGAACTAATCCCTACATGAGGAAGGCACATAGAATTTCAGGCAATCGAAGATAAAATTATTCTTTATCCTTTAGAGGAAACTTCGTAACTTTTGAGAACTAATTTTCTGCAATAAAGAACTTAGAAAGTAGCAAGCAAATACATGCAAAATTCTATATCTCTATAAATCAATAAATATCACTAGTTATACTTCAATCTAGTGGAAATAGATCTATTATGAGTCCCAGTATCCATGCATTTTCCTACAACCTTGTGGAAAGACTCTAGCAAACAAGAAATTTTAGAAATTTTTAAAATGATATTTTCTATCTCCTCCAAATTCTAAAAATGAAATTTTGAAAATCCAATCTACTCTCATTCTATAAAGGACTACATATAATTAAATTTATCTCTTTTTTTTACTCTTCATATTCCTATTCTATGACTCATGTACATATGGACAACATGCACATTTACATCATTGTAAATTCTAATAATGCTTGTGCACATTAGATTAACTAGTAACTTTCCTAAGATTTGAGTAATAACTGGTGACTATCAAGCCCTAGTATAATGGTCATATAACAAGTCTTAGTATAATGTTCTTATAACAGTGGCTGAATGAAATGGTAAAGGTATAATGGTGAGTAAATAAAATATTGTTCGAAAGTATTTTATGTGAAGAGGTTAAAAGTTTAGATATAATTATAAAAAATATAAAATAAAAGTTATTTTAATGTGGAAATAAGATGTTTAATAATTAATTATTGAATAATTGTTAACTTCTTTGTAAATGTGACTTTCCTATTTATAAATAAAGAATAAAGAAATTATAATTAAGGGTCGAGATCATTAATCACTTTCGTTGATTTTAGGCATATCCCATTTACCACACAAGAAACTTACTACAAACACCCTTACTCATGTTTTATTGAAATAGAATCTGTAATACATTTTGAATAGCAATGAGAATATGTATTAGAATTTTTTTAATGAAAAAAAATGTAGTTTGGATTTTACATTTGTATTATTTTGAAAAAAATATAGATTATATATTGTGAGGAGGAGAAAAGGATAATAATATATAATAATTATGTTTTTTTTAGGACTAATTATGGTCTTTCATGGGAAGAAATCTTGGTTTTTGCTTGGATGACCAAGGAAGGTCAAGATGGTTGATCATTTGATTGATTTTTATATTGTTATCTTATTATAGCATAAGTATGAGAGGAACATATTTTTATCTATCTTATCTTGATAATGGATGTTATTGGTCCACTTTTGACTATGGTTGAGTAAAGGATCTTCAAATATTCAAAGGTCCTAATTGGAAGAAGATTAAAAAATAGAGCTACTAAGAATATTTTGGACACCTTCTATAAGGTATTGAATAAGGTTTCTTAAAGTCCTATATTTTTCGATTGCATGAATCTGGATGTGATAGAAATCACAATGATCATAAGAGTGGTACCAATTAGATTTTTCCTTAGTGAAATCTATAGGTTTGTTTGGATGGTAGTTTTATCATATTAGCCTTGAGGAGTTGCTCTAATATGGAAAAAATAGGTTGATCTAACTTGGTGTAGTTTCTCTTAGGCTTTTGTTTTTTAGACAAGACAATTTTTTGCAAGGTCATAGTAGCATTTATATTGATGGTTTAACAAACTTTTATTACCCCATCACCCACAACATGTTTGTTATTTTATCATCCTTTATAGCTAGAGGAGGATTTATCCTCCTCATTATTTACTTTAAGGTGTCCTCTCTTAAGGAAGGTATTTTCCATTCATTTTTCCATGTCAACCACATCTTTGAAAGAAGAGACATTGGTCATATTCAAGTAAAAGGTTAATTGCTCATGTAAGTTGTCTATTCTCATAACTAGGGCTTGCCATTTTGCTAAAAATTCTATGAAACCTTAGTCATTAGTTTATTTTATTTTATACAGGTCACTAATGATGACCTTTTCCTTGATATAAGCTAAGAACTATTGGGCAAATAAGTCAGCAAGATCTTTGAAATTTTTGAGGGAATGATGAGATATTCGATAATACCACTCTAGTGTAGGACCACTAAGATTCTTTGGAAAAATATTTAATAGCAACAACTCTTAATTGGGTTATCCTTACTAGAGTTTGGAAAATATGAGATTTTATGGCACATAAGGCATGTGAACTGAGATAGAGGAGGGTTCAATATTAATATAGGAATAGTATTGAGACATTTGAGGGAGCAATACCCTTATTACTCATCCCAATTCTATTTAGAATGAAGATATTTATGGACATATGATTGAATATTGTAGGTATAGAGGATTGCATGAAATTCCTATGCACGTTGCTAGAAAAATGAAGGGAACATTAACAAATAGATTAAATACTAGAGATATATTTAAATTAGGTAATAACTTGTACTAGCTTGGTAAGGTGTGGGACAACTTATGTTAATCCTCAATAATTCTTCAAATGGAGGTATGGATACATGATGTCCTAAATATTAAAGAACACTTGATGTCTCACCTCCTATGGAAGTAGTGATGGTAGTAGATCCAATAAAATTGGTGTTTGATGCATTAAGGCTAAAATTTGTTTGATTAAGGTCAATATTTACTCGACTAACATTTGTATTTATTGGATTAATGTTTGTATGTGTTTTATTATAATCCATGAAATTTAAGTGAGATTATTGGGGATAAACCAAGAACAAATCTTCACCTATAGAAGTATTTTTATTATTGTTAGCATCCCTAATATCAACTACAAAATCTCTATGTTTTTTCAAGAATGCTACCACATGTCCAAAAGACCTAAAGGTTATTCTTCCTTAGGAATCATGAAGAGGGATCAAAGAATGTATCTCTTCTTCATCCTCATAAATGTCAAGATTCTTTAGAGGATTTTGTTCTTGAAAATAATTCCCCAAAGGAGGATTAGGGGCCATTCGACATATATCACTATGAAGGTTATAACATCTTTTGGCTATTATGTGAGGACAAGGAGTTTCAATTAATTAATGTTTGTTTTGATAATTGATAAGAAGAAGAAAAATACATTTTACCATATACATCCTTCTATTAATATACTATTCTAAATAATATACCTTAAAGCCTCCCTATATACATATGGTTCCTATATTACCAAATTTATCTCTATATACCTATTAGTATATAAGAGTATTTGACAAATGATCTGGCTATGGTACATGGGAGTGACAACTAGGTATGTGGCCCAATATGGTACTTGAGAGATAATAAAGATCCTCCTCATAGCTCCCACTAGTCCACTACAATATACTCCTCAATAGGCTTAAAGTACATGTGAGACCCTATGTGGGAGGTTGACATCTTAGGATCACAATATACCCAACTTCAAGATTTGTACTATGGTTGTTCAAAGGGTCATGTACAACTATTAGTAGGACTAGCCCTTATTTATGTTGTTATTAGTCTTAAATAATATTTTCTAGCTATGAAAATAAAATTATATGATCTTTCTTAATGTGTGGTTAATTTTATCTTTTATTAGACTTGGTCTAAGGACAAATAACCTTTGGGACCTATAGAGGGGTTCATATTTGTCTCAAAAAATGTAAGAAGGGGCTTAAAGATATTCTAAATAGTATGAGGAGATTAAACCTCTTTCTCATCTCAATATGTTAAGGGGATGCAACGTATGTTATGAGGAGCCTAGACTAAGTTTTATGTGTATATATAACAAAAACCTAGCATTTCCAAGGGAAAACTACATTTTCCTCCTAAGATTTTGTGTCTAATCCTTAAGAATTCTAAGTATTAAATTAAATATGCAATAAAATCAATGATGCCAAAATACATATCCTATACTATATGCTTTTTTATTCAATGATGCAATAATAGTAAAAATTATCCTTCCATTTTAATATAAGGGCATATAAGATAGATGTGGCCAAAAAATGTATATTATATGTAGCCTATATGCTTTCTATATTAATTACTAAGATCAAAAAATAAATAAAATATGCTTAGAAACAGTTGACTAGATTCAATATCTCTTTTCAATTAAATTAGTAGCAAAAAAAAATAGAATCTCAATAACAGTAGAAATAAAAGCCAAATGATAGCAATAAACAAATAAGTCCTTTATAACTTATAGTAAAGTAGTAAATAAAGGATGAAACAATAGAATACAAATAAAGTAATAAGTTAAGACTATAACTAATAGCAAATAAAAATGTCATACAACAATAGAGAATAGGGACATGAAACGTAAGCACTCGATTCATAGGTGTAATGGAGATGAGGTCTAAATTCAACACTAGAATTAACCCTAAAAAATAGATAGAAAAGAATAGATATGTGTGTAGAGGGTTCTGCCTAACCTAAGAAAATATATGAGACTTTTTGGGTTAGTAATTCAGATCCATGTTCCTTTTAATATAGTGCCAAAAAATTGAATATAACATGAAATAATTATATACATGAGAGCTATGTTGTTTTAGATGAATATTTCTAAAAGTAGATAAATAAATCAATAGTAAAATAAGTAAAGTGGTAGAAAAATAAATAAAATAATAAGGAAATTATTTTAATGGCTATTATATGAATGTAGAAATGAAATAAGTAATGGTAACAACAAAATGGGATAGTTGATACTATCTATGAATGAAAATGATAGTAGAATAAAATATAGAGGTACTAGTGTTAGTTTTTTATGCTATAAACATAAGGAAATGCAACTTGAAGTAATTATAAGTATGCGATGTTATAACTATGATAATGGAAATATTATAAACAAGTAAAACTCATAGAAAACTTCCACATGAACTAATAATACTGCCATTAATAAGATCTCATGAAAATAGTACAATGCTTTGTAAGTGACTAGTAAGTATCACATAACTCAAGGCTATAACATGTCTAAATAGCCTTTCTACAATGACTCTTGGATGGCTATGAATCTTGGACTTCCATATTCCTATGACTCTTCATCTTCCTATAGATGTATGCACGGTAGACATGTATACACATGCATACCTAACTAGGACACTTGTTCTTCCTATTCTAAGGACTCATGTACATGTGGACAACACACATTTACATCATTGCACAATCTTGTGCATTTATTCCATTGCATAAAGTAAATGCCCAAATCCTAATATATACATGTACCAAATAATGTAATGTTTTCCAAAACCCCCTTGTATTACATTATTTGAGATGTTTTTCTTCAGTTGCATAACTGATTTCCAAATATCTGAAACTTGTTTCATCCTAGTGCTTTTATGAATATATCTACCCGTTATTCATCTATAGGTACATACTTTAATTTTATGTGTCAGTTCAGAAAATGATCCCTGATAAAATGACATTGAGCCTCAATGTGTTTTGTTCACTCATGTATGATTAGATTTTTTATCAAATTAAGTACTCCTTGATTGTTACAATGTATCAGAGTTGTGGTTTTCTTTATACCCAAATCAAAAAAGATGTACTATAACCATAGAGCTTCACAAACAGTATCTTTGGCTGCATGATATTCTACCTCTATGGATGATTGTGCTACTGAATATTGTTTCTTGTTGTGCCATGAAACTGATCTTGATCCAATATAGAAGATATATTTAGAAGTAGACCTTCTATCATCGATAGATCCTACATAGTCTAAGTTTGTGTACCCATGTAGACAATTTTTTTATCATGCTTTGTATAAGTTAGTCCATAATATATGGTTTTCTTGACATAGTGCAATATTCTTTTTTTAGCCTTCCAATGACTTTATTTGGATTCTTACATGAATCTTGCAAGATAATTTACTGTAAAAACTAGATCTGAATGAGTGTTTGTTAGATACAATAGAATTCCAATTAACTAATGATAATTTGTAGTTGAAACTAAAGAGGTATCATTAACTTTGGATAATTATAGTCCTTGTTCCATAGGTTTATACTTAGGTTTACAATTATCCATATTATACTTTTCCAGTAAGGTTTTTGCATACTTTGTGTGTGTGATTATAATGCTATGCTTATTCTGATGTACTTCTAAACCAAGAAAATAACTCATGAGTCCTAGATTAGTCATCTCAAAATCCTTTTCAAGATACTCTTTATCTCATCTATCAATTTTTTAGATTTTCATATAAGTACTATATCATCAACGTACACTGTGAGAATTAATATATCATTCCCAACCTTTTTTATATATAAATTTAGATTTGATGTGCTTCTCTTGAATTTGTGTTGTAGTAGATGACTATTAATATTTATATTCCATGCTCTAGGTGCTTGCTTCAGCCCATATAAGGACTTATTCAGTTTAGAAACCATATGTTCTTGTCCTTTGATAACAAAACTTTCTAGTTGAGACATGAAGACTTCTTATAAATCACCACTAAGAAAGGTGCTCTTGACATCCATTTGATGTAGTTGTCAACCATGATGAGTTGCTAAGGCATAAACTACTCTAATAGTAATCATTCTAGTTGTTGATGCAAATGTCTTTTCATAATCAATCCCTTCTATTTGAGTGCATCCTTTTACCACTAGATGAGATTTGTATTTGTCTAGACTTCCATCTACTTTATACTTAATCTTATAAACCCATTTGAAACCTACTACTCTATTTCCTAGAGGTAACTCTACTAGATTTCATGTTTTATTCTTTTGTAATTATGAGTATTATAATTCCATAACTAGTCTCCATTGTGGGTGTTTTAGTGTCTGAAGTATTCTTGTTGGTTCTTTTGTAACACTAAGTAACCCTTTATTTATTCTACTTTGACTATGAGTTTGAGGTTTTTAGTGGTAATATCTAGCATCTATTTCATATATGCTTCTCTAAGAGTACTTCTAAGCCATCTGGGTTCCTTCCTTGGTGGAATTGTACCTGTTTCTATGTGATTTGATTCTGATTCTATCTCCTCTCTATATTTTTTCTCTATCTCTCTTGTAGATTCTATTTTTATCTCTACTTGAGGTTTTGATATTATTTCTTTTGTAAGTTCTAGAATAATTTTTGAATTACTTTCTTCTTCTTCTCTAGTGTCATCTTTGAATCCTTCATCAAATACTACATCTCTACTTATATACACATTCCTTTTTTGTGTATCTCTTATTATGTACCTGTTGGTCCAAAATCTGCCACAGGAAAGGATTTTACAAATGCACCCTAGACCTGGCCAACATTGAAAGGTTGGAAGCAAGAAATGGCTTCCAGACCAATCTCCAGAGTGGGCTGGTTCCCTTCACTATTCTAGACTTGGTTTAAGATAAGGGTTGCAGGAAAGAGATTTAAAAAACTGCAGAAAGAAATGGGAAATATGGCCACAGGCCGAAGTGATGGGATGAGAAAAACAACAGCAGGAAACTACAAACGCAACAACAGCAAGTAACATAAGAAATCAGCTTAATCTTCGCACAATCACATGCAGCAAATCCCTCCAAACCCACATTCCAAAAATCGTACCCTGACCGCAATGTTTAAATCCAGAAGCAGAATTTAAATGTAACAGCAATGCAGGAGTATGAATGCTATTAGAAATGCAGAGAAACAGAAAAGAAATTCATCCATGCAACGCTTGAAAAATTAGAAGTCAAGTCTTTTATTCCTGCAAATGCACTTCCAGTCTCTAGCAGCAAGTTTTTCCAACCTTTTGAAATGAGAATTACATTGGTTTTTATAGAGGTCCGTCCTCTCTACAGCATTAAATGTTTGCCACCATCCTCCTCGTGATCTACAATTGTGCATTGGAAATTACATACACGACCCCTTGATTACAGCCTCGAAGAAACAAAAATTAAATGCAATGAAACGTTCGCGGTCCTTCATTAAATTTGATTCTTTGAACATGTGCATGAAACCGTTACGACAATCCACGAACAGCAGCCTCGAATGCATTAAATCTTCAATCTCGGTGGCCTGGGCGCGTCTTTTACTTTGACTACCTTGGAAATCCACAAAACATTTAATTTCGGGTCAGCATTAAATCATCGAAAATCCAAAAAATCTCCTCGGGCGTTCATACTATGTTCTGGCGGGAAACTGTCGCAGGTCGCGAAAACGCGACGGGTCGCGAAATCGCGACGTATTTTTATGCCGTACACTTTTGTCACTTACACCCGCGAAAATGCTCCCTGTCGCGCTGTCGCTACATCTTCGGCTTTGTCTTCTCTATCGCTAGCTTGTTCCACGAAAAATGGCACATGTAGCGATATCGCTACGCATTGCGGCCTTTGGCTATTCCTTCCTTCCTGCCCCGTGAAAACGGAACATGCAGCGCATCGCTGCACGTTTCGGCACTTTGTACGGTCTCCTGGATGGGTCGCGAAAATGCGACGCCTTTTGCTCTTGCATGATTCTCTTCGCACTCCGCCTTGTCACCTAGAACTTGCAGCGAATCGCTGCATTTTCTATACCGTTTGTGAAAACAGTCAGCGCATCGCTGCACTGCACTCGCCTTGTTGCCCAGAACTTGCAGCGAATCGCTGCATTTTTTATGCCTTTTGCGAAAATAGTCAGCGCATCGCTGCACTTTTGAACACTGAAACCTTTGAAGCCACATGCCACGAAAATGGAACATGTAGCGATATCGCTACATGTTTCAGGCACCTTGTACGGCCTTGAAGACGGTCCGCGAAAACATAACACCTTTTGCACTTGAATGTCTTCAATTCTTCCTTGTCTCCATTTCGCTACCAATTTGAGCACTTAACCATTTTCATGCTTTTTGATCAATTTTCATCCCTTGCATGATTTCGTTGCATATTCATGTCAGTTGGCCTTATTGTTGATATTGCAGCGAATCGCTACAACTTACTGCTCCTTTGCTTCTTGGACCGAAATGGCCGCGATTTTGAAGCATGTAGCGATATCGCTACGCTTTGCTCCTTCCGTACCAATTGCCACTTTGTCATCGCGAAAATGCTACAGGTAGCGCGTCGCTGTAACTTTTAACCTTGGGTCCTCTCTGCCAAACACCGCGCGAAAACGGAACATGTAGCGATATCGCTACATGTTTCGGGTACTTTGTCTTTCTGGTCAAAACCGCGTACTAGGGTAGCGATATCGCTACGCATTTCTTTCTCCGTACCCTTTGCCATTTTCCGTCGCGATGCGCTGCATCCTTGCCTTGGACTCTTCTCCGCTCGAACATGCAGCGAATCGCTGCAAGTTTTGGCACTTGCCCCTTCGAAGCCGCCAGTGTCGCGATTCGCTGACATGTCAGCGACGCGCTGCAAGTTTTCAACTTTGTGTCTTTGAGGCCGACCAACCCGCGATTCTGGAACACGTCGCGATATCGCGACGGTTCCGCCCAACCTGCCTGCGTTGACTGCGTTGACCGCGATTTCGCGACATGTCAGCGAATCGCTGCAGTTTTTAGACTTAGTTATTTTTTGCTCATTTTTTCTTCTTTTTTCGCCAAAGCTGCATCAAAGCTGATATTAAAGGTCAGATTTTCAATAATACACTAATGCATTAATCAATGAGAATCAATGTGGCAAAAATGCCAACATTCTTGGCGGCTCGCGGGGTATACAGCTTGCTGTATGCAAGAATCCAGGCCTTAGTCCATTGGGCACAGAGTCATATCAGAACAGGAAGGTTGGCTGCTGCAAAACATGTCAGAGGACTGCTGCAAAACTTCTTCTGCTACTGAAAACTAGAACCGGAAGAACCTGCATAGAAGCGGTTATAAACTGAAGAAATGGAATGTGATGGTGAAGTGAGCTCCTGCGATTGCGCAGGCGGTGACTGCAATGGAGTGGTGTGAGTAATAAAATGATGGAGCAAAAGTGACGTAATAGACATAACAACAGCATGTTGCTACACTACCAGCGGCAATAGATGGAATGAACGAATGGATGGAACAGAAATGGAAGTTTTGAAGCGTGAAATGAAAATGAACTAAGCTGGAAAATAAATGCTTTTTAAAACAAAAACCAAACTGAGAAGAAAGGGATAAGAAGAAATGGGAAAAATAGAAAAGGGGAGAAGAAACAACAGTCGTGGCTTATTCTTTTTGTTTTTTTTTTATATTGCAAGAAGAAAGAAACAAAAGAAGGAAGAGGAAGATGAAGAAAGGAAATAGAAAGCAGGGGAGGGAAAAGAAGAATTCTTTGGAAGCCACAAACTGTCGGGAAAGGAAGGACAAAAGGGAAACAAACACCTACAGCCCACAAGCAACAAGAGCCAAGGTGACAACAAAAGGCAAAACCTATATACATACTCTTTTCTTCTTCTTCACTTCCTTTTTTTTTATATATATATATATATATATATATTTTATATTATATACAAACTCAAATTGAACTTGCGAATTCATGAAAAGTAGGCTTTCAAATGAAAGCCATTAACTGAAATTGGAAGTGAGCTACCATCCATGTCTTCCAAATAGAAAGAATTAGCTGCACCTGTGTTGGAAATGCGAAAGGGACCCTCCCAGAATGCATCAAACTTCTTATGATTGCCAGGTTTAGCTTTATTCTCATTCCATTTCAGCACCAAATCTCCTGTCTTGAATGGACGGGCTGCAGAATGCTTATAAAACCACTTCGAAATCCCTTGCATGTGCTTGTCAAATTCATTATACGCTTTGGAATGCTGCTCCTCTAATTCCAACAACTGTGCTATTCGCAGATCCAAGGAACTCAGGTCTGTCTCATCATCTTGAAAAGACTGCAACTGCTGTAATACTGGCAACTCAAGATGAACCGGCAACCTTGCTTCTTTGCCATAGACTAGGGCATATGGTGAGGTTTTAATGGACTTCTTGACGGAAATCTTGTCTGCCCATAATGCCTGATTCAATAACAAGTGCCATGATCTTTTGTTCTCTCCCAATGACCTCTTCAAAATTTCGAGCAAATTTTTGTTCGTTGACTCTGCCAAGCCATTTCCCTGTGGATAGTAATTGGAAGATGTCTTAAGGAAAATGCCAAACTTGTTAGCAAACTCAGCCAGTTCAGCTCCAATGAATGGAGTTCCATTATATGTAATGATGGCGTCTGGAACACCAAAACGTGTAATCAAACTCTCAACAAAAGAAATCACTACAGATTGATTGGCCATCTTTGTAGGTATGGCTTCGGACCACCTTGTGAAATAATCTGTAGCTGTTAAGATGTATCTGTGACCAGGTGAGGAATTAGGATCAATTATTCCAATAAAATCCAACCCCCATTCCTTGAAAGGGTGCTTCAACCTGAACTGGATGCAAAGGCAGAGCTGCATTCCTTACTCTTCCTGCATATCTTTGACACTTATCACAGGCTTGTGCAATCTTGAAAGAATCTGAGAACAGGGTCGGCCAGTAGTAACCAGCTCGAATGATTTTCAAGGCCATCGGTCTTCCTGCAAAATGACCTCCTGATAGACCAGAATGGAACTCTTCCAAGATCCTATCCTTGTCTGCTTGTTTAACACACTTCAAAAGAACACCATCAATATTTTTAAAAAATAAACCATCTGAAAACAAAACATACCGCAGAGCTTGCAACCGAAATCTCCTCCTCTGAGAAGCAGTCAATTGTGATGGACATCTTCCAGTTGTGAAGTAATCAATCAGGTCCTCTGTCCAATCTTTTTCCAGAATTAAGAAATTCATTAAATTGTCATTACCAGCAAGAGCCTCTCCCTGATCTTCGCATACATCAAATGCTGCCATCTTTGCTAACTGCTGGCACAGAGCTTTACCACGCACTAATTTAGTTGGGTGAATTTCTACATCAAATTCCTGGATCTTGGTGACCCAACCCGACACGTTTATCACCCAACTCTCCTTGAAGAATGAAATTTCTCACATCTGGGTGAAGCACATAAACAAATGTCCTGCTCTGGGAAATAAAATGTTTGAATTTCTTCAAGGATTTCATCACAGCATATACCTGTTTCTCAATAAAATTGTACTTTGCTTCGTGAGGTAAAATGACTTGGCTCAGAAAAGCAATGGGCCTTTCATTCCCATCATCTCCCTTTTGCGTCAAAACTGCGGCATAACTGTCATCTTCTCCAACCGCATATAAGATGAAATCCTTGGAGTAGTCAGGATTAATCAGGACGGGGGCCTGCACTATTCTTTCCTTGATCTCCTGAAATGCTTCCTTTCTTTGAGATGTCCATTGGAAAACTGCATCTTTCTTCAACAATTCGGTCATTGGTTTAACAACCTGAGCAAAATCAGCAATGAATTTTCTAATGAAATTTATCTGTCCAAAGAAAGATTGAAGTTCCTTCTTGTTTGCAGGGAGTGACAATTTCTTCAAGGCTTCAACACGGGTTGGATCAATTGCTAATCCATCTTCAGAAATCACATGACCCAGAAGCTTACCTTCTTTTACAGCAAACACAGACTTCTTTGGATTAATGGAGATTCCGAATTCTCTGCATTTCTCAAAAATCAGCCTCAGGTGAGAACAATGGTCTTCCCTTCTATGTGAAAAGATTGTCATGTCGTCAAGGTATATTACAATGATCTTGTTCAACAAATCTTTGAAAGCAATGTCCATAGCTCTTTGGAAGGTAGCTCCAGCATTTGACAGTCCAAAGGGCATTCGTTGATATGCAAAAGTACCCCACTTCGTGGTGAATGTTGTCTTAAACTGATCTTCATCTTTTACCCAGATCTGGTTATACCCAAAAAATCCATCCAACAAAGAAAAACGTTGTGCACCAGCCACAACATGCAATATTTGATCTATTCTTGGCAAAGGATAATGATCCTTTAATGAAGCACGGTTCAAATTCCTGAAATCAACGCACAATCTAATATCTCCATTCTTCTTACGGACTGGGACCAGATTGGCGACCCATGTGGAGTGCTTGACCGGATAGATGATCTTAGCTTGCAGCATTTTAACAAGCTCAGCCTTCATCAACGCCTCAATCTTTGGATTTACAGGTCTCTGTTTCTGTCGAAAAGGCCTAACTCCTTCTTCCAGTTCAATTGTATCTTGTATAATCTGCTTGTTGTAGCCTTTCAAGTCTTCATAGCTCCAAGCTATAATATCAGAAAACTCTTTACAGAGTGCTGCTGATTTTTTGCGAGTTCTTACGGGGTTGAGTCAGTGCCAACCTTAATCACTTTGTCAGGCTGAAGCTCTAACTCCATGAATTCCTTTCTATCAATCTCCATTCGAGGCTTTACGGAACGATCATGTTGGTCAAACAAGCTCTCCAGAGTTATTAGACCCTTTGGAATATGGTTATTCCTTAATTGAATAAGACCTTCGGCTTCCTCATCTTCCAAAGTTCTGCCTTCAACATTAGCTGCTTCATGTATCAAGAAATTAACAATCTGCTCATCGGTTTCAAAGACCTGCCAGAAAGTTTCCTTATCTAGCACACTGGGTCTGTATACCATTCTCATTGTCTTGGGCTTGTTCACAACTTGATCAGTAGGAGAAAAGTTAGCTCCAAGAGATGCTAATAAGTCAGCATGTTTATTCATCTCTCTGGAAACAACTTGAATATTAAGCGCGGTGAAAAGTTCAAACAAATCCCAAACCTGATTACGATATGCTTTCAGATAATGCTGCTTTGAGATGCATCTATTTGTGACCTGATTTACAATAAGCTCGGAATCACCAAAAATATTGAGTTGTTCTATTCCTAACTTCTTTGCTTTCTTCAGACCCAAGCACAATGCTTCATATTCAGCGACATTATTAGTACAACTCCATGTAAGCCGATATGAATAAGTTCTCTGTACACCGAGAGGAGAAATTAACACAATACCTACTCCGGCACCATTCTTGCATCTAGCTCCATCGAAATACGGTTGCCATAACCGATCTGTAACCTCGGTCGATCAAGCTGGGTTAGACAATTCCTGCTTTGTCTCGGTCTCGGGTTTTGAATGGCATAGCGACCAATCTCTGTCTCCATCATGGCATTGAAGTTAAGCATTGAAACTGGTCTTCCAACTGAAGATTGTTTAAAACTTCACTCATTAACACAGCATCTTCAGACTCTTCAGTGAGCATATGGACTGATTGCATGTCTTTTCCAACATCTTCCAACTTCTCAATGTGAAAAGGGGAAGGCTTTTCATTCCGTGATTACGAGACGTCTATTCTTAAAAGGAATTTCCAGATGGGAATAATCTAATGCCGAGATAACCCCCTAATTTTGCAGTAAATTCCCTGGATAAACACATGCTAAAATAGGGCTCTAAATCTACTACAACAATTTCTTGAATAACAGTGATTTGGGGCATTGTATGCAGGACAATGGGTACATCTTTAATGACACCTACTATTTTTACAGGCGTACCATCTAATTGCGAGAACTCCGGGACTACTCCGGGTATACTCCATTCCCATAGCTTCACGAGACTCCCTTGGGCATGACGGTGGTTGCGGCTCCAGAGTCAATCATACAATTATGTACAACCCAACCCTCTATTTGCAATGACAAGTAAAATGGAGGTGGTCTGTTCTTACCGATAATGAGAGGTGGTTAAAGTTTGGGCATAGACGGTCTAGGTAGGCCCTTTTTCACTCTCCTTCATAGATTTCAATGACTCTTGTAATAAATCTACTTGACCAGGTAATTGCAAAGCGTCATAAAGGCTTACCTTAGCAGGGGTCTTTTTAAGATCATCAACAATGTTGTATGAAACTGCAGCAGAATTTTTTGTCTCAGCAGGTTGCTCAAATCTGGTTCTATACTGTTGTGTAGCTTCCACTCTTAACCTCTTGGTCAGTGATGGATACTTCAATTTTTCACGTGCCTACTCCTCTGCTTCTGATCTTACTGGTGCAGCTGCTGCCTTTTCTTGAACTCTATTAAAAGTTGGATCTTTGGGCAAAGACTTTGGAGCTAGCACAGGGAGCTTTCATTGGCCTCTTCACTTCGGCCGGTACTCTTAACGGCTCTAAGTCAACAGGATCAACATTCATAGGCTTCTTTCCAGTCCTTGTTAGAACTGAAACTTGATCTTCCACTGCAGTCATCAAATTATGACCAGCTTCTGAGATCATATTAACATGGTCACCTGAAGAGCTGGCCGCCAAGGTCTGCACATAATTTAAGTGAACCATACATGTATCCTCTCCGTGAGGATCATTACAAGTCGAGCACCAATATACTCCATCTGCATGGGCTGCATCTTCATTTGCTAGAACAGCTAAGCCCTTTTCAGGTGCTTTGCTTGTGGAGGCAACTTGATCTCTAGTAATTTGAGGAGGTTGAAATCTCCTTGGCTGGAAATCTCTCTCAGCTTGCTTCCTCTCAATGAGTGTGATCTTATTTCCCATGGCTCTAATGGCAGAATTTGCAGACTTAACCTCTTGCAATAATGTTGTATATGGATCAGGGTTTGCAGGTGCGAGGAGGTCTTTGGTAAGGGCAAAGGAGAGCTGGTGGTGCTTGGCAAAGCTGGAAATGCGGTGGAAACGGGAGATGGTTGAATGTTGGGTGCGGGGAGCGGTAAAGGAGTTAAAGCGAGGCAATTGAGGAGCTGGAACGGTTGCAACTTTGAGGTGCTTTAGAACTCCATGATGGTGTAGGATACATAGCTGGCATGGGGTGTGGTTGTGAACCATATAAATATTGAGGCAAATCCGGAATAAGAGGCATAGTTACCTTTGGAGGCAGTCTTCCTACAGCAACCAGATCGGCTTCTGCTTTAATTGCTTGTTCAAATATTTTTGGAAACGTTACCACATTAGACTGCCGAACCGCCCAGCCGATATCTGAGTGAAACGCTCTGAGGTAGTACATCGCGGCTAATTCATCGGCGAGGCCGAATACCATCGGGAATCCTTTGCCAAGTTACGGTAAACCGGACATTAAAATCGGGTATCTCTTCTTGTGGATGTCTCCGTATGACGATAGGCGATTTAACAATGAGAAAGGGTCGACTTGTTCATGAAAATGTTTCACCGACAAATCACCAAAGCTGATCCCATGATGTTATGGTGCCGGGAGGCAGAGTTTTGTATCAAAACAACGGTTTACCTCTCAAAGAACACACTAACAATTTGATCATTACATCTTCATCAGTAATGTCATGGATAGCAACCAGAGAAGCCACATCATTTATGTGCTCATAGGCTATTTTACCAGTACCATCGTAAGTGGGCAAAGCCTTCAGTGCAGCCTGTGGTACTGGATTCTGAGCCTGCAGATTCAAGGCTCCAGTGCTGTTCCATGCCAAGAATTTTTTGGGTGGAGGAAATTGTGCCATTGGTGGAACTTGTAGGGGTGCAACACTAGCAACAATACTGGGTATTTGTACAGCAGAAGATGGAAGGGATGAGGAAACTAATCTAGAATGCTCACCACTTCTTGAACTATCAAGCTCAAAAAACTGAACAAGATCGCCAAATTTCTTTGACTGTGATCTTGTGATCATGAAGTATTTCCGGGTTCGACGGGGTTACCAAAAACAACGGAGTCACCAAATGCTCTAATTTACGATCGAAGGCGAACATTAAACCTTCGACCCTATGGGATCTTTTAGAGACAAATAAAATCTGTCCCACTAGGCGTGCCAAAAACTGTTGGTCCAAAATCTGCCACAGGAAAGGATTTTACAAATGCACCCTAGACCTGGCCAACATTGAAAGGCTGGAAGCAAGAAATGGCTTCCAGACCAATCTCCAGAGTGGGTTGGTTCCCTTCACTATTCTAGACTTGGTTTAAGATAAGGGTTGCAGGAAAGAGATTTAAAAAACTGCAGAAAGAAATGGGAAATATGGCCACGGGCCGAAGTGATGGGATGAGAAAAACAACAGCAGGAAACTACAAACGCAACAACAGCAAGTAACATAAGAAATCAGCTTAATCTTCGCACAATCACATGCGAGCAAATCCCTCCAAACCCACATTCCAAAAATCGTACCCTGACCGCAATGTTTAAATCCAGAAGCAGAATTTAAATGTAACAGCAATGCAGGAGTATGAATGCTATTAGAAATGCAGAGAAACAGAAAAGAAATTCATCCATGCAACGCTTGAAAAATTAGAAGTCAAGTCTTTTATTCCTGCAAATGCACTTCCAGTCTCTAGCAGCAAGTTTTTCCAACCTTTTGAAATGAGAATTACATTGGTTTTTATAGAGGTCCGTCCTCTCTACAACATTAAATGTTTGCCACCATCCTCCTCGTGATCTACAATTGTGCATTGGAAATTACATACACGACCCCTTGATTACAACCTCGAAGAAACAAAAATTAAATGCAATGAAACGTTCGCGGTCCTTCATTAAATTTGATTCTTTGAACATGTGCATGAAACCGTTACGACAATCCACGAACAGCAGCCTCGAATGCATTAAATCTTCAATCTCGGTGGCCTGGGCGCGTCTTTTACTTTGACTACCTTGGAAATCCACAAAACATTTAATTTCGGGTCAGCATTAAATCATCGGAAATCCAAAAAATCTCCTCGGGCGTTCATACTATGTTCTGGCGGGAAACTGTCGCAGGTCGCGAAAATGCGACGGGTCACGAAATCACGACGTATTTTTATGCCGTACACTTTTGTCACTTACACCCACGAAAATGCTCCCTGTCGCGTTGTCGCTACATCTTCGGCTTTGTCTTCTCTATCGCTAGCTTGTTCCGCGAAAAATGGCACATGTAGCGATATCGCTACGCATTGCGGCCTTTGGCTATTCCTTCCTTCCCCCTGAAAAGGAACATGCGAGCATGTTGCACGTTTGGCACTTTGTACGGTCTCCTGGATGGGTCGCGAAAATGCGACGCCTTTTGCTTTTGCATGATTCTCTTCGCACTCCGCCTTGTCACCTAGAACTTGCAGTGAATCGCTGCATTTTCTATACCGTTTGTGAAAACAGTCAGCGCATCGCCACTCGCCTTGTTGCCCAGAACTTGCAGCGAATCGCTACATTGTTTATGCCTTTTGCTAAAGCAGTCAGCGCATCGCTGCACTTTTGAACACTGAAACCTTTGAAGCCACATGCCACGAAAATGGAACATGTAGCGATATCGCTACATGTTTCAGGCACCTTGTACGGCCTTGAAGACGGTCCGTGAAAACATAACACCTTTTGCACTTGAATGTCTTCAATTCTTCCTTGTCTCCATTTCGCTACCAATTTGAGCACTTAACCATTTTCATGCTTTTTGATCAATTTTCATCCCTTGCATGATTTCGCTGCATATTCATGTCAGTTGGCCTTATTGTTGATATTGCAGCGAATCGCTACAACTTTCTGCTCCTTTGCTTCTTGGACCGAAATGGCCACGATTTTGAAGCATGTAGCGATATCGCTACGCTTTTGCTCTTTCGTACCATTTGCCATTTTGCCGTCGCGAAAATGCTGCGTGCATCCTTGCCTTGGACTCTTCTCCGCTCGAACATGCAGCGAATCGCTGCAAGTTTTGGCACTTGCCCCTTCGAAGCCGCCAGTGTCGCGATTCGCTGACATGTCAGCGACGCGTTTGCAAGTTTTCAACTTTGTGTCTTTGAGGCCGACCAACCCGCGATTCTGGAACACGTCGCGATATCGCGACGGTTCCGCCCAACCTGCCTGCGTTGACTGCGTTGACCGCGATTTCGCGACATGTCAGCGAATCGCTGCAGTTTTTAGACTTAGTTATTTTTTGCTCATTTTTTCTTCTTTTTTCGCCAAAGCTGCATCAAAGCTGATATTAAAGGTCAGATTTTCAATAATACACTAATGCATTAATCAATGAGAATCAATGTGGCAAAAATGCCAACAATACCCTATTGATTCATCATCATAACCAACAAATATACCTGCCATGCTCTTCTCATCCAACTTTGTTTGATTCTATTTTTGGATATGCATATAACCTTTGCATCCAAAAATCCTTAACTTTGCAACACTTGGTTTTTTCTAGACCATGCTTCTTCAGGTGTAATATTCTTAAGTATTCTTGTAGGTAATATTATTTATAAATATACAATTGTTTGAACTACCTCTTCCTAGTATTGATTATCCAAATGAGCATCTTTTATCATACATATTACCATTTCTATTATGGATCTATTTATCCTTTCTGCAATACCATTTTTTTGTGGTAAGTTGTCTTTTAATTCTACTTTCTTTGAGAAATATATTAAACTCATTAGAATTGAATTCTCCTCCTCTATTTGATCTAAGAGTTCTAATAGTTTTTCCCCGATTCTTTCTCTACTTGAAATTTGAATTGTTTGAAGCAACTGAAAGCCTCTAACTTGTATTTCATGAAATATACCCACATTTTCCTAGTATGATCATCGATAAAAAGCTAAAAATATTTGTACCCTCCAATACTAGTAGTATTCATTGGACCACATAGATCTATGTATACTAGCTCTAGTGGTTGTTGAGATCTATGTTGATGAATTTTAAAAGGTACTCTATGTTGTTTTCCTACTAAACATTCTAGATATATTGTATATTCCCATAAAATATTTGGTATCCCTTCAACCATTTTATATCTGATTACTTCATTTAAGGATGATGCGCTAGTATGACCCAATCATTTATGCCATAATTCTCTTTCACTTGAAGTTTTGACTGACAAATATAGATGGGTAGTAGTGTCTAGAATAAATAGGTTTTCCTTATAAGATCATGTAGCTATCATTTCCCCTTGTTTAACAATATGACACTACTTTCTTCCTTTGATGTTCTTGAATTCTAAAGTCATATCTTGATCCATTAGTTATGAAACTGAGAGGATATCTGTAGTCAATCCAAGGATAAATAAAATATTATTTATCATACCTTTTCCATCTACTATATTAACTATAATTTTTCCTATTCCTTCTAATTTATAGGTCTTACTATCAGCTATTATAATTGGTTTCTCTTGTATTGCTCGTAGAGACTTAAATAATATTTTCTCTAGTCATATGTCTGATTGCCCCTGAGTCTATATACCAATAGTCCATAGTTCTTCTCATCAGTTCACAAATTCTATGATCTCATTTGGTGTAGAAGTTCTTGTTATCTCCTTAGTGCAATATCTTTATGTAGAATTCCTTTTATCTCCCAAATAAAATTCTAAATTTCAAATAGCTATGTTTAAGGTAGAAATCCTTATTTCTACAATTTTAGAAATTTAGAAATTTATAAAACTAACATTTGCAAGTTTTGTAATCCTAGTTTTATCTATAAATCCTTATTTTTCCAAACTTATTAATTTTGCAAATATTCAATTTGTTTTGTAAATTTAAATATGCAATTTTACAAAAAACCCAAGTATAATCTTCAATTCTATAAATATTCTTCAATGTATTTGATAAAGTCTTCTAAATTCAAAATTATGATTTTCTAAGGTATTTATACTGCTTATCACTCCAATAATATCTTCAAACTCTAAGCTTAGATTATTTTTGTACTTTATTTATTATACCTCCTACTTTAATATAAACTTTAATATCAAATAATGTAGTAAGTGTTACCTTTACTACTTAGGCACTTCTCTTTTATTTGTATATGCTGAATTACTGGTGCTAATCCTTCTGGTAAACTTGCCTGATTATTGGCACTTTAAATGTCCCTTGATTGTACCTTAATTTCTATTTCTTCAATATTTTTGTGATTATGCCTCCACTCCTTACACTAGTGACTATAGGGGTGCTTCAATTATCTTGTGTAATGTGCCACATGTTGCATATGTTATGGAGACTTCTTGACTCCTCTTAGGTGGCATGAATGTTAGTAGAATTTGGATGTGACACATGGAGTAATATTCCTATTACTAATTTTTTCTTCATGCATTAGAGCATTGAGTGCTCCTCCTTCCTTACTACGTGTGTTAGGGTTTGTGTGCCAACTTAACCTTTGTGCCAAGTGGCACTCTCCTTCCTATTTGATCTCTATATGTGGTAGAGATTTTTTATGCATCCATTCCTTTTTCAATGTATGATTTTCCAGCCTCTTCAATGTATTATCTAAATCTTACCTTCCACGTATTCTTATGACCTTTGTAACTATAGTCCATGAGATGTATCCTCTATCTTTCCAGCAAATATGGGCGATGATGAAACACCCAAGGTTGGCTCTAACTGCAGTAACTCCACTGCACTCCAATGGTGTTCCTACGGTGCTTTCTATGATGGGCTATACACCTTGTTCCTTATTCTATTTCCTTTGTAATATGTTATCTTTATGTTGATAGTGTAGCCCTTTAGTGCTACGTATGCTTATTTTATTATTTCTTACATAGAGCTAGTCTATTTTAGGTTTTCACTCTCTTGGATGGAGGCATCTTGGCAAACAAATTTTTGAGCCTAATGGCTTGTTCCTTAAGCATTTTTAGTTAGTGCTTTTCCTTTCCAAGTCAATGGACATTGATGATAATTTTCTCCCTTGTGTTATGTTTCTCAATATGCTCAATATGGTGGTGATCCCCACCACTATTTTAGTGGTTTTATTTACCACTACAAAATGAAATTTTGGTGTTATTAAACACCTTAATTTAACCCTTGATTTGAGGACTCTTCGACCTCACAATTTTGTAGAATAATCTACATTAGCTTTACTATAAAAATAGCATACACTAATTCAATTATGGATCTTTTTAGATACTTGAATAATGTTGTTATAGCTTACACATTTTAATAATAATAATGGTGTGTAATGGTATTTTCTCCTTGACTTAATGACACTCTAAAAAAAAAATATTGCTAGCTCTTAATAGTTTCTAAAAATTGGTGCTCTAAAACTCTTAATAAGCACTTTCAAAATCTTTGCAATAATACTTTATATAGCATTAAATTTAACACACCTTTTTAAATATTTTGTAGCTCTCCTTCTTGATGGCTTGTCTTCTTGAATTTTCAACACTATTCCTTTAATTTTACTGATTATGGACTCTTTGATTTGCAACTATAGTTGCTGTTCAAAATCAGATTTCTTCTTCTTCGAATGTATGCTAGCTATCTTTGAAAGTTTACAGCTCCAAATGTTACCCTTGTTGGAAATTAAGCCAGTTAAAAGGAGTAAAAAATTTGTTTGCAACGGTAAGCTTTGGATCTTACCCTTTTACCTCCTTGGATGACAGCTGACTGGGCAGGTAGTTTGACTTGGATGATAGCTGACTGGGCAGATTGGACGACATGGGCGGCAAGGCAGACAACACCAAATTCCCTTTCTCCTTTCCTCCCTATTCTTCTTCTTTTCCTAACTTCTCCTATATTCCCTAAGGTTGTTTAATCAACCACTATTTAAACTTTGTAATTCTTATGTTTCCAAGGTTGAATATAATATTTTTGCATTTTCCTATTGCTCCTAATTCTCATGTGCCCACATCTGGTATTAGATTCAAAGCCAGAGAGGGCGCTAGAACCGAGGTCGATGGAGGAACCAGGCTCGAGGATCGAGGTGGAGGAACCAGGTAGCACGAGCATCGAGGCGAGGTCAAGTGGGACCCATAGCATGCAATCCGAGGTGAGGAAGGCCCATGATTCATGAATTGAGGTGAGGTTTGGAGCAGGCCCACATAGCAAGCATGTGAGGAGGAGCAACTCAAAAGAACCAACCGAAGAGTGCCACGTGGCAAGAGGAGAACAAGGCTGACGTAGACTGGATGACTCAGAACTGATGCAGACCAATTACGTGGTAGAAAGATCGATTACGTGGCAGAAGGAGGACAAGCAATGTGGCAACAGACGATAGGCTCAAAGGAAGCAACGTGGTGGGGAGTGATTGCTTGAGAAGGAGGTAAAAGGGTGATCACTAATTTCTCGAAGGCAATCGAGTGAGTATTCACTCGTTGAAGGTTTTAAACACCTTCATCACCCTCCGCATGGTCGATGTGGGACAAAAATCCCAAAAAAAAATTAATTAAAGCACGGCCGAGAGAAGTATAAGGAAGGCAAGCTTCCCTTGCCTTCCCGTCGAGCCGCGTAGCTCGACTGGCTCGTGGAGCCAGCCATAAGGTGCCCACCTTCCTACAGGTCATGGGTTCGAAACCCAACGACAGTGAAAGCTTGAAATTTTTTTATTTTTGTTGAAATCGGATCCGAAACAGAATATACTTGTAATCTTTCCCTTGGGTTCTCATCGGCAGTGGTAGCCGAGTTGGTTAGGATGAATTCTTGCATGAAATAGGTCACGGGTTCGATTCCTGTGAAGGATAAATTTTTTATATAAAGTTTTTTTATATATTATTATTAAAATTAATTATATTATATTTAATATATTAACTATAATTGCTTTTCTAAAGTTTTTTTAAAGCAATTATTTTTTAATCTATTAAATAGTAATATATATTTTTTAATATATATCATATAAGAAAGAAAGATATTGTCTAAGAGACAATTATTGTAATCGAAGGATAAATTTTTCACTTGATTCAAGGAATCATAAACTGTAGAACTTTTGTGTAATAAGCCTAAGAGGCTTAGTTTTTTTGTAAAAGAGACAAAAGATCCAAATTGAAAAATTGTAAAGAGGCATTGATGATAAGACCAAATGGTTGTTATCATGCCTTATGTGCAATTCTAGCAAGAGAAGGTGCATAGAGGTTTGATGAAAAAGTAAGAGGTTATGGGCTCAACATTGTGTTTAGCCAACTTCAAAATGCAGTGATAGCACATCAAAGGCATCCTGACTCAAGGTACGAGGTAGACTTTGAAGACAACTCATTCAGGAGTCAATTTGAACAATCAAAATCCGTACAAGCTGCACCACAAGAATCATAGTATACACACTATAATATTTCAGTGGAAATATTAGAACCAAAATCATCAAAAATAATATTGATAAGTGACGATGAAGAAGAAGTAGCAGATAATTTTGTGAATCAAGAGATAGCATCCCCACATCAAGAGGAATAAACAATGAATGATAGAGTAGAACAAGTCAGATTTGACTTAAGTTTGTAATCTCTTCTTTCTTCCTTCTTCTTCTTTCCTTCTTTCAAACAACAAAGTACTTTATTGTAACCATGAAATAAAGAGAGTTTTTTGGTAACTATGGCCTCACACAATAGCTTACCTATACCAAAATTTAACGGTTATGACTATGAGTATTGGTCTATAAATATGAAGACCTTGCTCATAGGAAGAGGTTTGTGGGACATAATAGAAGAGGGCTACACAGAACCCTCAAACTGGACAACACTAAGTACCACAGACAAGAAAACATGAAAAGAAGAGAAAAATAGCAACTCTTCTGCTCTTTCTCATCTCCAAGATGCATTGGAGAAAAGCATATTCCCTAGAATCACCGCTTGTACAACTGCACAAGCTGCATGGAAAGCATTGAGTGATGGATTCCAGGGTAGTAATCAAGTGAAGCAGGTAAGGCTTCAAACATTGAAGAGAGATTTTGAAAATATTCGAATGAAAGATGATGAAAAAGTCGGTGATTATTGTGTTAGAGTAAAAGCAATTGTGGATAAAATGGTTACACTAGGTGAAAAAATCATGCCTGAGACAATTGTAACAAAAGTGTTGCGAACACTTACACAAAAATGGAACCATATTGCCATAATTATAGAAGAATCCAAAGATATTTCCCTTTTAACATTCGATGCATTAATCGGATCGTTAATGTCACATGAAGAGAGGTTTCCTGAAACTCCTTCAACCAGCTACGGAGGTGATGATAAGGCCTTCACTTCCAATGAAAACAATGGAAGAGGACGGGGAAGAGGTCAAGGTAGAGGTAAGCAAAGAGGTAGAGGCAAAAGAAACTACAGAGGAGGCAATAAAAATAGAGGAGGCAACCAGAACAGAGGAGGCAATTCCAATAGAGGAGGCAACTCATACAGAGGAGGCAATCAACAAAGAGGTGGAAATCAAAATCGAGGAGGAAATCAAGGACAAAGTGGAAATCAAGGGTGAGGAAGTGACAAGTCAAAATTAGCTTGTTTCAACTATGGCAAGCCAGGTCACTTCGCTCATGACTGCTGGTCAAAATATTCACAAGGCAACAGTAGTCAATATGGTAATTATGGAGAAGAAGATGATACCTCTAATATTTTTCTTTCATATGGACAATCAGAACACAATCTAAATGACACATGGATTCTGGATATTGGTTGTTCAAACCACATGAGTGGAAAAGAACATTTATTTTCTACTCTAGATTCCACTTATAAATCCCAAATCAAATTAGGGGATGATAAGACATTGCAAGTAGAGGGTATTGGAGCCATGGAGGTTCCAACCAAAGAAGGACTAAAGAAAGTGCATGACATCTATTACACTCCAAAGGTCCAACACAATCTGCTAAGCATTGGAAAAATGATGGAAAACAATTACAAGCTTGTATTTGATGAAGGACAATGTATCATTTTTGATAAAAATAATTGTAATCGTGTCATCACACAGGTCCCCATGACCAAGAATAGGTTATTCCCTCTCAAATTTGGTGATCCAGGAGGAGCTCAACTTGCAAATGTAGCTATAAAAAATCCAAGTGTGCTTTGGCACTTGCGATATGGTCACCTTAATTTGGCTAGCTTGAAACTTCTCACTTCTCAAGCTATGGTGATAGGACTTCCCAAAATCAATGAACAAAAGGAGGTTTGTGAAGGATGTGCTTTGGGAAAGCACTCAAGGTCGAAGTTTCCAAAAGGACAAGCATGGAGATCCAGCTATCCACTTCAATTAGTACATTCAGACATCTGTGGACCAATGCAAACATAGAGTCTCAAAAACTATTCTTATTTTCTCACTTTCATAGATGACTTCTCTAGAATGTGCTGGATTTATTTTTTGAAACATAAAGATGAAGCTTTTTATTGCTTCATAGATTTTAGAAACAATGTAGAGAATCAAAGTGGGAATTATGTAAAATGTCTTAGGACAGATCGAGGAGGTGAATACTCCTCAAAAGTATTCTTGAAATATTGTAAAGCAAGTGGGATTAAAAGGCAATTCACCACTACCTATACCCCACAACAGAATGGTGTGGCCGAGAGAAAGAACCGCACCATAGTTGAAATGGTGAGATCGATGCTTCAGACTAAGCATCTAACTCATATGTACTGGGTAGAGGCTATAAGAACCAGTGTATATATTCTAAATAGAAGTCCTACTTCTAGTTTATATGGTGTCACTCCTTATGAGGGGTGGTACGAAAAGAAACCTAATGTAAATCACTTCAAAGTGTTTGGTTCTTTAGCATATGCACACATTCCTGATGAGAAAAGGAAGAAGCTTGATCTAAAGAGTCAAGCTTGTATATTTTTAGGGTATTGTGAGTCTACAAAGGCATATAGACTCTACAATCCCAAGACTCATAAAGTTATACTCTCTAGGGATGTAATTTTTGATGAAGTGGGAGAATGGGGTCTTCAAAGAAATTTTGTTGATGATGAGTCCCAAGATGTATGTTCTTCACAGGTACAGTAGGTGTCTCCAAAGAAAATCAAAGGCACGTCACCCCCTCCAATTCCAAGTAGGAGTACTACATCAAGTAAATTTGTTTGTAATGGTAAGCTTTGGATCTTACCCTTTTACCTCCTTGGACAACAGCTGACTGGGCAGGTAGTTTGACTTGGATGACAGCTGACTGGGCAGATTGGACGACATGGGCGGCAAGGCGGACAACACAAAATTCCCTTTCTCCTTTCCTCCCTATTCTTCTTCTTTTCCTAAGTTATCCTATATTCCCTAAGTTTTTTTAATCAACCACTATTTAAACTTTGTAATTCTTATGTTTCCAAGGGTTGAATATATTATTTCTGCATTTTCCTATTGCTCCTAATTCTCACGTGCCCACATATGGTATCAAATATGAAGTCAAATGGGTCTCTAGAACCAAGGTTGATGGATGAACCAAGCCCAAGGATCGAGGTGGAGGAACCAGGTAGCACGAGAATCGAGGTAATGTCAAGCGGGGCCTGTGGCATGCAATCCAAGGTAAGGAAGGCCCGTGATTCATGAACTAAGGTGAGGTTTGGAGCAGACCCACACAACAAGCACACGATGAGGAGCAACTCAGAAGAACCAACCGAAGAGCGCTACATGGCAAGAGGAGAACAAGGTTCACATAGACTGGACGACTCAAAACTGACGTAGACCAATTATGTGGGAAAAAGATCGATTACGTTGCAGAAGAAGGACAAGCAACGTGGCAATAGATGACAAGCTCAAAGGAAGCAACGTGGCGGGGAGTTATTACTCAAGAAGGATATAAAAGGGCGATCACTAATTTTTTGAAGGCAATTGAGTGAGTATTCCCTCACTGAAGGTTTTAAACACCTTCATCACCCTCTGCATGGTCGATGTGGGACAAAAATCCCCCAAAAAAAATTAATTAAAGCATGGTCGAGAGAAGTATAAGGAAGGAAAGCTTCCCTTGCCTTGCCGTCGAGCCGCATAGCTCGACTGGCTCATGGAGATAACCATAAGGTGCCCGCTTTCCTGCAGGTCGCGGGTTCGAAACCCAACAATAATGAAAGCTTGAAATTTTTTATTTTTGTTGAAATCAAATCCGAAACAAAATATACTTGTAATCTTGCCCTTGGGTTCTCATCGGCAATGGTAGCCGAGTTGGTTAGGACGAATTCTTGCATGAAATAGGTCGCGGGTTCGATTCCTACGAAGGATAATTTTTTTATATAAAGTTTTTTTTATATATTATTATTAAAATTAATTATATTATATTTAATATATTAACTATAATTGCTTTTCTAAAGGTTTTTTTAAAGAAATTATTTTTTAATCTATTAAATAGTAATATATATATTTTTAATATATATCATATAAGAAATAAAGACATTGTCTAAGAGACAATTATTGTAATCGAAGGATAAATTTTTCACTTGATTCAAGGAATCATAAACAGTAGAAATTTTGTGTAATAAGCCTAAGAGGCTTAGTTTTTTTGTAAAAGAGACAAAATATCCAAATTGACAAATTGTAAAGAGGAATTGATGATAAGACCAAATGGTTGTTATCATGCCTTATGTGCAATTCTAGCAAGAGAAGGTGCATAGAGGTTTGATGAAAAAGTAAGAGGTTATGGGCTCAACATTGTGTTTAGACAACTTCAAAATACAGTGATAGCACATCAAAGGCATCCTGACTCATGGTACAAGGCAGACTTTGAAGACAACTCATTCAGGAGTCAATTTGAATAATTGAAATTCGTACAAGCTGCACCACAAGAATCATAGTATACACACTATAGTATTTCAGTGGAAATATTAGAACCAAAATCACCAAAAATAATATTGATAAGTGACGATGAAGAAGAAGTAGCAGATAATTTTGTGAATCAAGAGATAGCATCCCCAAATCAAGAGGAATAAACAATGAATGATAGAGTAGAACAAGTGAGATTTGACTTAAGTTTGCAA
The DNA here is from genome assembly GCA_028583015.1 of Wollemia nobilis. Taxonomy (NCBI): domain Eukaryota; kingdom Viridiplantae; phylum Streptophyta; class Pinopsida; order Araucariales; family Araucariaceae; genus Wollemia; species Wollemia nobilis. The sequence goes on along the minus strand of JAQPPZ010003589.1, from coordinate 5,122,623 downwards.
TCTCTTCCTTATTCTTCTTTCCTTCTTTCAAACAGCAAAGTACTTTATTATAACCATGAAATAAAGAGAGTTTTTTTGTAACTATGGCCTCACACAATAGCTTACCTATACCAAAATTTAACGGTTATGACTATGAGTATTGGTCTATAAATATGAAGACCTTGCTCATAGGAAGAGGTTTGTGGGACATAATAGAAGAGGGCTACACAGAACCCTCATATTGGACAACACTAAGTGTCACAGACAAGAAAACATGAAAAGAAGAGAAAAAGAGCAACTCTTCTGCTCTTTCTCATCTCCAAGCTGCATTGGAGAAAAACATATTCTCTAGAATCACCGCTTGTACAACTGCACAAGTTGCATGGAAAGCATTGAGTGATGGATTCCAGGGTAGTAATCAAGTGAAGCAGGTAAGGCTTCAAACACTGAAGAGAGATTTTGAAAATCTCTGAATGAAATATGATGAAAAATTCGATGATTATTGTGTTAGAGTAAAAGCAATTGTGGATAAAATGGTTCCACTAGGTGAAAGAATCACGCCTGATATAATTGTAACAAAATTATTGTGAAAAATTACACAAAAATGGAACCATATTACCATAATTATAGAAGAATCCAAAGATCTTTCCCTTTTAACATTTGATGCATTAATCGGATCGTTAATGTCACATGAAGAGAGGTTTCCTGAAACTCCTTCAACCAGCCACAAAGGCAATGATAAGGCCTTCACTTCCAATGAAAACAATGGAAGAGGATGGGGAAGAGTCCAAGGAAGAGGTAAGCAAAGAGGTAGAGGCAGAAGCAATTACAGAGGATGCAATAAAAATAGAGAAGGCAACCATAACAGAGGAGGCAATTCCAAAAGAGGAGGCAACTCATAGAGAGGAGGCAATCAACAAAGAGGTGGAAATCAAAATTGAGGAGGAAATCAAGGGCAAGGAAGTGACAAGTCAAAACCATATTGTTTCAACTGTGGCAAGCCAGGTCACTTCGCTCGTGACTGCTGGTCAAAATATTCAAAAGGCAGCAGTAGTCAATATGGTAATTATGGAGAAGAATATGATACCTCTAATATTTTTCTTTCATATGGACAATCAGAACACAATCTAAATGACATATGGATTCTGGATACTGGTTGTTCAAACCACATGATTGGCAAAGAATATTTATTTGCTACTCTAGATTCCACTTATAAATCCTAAATCAAATTAAGGGATGATAAGACATTGCAAGTAGAGGGTATTGGAGCCATGGAGGTTCCAACCAAAGGACTAAATAAAGTGCATGACATCTATTACACTCCAAAGCTCCAACACAATCTGCTAAGCATTGGACAAATGATGGAAAACAATTACAATCTTGTATTTGATGAAGGACAATGTATCATTTTTGATAAAAATAATTGTAATCGTGTCATCACACAGGTCTCCATGACCAAGAACAGGTTATGCCCTCTCAAATTTTATGATCCAGGAGGAGCTCAAATTGCAATTGTAGCTATAACAAATCCAAGTGTGCTTTGGCACTTGCGATATGGTCACCTTCATTCCGCTAGCTTGAAACTTCTCACTTCTCAAGCTATGGTGACAGGACTTTCCAAAATCAATGAACAAAAGGAGGTCTATGAAGGATGTGCTTTGGGAAAGCACTCAAGGTCAAAGTTTCCAAAAGGACAAGCGTGGAGAGCCAACTATCCACTTTAGTTAGTACATTCATACATCTGTGGACCAATGCAAACACAGAGTCTCAGAAACTATTCTTATTTTCTCACTTTCATAGATGACTTCTCTAGAATGTCTTTGGATTTATTTTTTGAAACATAAATATGAAGCTTTTGATTACTTCATATATTTTAGAAACAATGTAGAGAATCAAAGTGGGAATTATTTAAAATGTCTTAGGACAGATCGAGGAGGTGAATACTCCTCAAAATAATTCTTGAAATATTGTAAAGCAAGTGGGATTAAAAGGCAATTCACCACTGCCTATACCCCCATAATAGAATAGTGTGGCTGAGAGAAAGAATCACACCATAATTGAAATGGTGATATCGATGCTTCAGACTAAGCATCTAACTCATATGTACTGGGCAGAGGCTATAAGAACCAGTGTATATATTCTAAATAGAAGTCCTACTTCTATTTTAGATGGTTTCACTCCTTATGAGGGGTGGTACGGAAAGAAACCTAATGTAAAGCACTTCAAAGTGTTTGGTTCTTTAGCATATGCACACATTCCTGATGAGAAAAGGAAGAAGCTTGATCCAAAGAGTCAAGCTTGAATATTTGTAGGGTATTGTGAGTCTACAAAAGCATATAGACTCTACAATACCAAGAGTCATAAAGTTATACTCTCCAAGGATGTAATTTTTGATGAAGGGGGAGAATGGGGTCATCAAAGAATTTTTGTTGATGATGAGTCCCAAGATGTAATTTCTTCATAGGTACAGTAGGTGTCTCCAAAGAAAATCAAATGCACGCCACCCCCTCCAAGCCCAAGCAGGAGTACTACATCAAGTACATCAACAACCACTCCAAGTCCTTCTCCACAGAGATCAGTAAGCTCTTCATCAATGGACATTGACAGAGACTCTCCATCAAGAGGCAAAAGAACATTACAACATCATCCATATTTTTAAATGTTGGATCAGAATTTCCAAAGAAGATTCACTAGAAGCCAAGCTAGTGAAATGAATACAATTTTGTAGCAACTTGAAAATTTGTAATTGTATGGGGATGATGACTCCCATGATCCTAGGGGAGATGTAGTCAATTATGCTTTATTGGCTAGTACACAGCTAGAACTAGCTAGCTATGAGAAGGCTTGTACTCAAAATGTATGGCAAGAAACCATGAAAGAGGAAATACCCTATATAAACAATAATGATACATGGGAGATAGTAAATCTACCCAAAGGAAAAAATGTGTTGGGTGTAAATGGGTCTACAAGACCAAGTACAATGTTGATGGAAGCATTGAGAGGCATAAGGTGAGACTAGTAGCGAAAGGTTTTACTCATAAATTTGGCATTGAATATGAGGAAACCTTTGCTCCTGTTGCACGACAAGAAACAATCAAATCAGTTCATTCCTTAGCAGCCCATAAAGGATGGAATGTTCAACACATGGATGTGAAAAGTGCTTTTCTGAACGTATACTTGATAGAAGAGGTTTATGTTCAACAACCTCAAGGTTTTCAAGAACAGGGAAAGGAGAACCTTGTTTACAAATTGAAGAAAGCACTTTATGGCCTCAAGCAAGCACCATGAGTTTGGTACTCACGCATTGATGGTTATTTCAGCGAGTATGGATTCATGAGAAGCAAAAGTGAACCAACTCTGTACTACCTAAAGCATGGAGTAGAAATTCTCATAGTTTTTTTGTATGTGGATGATCTAATATTATGGGTAGTAACAATAAAATGAATATGGAGTTCAAAAAATCCATGATGAAACAGTTCAAGATGAAAGATCTTGGTTTAATGTGATACTTACTAGGGATGGAAGTGCATAAATCAAATAAAGGTATCTTCATATGTCAACACAAGTATGCTCGAGACATGATCAAGAAATTTGCCATGGAGCAGTGCAAATCAGTTGCAACTCCAACTGGACATGGGATCCAATTAAGTAAGGATGATGGAGCATCAAAGGTTGACATGACCACTTACAGAAGCATGGTTGGGAGTCTCATGTTTCTCACCACAAGGTTCGATATTCAATATGATGTTTCTCTAGTTTCAAGGTTTATGGCTAGTCCATCTGAGATGCATATAAAAGCAACTAAAATAATCTTAAGATATGTAAAAGGTACATTGGATTTTGGAATCCATTACCAAAAATGTAATTCTATGAAATTAGTTGGCTTTAGTGACAGTTATTGGGGCAGCAATATAGATAACAGGAAATCTACATCAGGAAATTATTTTAGTCTAGGATCGGGACTAATTACATGGAGTTCCAAGAAACAAATTGTTGTAGCATTGTCATCGATCGAGGTGAGTATATAGCCATCACACATGCTAGTACTCAAGCCCTATGGTTGAGAAAAGTTCTTGAAAATATTGGAGAAATTCAAAGTGGTCCAACTCGACTATATTGTGATAACATAAGTGCCATTCAGTTGGCATACAATCCAATCCACCATAGTAGATCAAAGCATTTCGATATGAAGTATCACTTCATTCGAGATATGGTGGAACAACAGATAGTTGAGCTTCAATATTGTAGCACTTTGGATAATATTGCAGACATCTTCACAAAAGGTATAGCTAAAGCTCAATATATAAAGCTGAGAGACTGTATAGTCAATCCTCTCAACTTTAAGGGGGAGAATGTTGGAAATTAAGCCAGTTAAAAGGAGTAAACAATTTATTTGCAACGGTAAGCTTTGGATTTTACCCTTTTACTTGGACGAAAGTTGACTGGGCAGGTAGTTTGACTTGGATGGCAGCTGACTAGGCAGATTGGACGACATGGGTGGCAAGGCGGACAACACCAAATTCCCTTTCTCCTTTCCTCCCTATTCTTCTTCTTTTCCTAACTTCTCCTATATTCCCTAAGGTTGTTTAATCAACCACTATTTAAACTTTGTAATTCTTATGTTTCCAAGGGTTTAATATAATATTTCTACATTTTTCTATTTATCCTAATTCTCACGTGCCCACATCCGCAACTCCAAGTCCTTATCCACATATATCAGTAAGTTCTTCACCTATGGACATTGACAGAGACTCTCCATCAAGAGGCAAAAGAACATTACAACATCATCCATATTTTCAAATGTTGGATCAGAATTTCCAGAGAAGATTCACTAGAATCCAAGATAGTGAAATGAATACAGTTTTGCAGCAACTTGAAAATTTGTAATTGTATGGGGATGATGACTCCCATGATTCTAGGGGAGAAGTAGTCAATTATGCTTTATTGGCTAGTACACAGCTATAACTAGCTAGCTATGAGAAGGCATGTACTCAAAATGTATGGCAAGAAGCCATGAAAGAGGAAATAACCTCTATAAACAATAATGATACATGGGAGCTAGTAAAGCTACCCAAAGGAAAAAAATGTATTGGATGTAAATGGGTCTACAAGACCAAGTACAATGCTGATGGAAGCATTGAGAGGCATAAGGCAAGACTAGTAGCAAAATTTTTTACTCAGAAATTTTGCATTGACTATGAGGAAACCTTTGCTCCTGTTGCACGACAAGAAATGATCAGATCAGTTCTTTCCTTAGCAGCCCATAAAGGATGAAATGTTCAACACATGGATGTGAAAAGTACTTTTCTAAATGGATACTTGACAGAGGAGCTTTATGTTCAACAACCTCAAGGTCTTCAAGAACAAGGAAAGGAGAACCTTGTTCACAAATTGAAGAAAGCACTTATAGCCTCAAGCAAGCACCAAGAGCTTGGTACTCATGCATTGATGGCTATTTTAGCGAGTATGGATTCACAAGAAGCAAAAGTGAACCAACTATGTACTACCTAAAGCATGGAGTAGACATTCTCATAGTGTTTTTGTATGTGGATGATCTAGTATTTATGGGTAGTAACAATAAAATGAATATGGAGTTCAAAAACTCCATGATGAAATAGTTTGATATGAAAGATCTTGGTTTAATGTGATACTTCCTAGGGATGGAAGTGCATCAATAAAATAAAGGGATCTTCATATATCAACACAAGTATGCTCGAGACATGATCAAGAAATTTTCCATGGAGTAGTGCAAATCAGTTGCAACTCCAACTGGACATGAGATCCAATTAAGCAAGGACGATGGAGCATCAAATTTTGACATGACCACTTACAAAATCATGGTTGGGAGTCTAACGTTTATCACCAACACAAGGCCCTATATTCAATATGCTATTTCTCTAGTTTCAAGGTTTATGGCTAGTCCATCTGAGATGCATCTACATGCAACTAAAATAATCTTAAGATATGTAAAAGGTACATTGGATTTTGGAATCCATTACCAAAATTTAATTCTATGAAATTAGTTGGCTTTAGTGACAGTGATTGGGGCAGCAATATAGATGATAGGAAATCTACATCAAGAAATTGTTTTAGTCTAGGATCAGGACTAATTACATGGAGTTCCAAGAAACAAACTATTGTAGCATTGTCATCGATTGAGGCTGAGTATATAGCCATCACACATGCTAGTACTCAAGCCCTATGGTTGAGAAAAGTTCTTGAAGAGATTGAAGAAATTCAAAGTGGTACAAATCGACTGTATTGTGATAACATAAGTGTCATTCAGTTGGTATACAATCCAGTCCACCATAGCAGATCAAAGCATTTTGATATGAAGTATCACTTCATTCGAGATATGGTGGAATAGCAGATAGTTGAGCTTCAATATTGTAGCACTTTGGATAATATTACAGATATCTTCACCAAAGGTATAGATAAAGCTCAATATATAAATTCGAGAGACTGTATAGTCAGTCCTCTCAACTTTAAGGGGGAGAATTTTGGAAATTAAGCCAGTTAAAAGGAGAAAAAAAAAAATTTGCAACGGTAAGCTTTGGATCTTACCCTTTTACCTCCTTGGACGACAGTTTATTGGGTAGGTAGTTTGACTTGGATGGCAGCTGACTAGGAATATTGGACGACATGGGCGGCAAGGTGGACAACACAAAATTCCCTTTATCCTTTCCTCCCTATTCTTCTTCTTTTCCTAACTTCTCCTATATTCCCTAAGGTTGTTTAATCAACCACTATTTAAACTTTGTAATTCTTATGTTTCCAAGGTTGAATATAATATTTCTGCATTTTCCTATTGCTCCTAGTTCTCACGTGCCCACAACCCTTTCACTATCAAAATATTGATGTCTTACTTCCATAAGGTCTCTAAAATATGCCTTAGAACCATTATAAGTTTTGACTAAATCTTATCTTCAATTTTTGCTATAGGAATTAGCAACCTCCTTCCTTTTGGGCTTGTAGTCAATTATCCTAAATTCTTCTATCAAGAAATTTTCATTGCTAGCAATCTTCTCTCTTGAGCTCTCCTTGAATATCCTCTAATGGCATTCTATCAAACAATCCCAATATGATGGTGTTTGCATGCAGCGGTGCACAATGGCAAGTCTAGTTTACAAAAACACAATGAGAGATGAATGGTGGAAACTAGAATGGTCCCTTGTGTCTTTGATACCACTGTTAGCTTTTGATGCTATGAATTTAATAAAATGTAACTTGAAGTAATAAAATAAGTATGCAATGTTATAACTATGATAATGGAAATATAATAACCAAGTAAAACTCATATAAAACTTCCATATGAACTCATAAAACTACCATTAATAAGATCTCACAAAAATAGTACAATGCTTTGTAAGTGGCTAGTAAGTGTCACATAACTCAAGGCTATAACATGTATAAATAGCATTTCTACCATGACTCTTAGATGGCTATGACTCTTGGCCTTGCATATTCTTATGATTTTTCATCTTCCTATAGATGTATGCATGGTAGACATGTGTTCACTTGCATACCTAACTAGGACACGTGTTCTTCCTATTCTAAAGGACTCATGTACATGTGGACAACATGAATATTTACATCATTACACAATATTGTGCATTTATTCCATTACATAAAGTAAATACTTAAATATTAAACTAGACATGTACCAAATAATGTAATATTTTCTAAAAATTAGATGGAAGTCAAAATGACTAATAACAAATGCCATCTACTAGTGAAGTCAAGGTGGTTAGCAATAGATTACAGTAACAAGTACTAGCTAAAATTATGTTAAAGCAATTAAAAATAAGAGCTAGAAATAAGTTTTATCTAAGAGTAAGCTACAAGGATTTGTAGTAGGTTCTAGTAACAAATAAAACTAGGATGATTAATAGAAAATTCTTATAATATTAATAGTTAAATATAGTGTTGAGTTAAATGACAAATAAAATTTACCCAATGGAGGTAGACTAGGAAAGCAAAAAGAAGTAAAAGGGAAAGGTACAACATAGAAACCATGACTTGATGAAGGCCCAAAAATAGTTGGGATGTTTGATAGAAGTTATTTGCTTCAATCACCTCCAATGGATTGACAAGTGAACAATGAAGGTGTGATGGCAAGAGAGAGAAAATAGATATTGGGTGAATAATCTAGTAGGGAAGTGAGAGTGAATGAGCACAAAATAATTTCAATACTTTTGACAATTTATTCTAATGTAATTCCAATAGAATTTGGGTGCGTTAAAAAATTATTCTTTATTTACTCCTTAAGGATCATATTTATCCATTTATACGGGATCATCTTGGAAGTGAAATATGTTCAAACATACTAGGCATGATCCATACATCAAAAGATATGATTCATGGATTACTAGGCATGATCATGCTAGGGTTTACATGTTAGCCTAGGAATAGGTGGACATTATGCTAGAAACAAGGGGTGGCTTAGAGAAATTTCAAGGTGCATGCCTTACCAATCTCACTCATACCATGGATTGGAGTGTGCTAGCCCATGATTCTAGGGGTGTATGAATGTTGAAGAGCAGTGATTGATAGAAGGTATACCTTTGTATTTTTACGTGTTAAGGACATGCCTAAGATGTGTTCTCCCTAGGACTTTGTGTATGTAAAGGTAAGAGATTTTTTAAACAAACTGGTGTTGTTATTTACATCATACCAATTTAGATATAGGATCATTAAGAGTCAACCATTTAAGCGAAAAGAAGTTAGACTTGAAAAAATTTATCATTTGTGTGAGAAGCTAGGATAGAAATGGCTTTGAGTATTGTAGGTTTAAACTTGTGGTGCTTGATACTAGTGGGGGTACTATCGAGCTTGCTACAATTCAAGGTTGCTCTAAAGTACTATAAGTTATAACAAGCTACTGTGAGTGTCATGGGTGGACTAGTAGTTTTTAGACTTACCGCATGGTAGTACAAGGTATGATGAGGTTTTCTAAATATAATGATCTAATTTGTACTCCTCATACTTCCTGTAAGATACTATAAGGTATTGTGAGGTTCTATGAACATGGTGGGTAGGCTTGTAGTGCTTAGACTTGCTACAAGGTGCTAAAATGTGTTATGAGTACTATGGATAGAATTGTAGTGCTTGAACTCACTACAAGGCACTATGATGTGCTATGAGTAGACTTGTAGCATCTGATTTTAAGTAATTATTTAGGGAGTTGATTATTATTAGAGTATAGGAATATATATACTTGTTGGAAAGATTTTTTAAAGCTGGTTCTAATAGAAAAATTTATTTATAATTTTTAAAGGGTTTGTAGTGTATATGAATGACCTAAATTTTTATTGCTTTTGGAGCACTAAATGTTCTATGTTTGGGTATGATAAACGTGGAGAAAGTGTACAAATTTGGGTGTCTATAGTGATTATGTCCACCAATTGAATCTCTTTTTTTACTTTCTAAGATTTAGATTGTGTATTCATATGCTTGTACCTATATAGATATAATCTTAGGGTTAAAATTTAAAAAAAAAAAATTGTTTAAGCAATTTGCTCATAAATTCAAGCAATTTGCTTTTGATTTCAAGTGATTCGATTCTAAAATGTAGTATTTTAACAATCATTTTGATAAATTTACTTGTAAACTAGTGTTATATACCCAATAGATATAATCCATAGTGGCCTATGTTATTTTATCATATAGGATATATGCATAAGGCCACGTGTCCAATTAGGCAGATAGGTAGAAGAATAGATAGGTAGAAAATTATTGGTGTACAATATAAAATGATATAACTGATTCTTTTATAATAAGCTATGATGTAACTATAATGAGTTCTCACTACAATTGGGGGAGCAAAGTGATTCAACCACTTTTAGAGACTAGTTCTAGTGAAATATAGAACCACACTAGAACCAAATGGAAACCCAAGGTAAAACTAGATGAATTGGACCCCCAAAGAAGAGCACAAGTGAATATAGACATTAAATACATGTAACTAGACCCACATGGTGAGGGCTCATAGTAGAAGGTGTGACAATAGTTTTGTTAAAATATTATGGCACCACAACATACTGGGTAGTCATAATTGAAAGATATATTTAGCATAGGGGATGCTAAGCCAAATAAAAAAATTGGACACATTCGATCCATGGTACTAACTAGAACAATGGGATAAAGAAGAAATAAGAGACTACCATGAGGTGCTTCAACTAGGACAAGGAGTATAATATATTTTGGTCATACTACCTACAGCCATGCTCCAATAGTCCTAGGCCCCACATGTTATGCAAGGATGTACAATTCCTTGGATATATAGTATTTTCTCTACAATGAGGTAAAACATTTAAAGACACCTCCAAAGGAGCAACCATAGATCTAAGAACATTAATAGTAGGATATTTCTGCAACAAGCCTCCAATATGGGTAACATAATATTACCTCCAACAACTCCAAGACCAAGAAACCTCAAGATTGTACACCATCAATACAAGATTTCCTTGGGTATGATTTTTAATTAGGAGTTATAAATTTCAAAGGGAATTTTCCCCTTTTTTATTCTTATAAATACCTCTCTTCTTCATTGTAAACATCAAAATACCTCCATCATTATAAGGGGTACTTTTCTTCATCCCTCTTGTATCTCAGCCTACATCAACCCTTGTACAACCATCCAAGTAGTTTTTAAACCTCTTACCTTTGCATGTATGTAACTTGGAGTTCACACTAATAAAAAATTATGACTACTTATGAAATCCCTATCCTAGTTTTGGTGTAGGTGTTCTATTTTATTGCATGTTTCTCTAGGGGACCTATGTTCCTCATGCATTATTAGTCATTGTGCATGTGCTTACCTAAATACACTAGGACATGATGGGGTCTTATTAGTTTCTTTGGTACATCACCACCATTAGATAGGCAAGGTAGGTTTTAATTTCTATAATTTTACTTTCCACAATTTCCTTTTCACATCATTTATTATAGGAGTTAGTCTAAAAAGAAGAGGATGTCATGGGCCTTCAAAGTGTACCTTATGTAAGAAGTATCTAGAAACATCAAATCATTTACTTCTTCATTATTTTTTTGTTTATACCAATTGAGGTTGTTTTTCCAAAAATATAAGAATCTATTGAGTATCTCTATAAATATTGAAAGAGTTGATGAAATATTGGATTAACTATTTCAAAGCTAAATAATTGCATATTTTGTGGAGGATTTATCCTATTATTGGAATTTATGGTCTAAAAGGAATAATAGAACTTTTAAACATAAATATCAAAATTATGCCCATGTTTGCAATCATATTATTACTGAATATATATGAAAAGGTCATATATGAAAATGGAGTTAACACAAAATATTTGACCACAACATTTCCATGCACTTGCTTACTATAGACAGCCAAAGTATTTTTCTTTATAAATATTAAAGAGAGGGTAGTCCTAATTATATATTACACTTGCTATAACAACACTAAAATCTAACCCATTTTTTCTAAGGTTCAAGTTTAACCAAGAAAATCTAGATAAATTCCATAGAAGATTCTAACCACATTATGAGTTCTAGATGCTACATCATCCCTCGCATGGACAAGAGTGACCAAACTGCCACAAAAATTATGGGGTTTACCTTGTACACTGCCCATACAACTTAAAGGACACCTTTGAGTGGTCACCCCATTTCCTTTATCTCTTTTCAAGGATATTTTGACCAAAGAGTGTGGCTTAATCCTATCTCAGTCATTTAAGAAAAGGGGCACCAAATCCCTCACTAGTGTTAATAATTCCTTACTAGTACTTAGACGTAAGCTTTCTATAGTTTTACACACACTTCATTTAGTATAAAACTATGGTGCACCATTAATCTATCCTCCTGATATCTTAATGGAGGTGACTATCACCCATGTGGCATATCTCATATGGTCACCCATCAGTCAATCAAGGCTTCCAAAGACTACCACACCAAATAACATCCTTCATAGGAATTCTTCCATAATCGTTTAGGTTCCTATGACTATCATTTGCATGACATCTCTCACATGGGTATCTCATTATCTATTGGAGAACCCATCACAAGAATTTAGTTACAATGGAATTCTAAGCTTACCATCTTTCAGAGCACACTTCAATGATCTATTACTAAAGTGCCCATTGTAACCCTAAGGGATTGTCACATCACATCTCCCTTAGTTCTGGTCCTAACCTTAGGGGTCAAATTAGGTTGTCATTCTATGGAAAAATCCTACTAAGGAAGAATACCCAAACCCTAAGGCAAATATAAGAAATAAATTTATTCTTTTATTTCATTCATTTCAAATTTAAAATCCACAATTGCATAATCCATATTCTATTGCAAGAGATAAAGGAAAACTAATCATCTATCTTTCTTTACAATGTTACTTTCCATAAAAAGCATAATAAAATAAACAAATCTATTTCTTCTTCATATACAAATTCATAGCAATAGATCTATAAATTCTTAATATGATTCCATAACAAGTTCTACAAAAGATACACAAATGACACGTCATGTATCCTGGGAAACCCTTTCAAGAAAAATCGAACCCTAAATAGTGCATCTTTATTTTTATTGCAAGTCTATTAGCCAATCTATGGAAAGAAATACATTATTCCTTTTATCACAATTTCAATCTATTGCATAAGAATCTACACAATTCTTATGTACTTTCATTACAAGAAATTGTAAATTCCTTTTTACAAAAGCGAGGGAACCCCATAATTCCCTCTCATTAAACCCCATTAATTATTCAATTCACTAATACTCAAGATTCATATCTTTGATTAATTTCTTACAAAAGAGTAATTGTGGAACTCCCATAAGTTCCCTTCTATTTATTGGGTCCCATACCCATTCCATAATTCATTTACATAATATAAAAATATATCTCTTTTCATAAAATAATACTAAAGCACATTTATATATATTTTTAAATATCAAATAGATCATGAATCTATTTAGAGAATCAAACCTAGTTATTCTTTTTCTAATAATGAATTAGTCATTTTTGCAAATTCTTCAAAACAATAATTAATCCTTTCCAAATTAAAACATATCAATATATTACTAAATAAATATGAATCCTTTAATCATCTAAGGCTATTATCACTTTAGAATTAACTCATCAACTCAATTCCATAAATATTAAGAATAAGTCAAAGACTATTTCAATTCGATCTAAATAGATCAACCATATAATTATATAATTGCATAGTCAATTAAGTAGTAACTATATCTCATTATAAAGATCAACTCCATGTTTCACTAAAATAGTTTATCTTTAATTAATGATTATCTAATCCATATTAGATTAATCATAATATTAATTCATCTTTACCCAACATGTAATATCTTTAATCTAAATATTATTTTCTTATAATTTATAGTTTCAATTCCAATATTAAATTCATTTTTACATAAAATATTATATTTTACTTATAAGACATTTCCTTCTAATTTCTATCTATACTTTAAGGTTTCTCTTAAATTAAATAACATAAACAAATACCTGGCATATATCATTACAAAAATGCTTTTATGTAATAATGGTTCATCTCAAAGTAATCCTAATATCTTACATTTTCCTTTTAAACAAATTATAAGCAACCCTATATCAAATAGAAAATATAGGATGTCTATTTATTATAAGGTCATTCTTCTAATTTTATTTCTTAATAAAACGAATCTATAAACTTATTCATCTTCCATATACCATATCAATAAAACCTATTGTCATTTTAGGAGCTCATACAGAAGACACCCAAATATAGATTTGTCTCTTCATTATTTTCTCTATTCTCAAATCTAATTTAATTAAAAAAATTAGATTGCATTCCAAAATGCGTGTGGGTCCTACCCTTTCCTTAAACATATTAAGGGACTTTATGAAATTTATTTATAAAATCTAAATCCTCAATCTAAATTTTGCACGCTATTTCAAAATAGAGAATACATACAAGGATTACAGAAAGCACATAGTTTTGACTCATCAATGAATCTAGTCAGCTCATCTTGACCTAAACAAGCAGTGATTCAATATTTATCAAATGGAAGGTTCTTCAAACATAAGGTTTGAATTTAATTAAAAAACAAAATCAACTTTTTTGATTCTATATTTTATTCTTCACTGCTCTACACAACGCGAACAATGTTTACCTGCACTGAGCTTGGCTAGAAGACATAGCACGTTCACTGCCAAATACCACACATTGACATGTGCACATTTCTAGGTGTAGGGTATATGGTAAACACAGTCATCTAAATGATACACAAGTTCCCATATGCATATATCATAACCCGATGTAGGTTTGGATCCCTGGAAGCCACTTACAAAGAGTCTAAGGCATAATAATCATTCAATATGAAGGCACAAAGTATCCTCAAAGGTTTTTATTCAAGTATGAAGAGCATAAACCAGAAAATTTAATCCATATCATATATTTGAAGCACCTATTTCAAGATATTTTATAGATAATTGTACCTTGTAAGTTTAGAAGATGTTCATTTTGTAGAAGATGCTAATGCACACTAGAGAATAGATCCCTTACTGCTATTTCCTTCTTCAGGAATTTCTAAATCCTTCTATTCTACATGTTCATTTTTGAAGCATATCCCCATAAAAAACCTTATTTTTTCCCCTTATAGGTTTTAAAGAAACCTAGAGAGTGTTCGTTCAAAGAAAACTAGCTCTCAATTACCCGCATATCACTTTTTACTAAGTTTGGTGTTTCAATTCAAAAATAATGTGAGATGAATTAATACATGTCATTTTTTGGTTTAATAAGTCTTTTTATCAATATAACTTATTAACTATTCCTTTCATAATCCAACACAAGATTTGTTAGAAATGCAAACATATTACCAAATGGAGATATGAAGGCTGAAAATATATATCAAATTGCAAAGACATGTGGCTAGATCTATTATGGAAATATTATGCATCATATCATTCTAACTAATAGCCATCAATTTTCTATCCATTTTCCAAGATGTCTATTCCTGCAAACACATACATCCATTAGTAACAATTCTCCTTTCATCATTTATGCATCATAAAGTAATATAGTCAATCTCTTAAAACAATCACAAATTTCATAAATCAATCTATGAAAAAGTTAGCCAAGGGTGGGTCATGACATACTACTCCATTGGACTAAATACAATCCTTTGTATTTCACCACCATCTTGCAATAAATCCAACATTACATTTTATTCATTTAAATAAATATGAAAATTATTTTTGCACATCAACTACATTTTCCAAGTAGCATTCTTTTCTAAGTCCCAGTCCCATTGGACTTTACACTACTCCAAATTTTGGTTCCTCATTTGTTTGGAATAGAACTCAATAATCTGTATCGATTGTACTTCAATTGTACAGGGTCATTTATCTATAAGTTAGACAAATTTTATACATAATCAAGATCATCTACATACTTCCTAAGCAAGGATACATGGAAAGTATAATGGATATTGTATAGGTTGGGTGGCAAGGTGATACGATAGGCATCTATATTTATCTTCTCAATGACATCAAAGGGTCCAACATATCTAGAATCTAGTTTGGTTGACTTGATGGTATTTTTCATGGGTTTTACTCTGAGAAATACTGCCTCCCATAGAGAATTCTCTAGTTTTCTATCCACATAATTTTTTTTATGATAAAATGCTTCCTTAACCTTTGTCTGATCATCTTTAGCTATTCCTTCATCTCTCAAACCACGTCTAGTCTAATGGTAATCTGATCTTCTAGATTATCCCATGAGAGAGGTGTTCATCATCTTCTACCATAAAACACTTCGAATGGAGCCATTCCCAATGAAGCATGATGACCATTATTGTATGCAAATTCAACTAGGTGCAAAAAATATTCCCATTTAGATTGTTGATCCATACAGTATATGTGAAGCATGTCCTCCAAAAATTGTTTGACTCTCTCAGTTTGGCCATCAGTATCTAGATAGTAAGTAGAACTGATATTCAGTTTCATACCTATAGCCTAATGTAGGGCTTGCTAGAACATAGATGTGAATTTGGAATCTCTATCAGATATAATTACTTCAAGGAATCCATGTAGCCTAAATATTTCCTTGGCAAATCTATTAGCCACCACAACTACATCATATTTTGTACTTCCTAGAATTAAGTGTGCAACCTTGGTCAATTTTTCCACTACAACAAGGATTGCATCATGTTGGAATCTATTCTTAGGAAGTCCCACAATAAAATCCATGGATATTAATTTCCATTTCCAAATAGGTATATCATGTGGGTATAAAAATCCTGTTGGATGTCGGTGTTTAGCCTTCACCTTCTAAATTCCATACATCTAGTGATAAACTCATTTATGTCCTCCTTCATACCTGTCCAAAAGAACATCTTTTTATATTTTCCCTCATTTTGGTCCTTCCAAGATGAGTAGAGTAAGGAGATATATGTGCCTCTTGCATAATACTTCTCCTTAAGTTACCATTTTTTGGTATGACAACATTATATTTAAAGCATAAGAGTCCATTATTAATGCTATAATATTTATTTTCTTCAAGAGTTCTTGCTATATTTACCTGAATATCATTGCAAAATTAATCCTAGGTTTGCATCTCTCTGACTCGGTCCATCGAGTCTACATGGATACAAGTTATAGAAGCTATATGCCTTCGTCTACTCAAGGTGTCTACAACTTTATTTGCCTTACCTTTGATATACTCTATACCAAAGTTGTATTCTACTAGGAACTTGATCCACCTTCTTTGTCTTGCATTTAGAATTGGTTAAATGAAGATATACTTCAAAATATGGTGATTGGTCCTAAGCTCAAATGGTTTACCTAATAGATAGTGTTTCCACATCTTAAGGGTATGCATCACTATTCCAAGTTTTAATTAATGAGTAGCATAATTCATTTCATCCTTCATGAGTTTCCTTGACTCGTACGCTACCACTGATTCTTCTTGGTAGGGTTATGCAAAGTGGTAAATATTCATAAATTGGTTGAATATTAGGATTTCAAAAATTGGAAATTGGTGAATATGAGGACCCTCGATGTCGATCCATTCACATAAAATTTTTGGGACAATTTGTTTCTTAGGTTCAATTCACCACAATATATATCCAAACATAGGTATATTTGTACTCGTTGGAAAGATCTTTTTGAGCTTGATCTAATGGTGGTATTTTTATGAAGTTAGAAGGTGATTTAATAGGTTAAAATTTTCCCCAAATATGATATTATGTTTTAGGGATTTAAATACCCCAAATTTTGGTGTGAAAATGATTGGTTTGATTTGCTTAGAATTCACCTTGATTAGACTTGATTTATATTAGGATTCACCATTTTTTTACAAGTACATTTTGAGTCCAACCCCTTATGCATAACCCTGCTTCTTGGGATATGACCTCTCCTAACCCTTCCAATTATGCATTTGTACATACTAAGAATTTTCCTACGGATATAAAATTTTTAAAATAAGTGCTTTAGTGAGTTTTTATTTAATTAACTCAAACATTACTTTGCACTTAGTGAGTTTTAGATATCCCTTGCCCATAAGTCAGTCAAATAAATATTCTATTATGGGCAAGGGATATCTATTATTGATGGTCACTTTGTTCAAAATTCTATAGTCAACACATGATCTCAGTGATCCATCCTTCTTATTTACAAAGAGAATAGGTGTCCCCCAAAGTGATACACTAGGTTTTATCAACCCTTTCTCTATCAACCCTTGGATTTGTACCTTTAACTCCTGCATCTCTATAGAATTCATCCTATATGGGGTTCTATGTATTGGCTCCGTTATGGGCTTCAATTCTATAGTGAATTCAAATTTATTTTTTGGTGGTAATCCAGATAAATATTCAGGAAACACATCCCTATATTCTTGCAATATTGGGTTTTTATCAAACACCTCTTCTTATTTATTTATCTCCACTTTATTACACTTTATCATGAAAATCATTCCACCCTTTCTCATGGTCTTCTTTAGTTGTATTGCTGATAGCAACTAAGATAAAAAAATCATTATTTTTCTTGTCTTGCTCCTGGTGCCATTTCCATGTTCCCAACAAGAGACTCAAGTTAGGTACCACTCCACGTACCTCCATATTTTTAGTTCATTTAATCCTTAAAACATCTATAGTTAGCAGTCAGTCAAGAGTATCACCTGACACACTTAATTCCTATAAGATATCTTACTAAGAGTAAAATTGGTCCTTTGATCAATGGTCTAGTTTACTCCTTGTAAACCACCATTCCCATGGGAATATTTCATTATTCCTAAGTCACACATCAAATCAAGTCATGGCTAGGTTCTTTCTAAGGTAGACTTCTTTTACCTACATCAGAGTTCAGCCTATAAAATCTTAAAGACCTACAACCATGCTCTAATACCAACTATAACAACCCTAAAATCTAACTCATTTGTTTTTCTAAGGTTTAATTTTAACCAAGACAATCTAGATAAATTCCATAGAAGCTTCTAACCACATTTCAAGTTCCAGATGTTGCAACATCCCTCGGGTGAATAGGAGTGGCCAAACATCCCTCGGGTGAATAGGAATGGCCAAGCTCCTATAATAATTATAGGATTTATCTTGTACACTACCCATACAGCTTAAAGGACACCTTTGAGTGGTCACCCCATTTCCTTTATCTCTTTTGAAGGATATTTTGACCATAGTGTATGGATTAACCCTATCTTGTTCATTTGAGAAAAGGGGTACCAAATCCCTTACTAGTGTCAATCATTCCTTACTAGTACTTAGGTGTAAGCTTCCTATAGTTTTACACATACTTCATTTAGTATAAAACTATTATGCACCATTAATCTATCCTCCTGATAGCTTAATGGAGATGACTATCACCCATGTGACATCTCTAATATGGTCATCCATAAGTCAACTGGGGCTACCAATGACTACCACACAAAATGAAATCCCTCATAGGAATTCTTCCACAGTCATTTAGTTTTCTATGACTATCATTTGCATGACATCTCCCACATGGTTATCTCACTATCTATTAGATAATCCATCACAAGAATTTAGTGACAATGGAATTCTAAGCTTACCATATTTTAGAGCACACTTCAATGATTTATTACTAAAGTGCACATTGTAACCCTAAGGCATTGTTGTGTCACATCTCTCTTAGTTTTGGTCCTAACCATAGGGGTCAAATTAGGTTTTCGTTCTATGGCAAAATCCTTTTAAGAAAAAAATGCCAAACCCTAATGCAAATATAAGAAATAAATTTATCCTTTTATTTCATTCATTTCAATTTTAGAAGTCACAATAGCATAATCCATATTATATTGCAATAGATAAAGGAAAACTAAGCATCTATCTTTCTTTACAATGTTACTTTCCATAAAAAATATAATAAAATAAAAAATATATTTCTTCTTCATATACAAATTCATAGAAATAGATCTATAAATGCTTAATATGATTCCATAACAAGTTCTACAATAAACACAAATAACACATCATGTATCCTGGGAAACCCTTTTGAGAAAAACTCAATCTTAAATAGTCCATATTTATTTTCATTGCAAGTCTATTAGCCATTTACAAAAAGAAATTCATTATTCCTTTTATAATAATTTCAATCTACTGCATAAGAATCTACACAATTCTTATGTACTTTCATTACAAGAATTTATAAATTCTTTTTTGCAAAAGCAAGGGAACCCCATAATTTTCTCTCATTAAACCCCATTAATTCTTCAATTCACTAATGCTCAAGAGTCCTCTCTTTGATTAATTTATTATAAAAGATTAATTGTGGAACCCCATAAGTTCCCTTCTATTTATTGGACCCCATGCCCATTCCATCATTCATTTACATTAATACAAAAAGATTTTTTTTCATAAAATAATACTAAACCACATTTATATACATTTTCAAATCTCAAATGGATCATAAATTTATTCGGAAAATCAAACCTAGCTATTCTTTTTCTAATAATAAATTAGTCATTTTTGCAAAGTCTTCAAAACAATACTTAATCCTTTCCAAATTAAAACATATCAATAGCTTACTAAAGAAAGATGGATCCTTTAATCATCTAAGACTATTATCACTTTAGAAGTATCTCATCAACTCAATTCCATAAATATTAAGCATAATTCAAGGGCTATTTCAATTTGATCTAAATAGATCAACCATATAATTTTATAATTCCATAGTCAATCAAGTAACAACTTAATCTCATTATAAAGATAAATTCCACGTTTCACTAAAATAATTTATCTTTAATTAAATAATTATCTAATACATATTATATTAATCATAATATTAATTCATATTTATCTCACATGTAATATATTTAGTCTAAAGATTATTTTCTTATATTCAATTTCAATATTAAATTCATTTTTACCTGAAATGAATTATCCTTTACTTATAAAACATTTCCCTCTAATTTCTATCTATACTTTAAGGTTTCTCTTAAATTAAATAAGATAAACAAATACCTGACATATATCATTACAAAAACCCTTTTATGTAATTATAATTCATTTCAAAGTAATCTTAATCTCTTATATTTTTCTTTTAAATAAATTATAAGCAACCCTTTAACAAATAAAAAAATATAGGATATCTATTTATTATAAGGTTATTCTTGTAATTTTATTTCTTAATACAGAGTATCTATAAACTTCTTTGTCTTCCATATACCATATCAACAAAACCTTTTTTCATTTTAGAAGCTCATATAGAAGACCCTGAATATAGATTTGTCTCTTCATTATTTTCTTTCTCTTCTCAAATATAATTTAATTAAAAAAATTGATTGCAATCCGAAAGGCAGGTGGGTCCTACCCTTTCCTTAAACATATTAAGGTCTTTTATGAAATTCATTTATAAAATCTAAAGCCTCTATCTAAAGTTTGTACGTTGTTTCAAAACAGAGAACACGAACACGTATACAAATTCCAGAAAGCACATAATTTTGACTCGTCAACGGATCCAGTCAACTCATATCGACCTGAATATGTGGTAATTTCACGTTTGCCAAACGGAAGATGCTTCAAATATAAGGTTTGAATTTAATAAAAAATCAAAATCAACTTTTTGATTCTAGGTTTTTTTCCTTCATTGCTCTATGCAGCGCAAAGAGCGTTCGCCTGCACCGAGCTTGGCCAGTGGACATAGCACATTCGTTATCAAATGCCACACACTGATGTGCATGCATTGCATTTCTAGGTGTGGGGTAGATAGCAAACACAACCATCTGAATGAGACACGAATTCCCATATCCATATATCATAACTAGACGTAGGTTTGGGTCTCTGGTAGCCACTCAAAAAAAGTCTACATCATAACCATTCGGTATGAAGGCACAAACTATTCTCAGAGGATTTTAACCAAGTATTAAGAGGGTAAACAAAGACATTGAATCTATCTCACAGGTTTGAAGCACCTATTTCAAGATATTTTACAGAGAAGAGTACCTCGTTAGTTTTGAAGATTTTTGTTTTGCAGAAGATCCTAATGCACGTATAATTCATCATGACGACATACACCTTTACGTGGACGCGGCAGAGCTGAGGGCTGGGGCCAAATGACATTGCCGGATTTCCACCCTCCCGTGACGTGGAAGTCATTTCTGCCCCGCGAATTGGCCGAGATCATGACACCCTTGTCGGCTGGTAATGTTGACCAAATCTTGAGACTGTTAGATATCCCACGTGGCTGTAACTTGTCACGTAACATGCTGAGCACGGTGGAGGCGTGCGAGGCAAGGCTGGGAGAGGAAGAATCGCGGACGTGCTGTACTTCCGTCGAGTGCATGTTGGATTACGTGGCTTCCAACTTTGGATCCGACGTGGAGCTCCTGAGTGACACGTCTCTTGTGGGGTCCAGTCAGCAGGCGAAGGTTAGAAAGGCGAACAAGAGGAAGAAGGTGAGTGGGAAGGCGCCGATGGCGTGTCATAGGCTTGTGTTTCCTTACGGCGTGTTGTACTGTCATTCTTTCAACGGAACAGACGCGTTTGATATGGAGTTGGAGGTGACGCAGAATGGAAGGAGTGTGACGAGGAATGCGACCGCGGTGTGTCATTATTTTTCTAACAAGGAGAAGGAGGGTACGGGAAAGCAGCCTGTTTGCCACCTAATTTATGGTTCTACTTTGCTCTGGCTACCTGGAAATGAGGACGACTAATTATTTTGGTCTACTGCTATTTGAATGCGCGGTCTTTAGGGGCCATCAAGTTTAGCCAACGATTATATATGCAGTCTTTTAGTACCCTTCACCTAAAGTATGCAGAACTTTTTAATATTAGCTATTCATATATGTTCTTCCTAGCTGATGTTGTTTCGTTTTCTTATTTTAATGTCAATATGATTTAAGATATTACATAGACCTTATTTAGAATGTTTTTGTTTTATGTATATACATGCTGTCAATCCTATTTTATTAATTTTACCAAAAGTATTTTTTTGATTTATTTTTTAAGTTTTTTATTTATTTTATAAAATTTTAAATAAGATATTTTTATCAATTTATTATTGGTATCGATTTTTAGTTACAAAGCATTATTAGATTGATATTATAAATTTATCTTATTTTTTATTTGAATTATATATTAAGAATAGACATAATGCTTCTCTAGTAATATTATCACAAGGTATTTATTTAAAAATTTATTTCATTTTTTTTAAATCATTTTTGGACTCTTAACTTTTTGCAATTTCAACTCTTAATTTTATAGTTAAATTCATTAATTGTATATAAATATTTCATGTATCTTTTGTTATAAACTTTTATACACAAACATTATTATTATATCAAGAATTAACTTTCAAAATCAAATATTTATAAGAGAGAACTACTTTTTTTTTCACAAATAACAATATTTATATCTTTATATCATTTACATTTATTCATCATGACACATAAATATTTCATGTATCTTTTGTTATAGGCTTTTATACACGAGCATTATAATTATATCTAGAATTAACTTCCAATACCAAATATTTATAAGAATCAACTATCTTTATTTTTTCATATATGGTAATACTTATATCTGTTTGTCAACTCTTATCTTATTGATCAAGAATAAGAATGGATCATGGATAATGTGTGTGGACTTTTGTGAACTCAATAATATAACCATCAAGGATAAGTTTCCCATCCCTATGATTGATGATTTGTTGGATGAACTACATGGTGCTCAATATTTTACTAAATTGGACCTCAAGTCAAGGTATCATCATGTTCATGTTCATAAAGAGGACATTCCAAAAACAACTTTTAGGACCCATGAGGTGTATTACAAGTTCATGGTCATGCCTCACCAATGCACCATCAACTTTCCAAAGATTGATAAATAGGATTCTAAAACCTTATCTATGAAATTTTTTGTTGATTTTTTTATGACATACTAGTCTACAACAAAACATGGGAAGAGCATCTACAACATGTTGATCAAGTGTTGAAGCTCCTACAATAAAACTAGGTTTATGTCAAACAATCTAAATGCACCTTGGGGGCAACTAAGGTAGAATACTTGGGGAACATCATGGTCAAAGATGGTGTTTGGATAAATCTAGAAAAACTCAAGGTTATGAAAGAGTGGTTCAAACCAAGACATTGAAGAGGCTACGGGGATTCCTTAGACTTATAATATATTATCAAAAAATTGTCAAGGACTATGGGAAGATAGAAATCCCTTTGAAAACTATGCTTTGTAAGGATGCATTCACACGAAACAATCTCGTTGAGCAAGATTTTTTGACTTTGAAGGATGCCATGTGTTGCATATCAGTCTTAGCCATACCTAAATTTTCTAAAACTTTTATCATTGAAAGTGATGCCTCTAGAGTGGAATTGGGGTATACATATGCAAGAAGATCAACCACTTGAATTCATAATCAATGCCTTATCAAGGAAAAATCTATTCAAATCAACTTATAAAAAGGAAATGATGACTATTATCTTTACCATTATGCAGTGGCAACTATACTTGTTAGGGTGACACTTCATCATCATGATATCATTGTAGCCTTAAATATCTCTTGGAATAGAGGATTTATTCTCTTGAGTAACAGAAATGGATTACAAATCTCTTAGGCTATGACTATGAGATAGTATATCACAAGGGAAAGGAAAATGTGGTCACTGATGCCCTTTCTAAATCACTTAAAATACAAGATATTATCTATACAACATTTATCATTAAGGTTTATTGGCTAGAGATACTTAATTCATAATGACAGGGAAACCAAATGGTTGCAAATATTACTTAGGACTTGTAGAAAACAACAAAGAATCATCCCAAAATACTCATGGAAATAGGGGGAATTGTGCTACAAGCATCGAGTTGATATTCCACCCACCTCACTACTCAAATCATAATTTTTTACAAAGCTTAACTATTCTTTGATAACAAGACACATGGGCTTCTTGCGAACTTATGAGCAGGTAAAGTGTAGTTTCTACTAGCTAGGATTAAAATATGATGTTAAACAACTTGTAAATAGTT
The DNA here is from genome assembly GCA_028583015.1 of Wollemia nobilis. Lineage (NCBI taxonomy): Eukaryota > Viridiplantae > Streptophyta > Pinopsida > Araucariales > Araucariaceae > Wollemia > Wollemia nobilis. The sequence goes on along the minus strand of JAQPPZ010003589.1, from coordinate 5,098,170 downwards.
GTGATACTTGTTAGTTCCAAAAAGATAAAACAATAAATACACCAAATTTACTTCAATATTTGCCCATCCCAGAGTTATCGTAGACAAACATTTTCATGAACTTCATTGAAGGACTTCCCTTATCTAGAGGTAAATTTGTTACAATGGTGATTGTGGATCAATTGACCAAACACAATCATTTTTTTTCCTTAGGTCACCCCTATACTACCAATATAATGGCACAATTTTTTATGGATAAAATCTATCAACTTCATAGAATTTCACATCCATAGTCAATGATCATGATAATGTGTTTACTAGAAATTTTTGGGAGAAACTCCATTACATTCAAGGGACTCGGTTGAAAATAAGCACATCCTATCACCCATAGACTAATGGCCAAATGAAGGTGGTGAATATATATATATATATATATATAAATAAATTTACATGGTGGAATCGGTAGCCGCCACGAATCCGGGTAGGTTGTCCGGCTTTTATGGCCGCCACAGTATTCTGCGTTGTCCACCCCAAAAGCCGCCACACAGATCTTCACATAGTCTTCCCCTATAACCACCATGCCACAATAATTTAAAACCTTTTATGTTGCTGAAAGCACTAGGAAAGGGACAAGCGTTCAGTCCGACGAGGCTCGAGATTTGAACCTTGGACATTTGCCCCCTTATGGGGTTTGGATGAACCAATTGGTCTACACCTCGGACCTGGTGAATAAATATTTTGAAACATATCTTTAATGTTTTATTTTTTATAACCAGTCCAAATGGAGTTGATGGCTTTCCTTAGCAAAATCGTGGCATAATACCACTTTTCACATAGATACAAGGACGATACCATATGAAGCAGTATATGGTCAACCACCCCCAAAACTCACTTCTTACTTGCCTAACAATTCAAAGGTGGAAACAATTGACATAGTCTTTAATCGCAAGTAGGAAGTCTTAGCAGATCTCAAAGAGAATTTAGCTATCACTCAAAACTGTATGAAACAATAAGTAGATAAACACAAATTTGAGAAAATTTTCAATAGGTGACATGGTATTCCTTCATCTTCAACCTTATAAGAAGATGTTGTTCAACAAAATGGTAAACATAAGCTAACACCCAAGTTTTATAGATTCGACAAGCTACTACAAAAAATAGGGGAGGTTGTTTATAAGTTGGAGTTTAATGACATCCAAGATTCATCTATTTTTTCATGTGTCTTGTCTAAAGAAAGTGGTGGGCATGCATACTTAAGTACATATAATCCTTCCTAAATTGAATGAAGAGGGATCCATTATTTTATATTTTACAACCATTCTGGACTAAAGAACTCAATATCTTCACTCTCATGATATCACTAAAGTGTTGGTGTAGTGGAAAGGATTGCAACCAAAATATGCCACATGGGAGCTATTACAAGACTTTTAATAGCAATTCCCTACCTTTCGACTTTGAGAACAAAACTTCTTTAAGGGGTGTGGCATGTTACATACCTAACACTTGTAACCCATAGGGGCATATAATATTGTATGTAGCATGGACCACATATCTAGTTAGAAGTGGATCATGTTTTGATTGGGGAGTCTGTGTCATAAAATCATGTATGTAATCATTTTGTTATCATAGAATCATGAATGTAATTATTGTAGAATGGGTAATTAAGAATATTGTCATAGCAAGTTGTCATAGAATATTATTATAAAATGGCAGGAAGTATGCTTGTAAATATTATAAAATGGGAAGGATGTAACCCTCATGGGCTAGAGAAGAGTTTGCATATTTTGTAAGGAGGTTTCCACCTCGAAGTGGCTTGTGATAGTAATATTTCTTGTCTCAAATTCCTTCAATTACTATTATTTTTTATTCTATGTTTCATTTGATGAATGCTTATGTTATTGGGTATACGATGTTAATTTTGCTTTTATCAATACTCTATGCAATCATAGTTAGAATTATCTTTGGCACTAAATTTCTTATATTAGTACAAATTTGCACTAATAATTAGTAGGTGAAATATTCACATGGGAAGAAGAGGTTCATTGTATAGGCACCCCCATGATATTATATTATTCAGTTATAATTTGATGCAATGGATCAATAGTTTAGTTGGGGGTATTTACAATAAACACCTAATCCTCAAATTACATTTACATATTACATTAACCTAGGCCAATATAAGGCTTAAGGTAAAGTCAAGTTACTAAACATTTAATAAAGATTTAGTTAAGGTTAACCAATATTGCTAGGGGTGAATGCATAACCATGCAAGTGCTTTAACCAATCTTACTAGGGGTGAGTACATCAATATTGCCCATAGGTTACATAAATAATTCCCATAGGATGATACCAAGAATGCTTGTAGACTTATATTATCATTTGTCAAACTTCAATAAGGTTAATATTATAATATTTCACAACCCCTATAATTTGAGCATGGCCAATGAGATAAGATATTAGAGATATTATCATTTCTCTCTTAATGAATGCTCAATTGGGATGAAGAATATCTAATTTTGTAAGTCTTCCACATTAACTAAAAGAATATCATCAAAAATTGAGCTTCCATCACCATCTAGAATACTATGAAAAGATCAAAGAATGCAAGCCTTCATCACCATATGAAGGCTACCTATTTGCCACATAATATATGAGCGTCCATCACCATTTAAAAGATTGTTGATTCCCCATAATGGACACATTGACAAATCAAAATACTTTAAGTATAATCTAGGGTCAAATTTACCCACTAATTAACGTAAAAACAACATATGCAATTAATAATACTCATAAAAAATTATCATATTTTATTATCAAAACATAATAAAATAATTAATATCATTGTGAAGAGCTCAAAAAAATTGTATAATTTGAAAAAATAAGCTTCAAATGTTTCCATATGCAAAAGTCCGCCCCTTTAACAATGATAAAAACACCAAATTTTAAATATTACAAAATTTAAAAAAAAGATACCACATATTGCAAAATCATAATGCCACTTGTCCTCCACAACTACTGTTGATGATTAAAACAATGACTTGACAAACAATAAATGACTTACACTACTTATGAGCATTTAGTTGGCCAAACTTGTTTATATAGGCAAAAAGGTTTGTCGAGCAACCACCTAGGTGCCATGTTAAACACCGCATCTTGAAGTAAAAAAACACTCAAACCAAAGAGAGGGTCAGGGGTTTGAACCTCACCAAGCCGTAGTGCACATCTACCTAGCCAACATTTACCAATAATTTAGGTATTCACCATACAAAGGCCATCATGGGTAGGCGTCGACATAACCGAGCAACTACATCAACCCACACCTAAATACAAAACACAGGTGACCAATACTTTAGGCATTCACCATACAAAGGCCACCATGGGTAGGCGTCCACATAACTAAGCAACTATATCAACCCACACCTAAAATAACGTGGAAGTTTTCGAACTAAAAACCTAGTAGCAGCGGTAAAAAGTTTAGGTTTGCATTTCGAAAACTCAATTTGAATCAGGGGAGGACGGCTCCCTCCCGTTGTATTGAAGCTAGTTCGAACAAAACAAAAGCTCAACTCCCATGTACTAACGATCTAACGTATGAGCTCATCAAAAATCTCAACTCCCATGTACTATCGATCTAACGTATAAGCTCATTGAAGCATGAAAGTGCACACAGAAAACTATCAAGGCATGGCCATGCAAAGCAAGGGTTCGTTGACTGATCCACGAGCCCCTACCCCATGCCATGCATCATAGGCGCTCGAAATATATTCCAGCAAACATTGCAGTTCACACAGGCGCATCGTCACTATAATTATGCTATCTTTTTGTATGGTTTGTATGGCGTACATAGCTACAGTATGGAACTTATCTTTCAGCTTTAGTTATTAAATATCCTATTTTCTTTTGACTGTAAAATTTTCGAAAATCTGCCATAATATTAAACATGTGAATTTCCGTAGAGACTTTGGCAGTAGCAGAAATCTTTGAAATCATTGCCGTAGTGTTCACAGTTTCGGTATTTCGAAATGTCCAAGATGGTTGTTACCTCAAAAAAGAAATTACGGGAGATGAAAGGGGCCGCCGCTGCTGGTATAGTCTGCTGCCATGGAAAGAATCTTTGGGCAATTCAAACCAAAAGTCTCGAAGTCTTTTCAAATGCGCAAATTTTCCAGCCATGCTCGAGACTTTTGGGCTGTATGAGTTCAATGCCCTAACTTCGCTTTATGATTGCCTTAGGTCGATGTTTTTGATTGAGGATTTGTTGATTGGTTTTCTTATTTTTTTTTTTAATGATTATTTGAATTTGATGTCCTAACTATTGATTGAATTTGATGCCCTCAAAATTAGGGTAACGATGGATTGAATTTGACTTAGATTTTTTATGTATTAAAAAATAAATGAAGGTTATCCAAATTGTTAGAAATATTAACCCATATTTCACGCCTCCGCCAGACTGTGCTCCAAATTTGGGCAAAGCCGGACTGCGCTCGCGCAATTGGGGATCCTGACAAAAAGGTTTGACATGACGTCGCACCTACCCTTCTAAAAGATGTGACATCTGACAGATCCGATCGCCGCAGAAGTTAATGCCAGTTCGACGATTTAATGCCAGTACGACGATTGGTCAAAAACCCTAGTTGAGGGCCTGTCAGAACCTGTCAGAGGACAAACCCTATCCTCCTCTCCCCGCGGCTATATAAAGCAGTTCGGGTCTTCAGACAGAAGAGAGGAAGAGAGTGGAGTAGAGCATGGAAGAACGGAGAAAGTGAGAAGAGCATTTCAGTGAGCAGTGTGGCTCATCTGATTAATGTCCGAGCAGCCGACTCGACATTTTGTCTTTCAGTTTATCTTGCAGCTTAGTCTGTAGATGGTATTTCCTCAGTTGAGGACTTTTGTAACCCTCATTTCATATGAATAAAGTTTGCTATTTGTTTTAGGCATCTTTAGGGTTTGCAGTTATTTTATGTGTTAAAGTTTCTTGCTCTCTGTACAAATCGCCTCAGAGCGATTTTGTTCGGGTTCTATAAGTTAGAACTCAGATCCAAAACTTTCCTATTAGTTTCGGTGTTTCTCTCCTCCCAGCCAAGCAAGCAGTTGTCGCAGCCGCGCAAGCCTTCCAAGCAGAAAACATTGCTAAGCCAAAGTTGGCTAAGTTGGAAGAAGTTTTCCAAGTTCACTCTCGCAACCCGACTGCGCCCGAGATCCGAGCGCAGCCCGAGTGCGCAAGCGAAGCTTGAAGTCGGGCGCGGTCTGCACTTCGCTGTTCGTTGAGCGAAGTCCGCACTTCGCCCCCACAGTCCGCACTGTGCCCTTTGGTGAGCGAAGTCCGCACTTCGCCCCCACAGTCCGCACTACGCCGTCGGTTGAGTGAAGTCCGCACTTCGCCCCCGACTTTCGGACTTCGATGAAACATTATGCACTATTCGCACTTCGACCCCGACTTTTGGACTTCGACGAAACATTGTGCACTGTTCGCACTTTGCCCATCCAGAATTCAATGAGAATAAGAAATTAAATTTTCTTCAAATTGGTATTAGAGCTACTGATCCCTTGATGCAGAGATGGAAGCAGAATGGCTTTCAGCAACAACAATATGCAGTTGCAGATCCCGTGCTTCAACAGGAAAAATTACGATTACTAGAGCATCCAAATGAAGATCCTGTTCGGATCTCAGGAGCTGTGGGAGTTAGTCGAGAACGGCTACCCAGAACCGGCAGATGCAGCAGCACTGGTCACCCTCTCTCAAGCAGACAAGGATATGTTGAAAGAAAATAAGAAGGACCAGAAGGCCCTCTTCTACATCATGCAAGCAGTCGATGAGTCCATCTTCCCGCGGATCGCATCAGCCACCAAAGCGAAGCAAGCTTGGGAGATTCTGGCCAGCTCATACCATGGCACCAATAAAGTAAAGTTGGTGAAACTGCAGATGCTTAGGAGGGAGTTTGAAAATCTTCAGATGAGTGAGTCCAAGTCCATGAGTGATTTCTTCACCCGGACGACGGACATTATCAACCAGATGCAGTTGAATGGAGAGATCATGCAGAACCAGAGAATCGTGGAGAAGATTCTCAGAAGTCTACCTACCAAGTTTGACTCGATTGTGATAGCAATCAAAGAGTCGAGGGATTTGACAACTCTCTCGACGGATGAACTAATGGGTTCATTGCAGACCCATGAACAAAGGCTGAGCCGTTCATCTCAGACCTCTCTAGAGCAAGCATTCTGGGCTCAGGTCTCATTTCGAGACAGCGGTAGACAAGATTCCCAGAATGGCGCCTCTAGTTCTCATGGAGGAAGAGGCAAAGGCAGGCGTGGTAAAGGCCACAAACAAGGAGGATGGTCAAACCCTAGCGAAGGGGAGACCAACTGTAATTTCCATCAGCAAGGTGGAAGAGGCAGTTCAAGAAATCAACAAGCTAGATCTGGTCAGAAGGACATGTCAAAGGTCCAGTGCTATTTCTGTAAGAAGTTCAGCCATTACATCTCATAGTGCAAAAAATATATGGCCACGGAGAACCAGCAACAGGCCCATTACATGGATGAAACCAAAAATGCGACAGGAGGAAATGTGTTGTTGACTTGCAACATTGAGGAGTGCCAGAAGAATGTATGGTACTTAGACAGTGGGTGCAACAACCACATGACGGGGAACAAGGAGATGTTCTCCCAATTGGATGAAACAGTCCAGTCCGAGGTGAATATGGGGAACAAAAACAAGGTTCTCGTGATGGGGAAAGGAAAAATCCTCATCCGCACTAGGCATGGTGAATGGAAGCACATCTGTGATGTCTACTATGTGCCTGGCCTGAAGCACAACTTGTTGAGCATTGGACAGCTCGTGCAGAAGGGACATACGGTCCAGTTCAAAGATGGAGCTTACACCATCAGAGACAAGTCGCATGGGAAGATTGCTACAATGTCCATGATGAAGAACAAAATGTTTTTGCTACATATTTAGAATGAATCATTGATGTCTCTGAGTGTAGTTGTGAAAGATGCTACCTAGTTGTGGCATCTTAGATTTGGTCACCTGAGCTTTAGTGGCCTGAATCAACTGCACAAGATGCAAATGGTGAAGGGTTTACCCCTGATAAAGCAATAAAATCAAGTTTGTGAGGGCTACTTAGTCGGAAAACAACACAGGGATTCATTCCCTGTGGGACAGTCTTGGAGAGCATCACGGTCATTGGAGTTGGTGCACTCAGACATTTGCAGTCCAATGCAGACCACCACATTTGTCGGCAACAAATACTTCTTAACATTCATTGACGAATTCAGCCAGAAGACTTGGATCTATGCCATCAAGTTGAAGTCAGAGGCATTTGTCAGATTTAAGGAGTTCAAGGCTCTGGTGGAGAAACAGAGTGAATATCAAATTAAGACTCTCAGGACAGATGGCGAAGGTGAATACATCTCCAACGAATTCCATAACTACTATAAGCAGCATGAAATTCGAAGGCAGTTCACTGCCAGATACATGCCATAGCAGAATGGCATAGCTGATAGGAAGAACCGAACCATCATGGAAATGGCACGAAGCATGATGAAGGTGAAGGGATTATCGCACGAATTTTGGGTAGAGGCTGTAACATGCGCAGTCTACCTGCTGAACAAATGTCCCACCAAAAGCATGAAGGACAAAATCCCTCAGGAGGCCTAGAGCGGAGTGAAGCCAAGTGTGGCTCACTTGCGTGTGTTCGGGTGCATTGCATATGCACATGTTCCAGAAGAGAAGCAACAAAAGTTTTATGATAGAGCTAAGAAGTGCATTTTCACAGGGTATAGTGAGCAGGCGAAGGCATATAGGTTGTACAACCCTGTGACAAAGAAGCTCATCATCAGCCATGATGTGAAATTTCTTGAAGATCAAGCCTGGAACAAGAAATCAAAGACTGGCCAATCAAATCCAGCAGTAGTACAGTCTGTTGACATGGAAGAAGGAAGTGTGCAGCAAACTGCAACTTCTAGCAACAACAGCGGTGCTAGCAGTAGCACAGCCACTCCATCTCGGTCGCCTCCACTTGCAAGTAGAATCCAGAACCTGGTGACACCAGCGAAGACAAGGAGCTTGCAAGAAATCTATGAGGCAACCCAAACCCACATAGATGAAGAGTACTCTGAATTTGCATTCTTTACTGAAGTTGATCCAATAGAGTTTGAATACGCAAGTCGGAATCAAAAGTGGGTGCATGCGATGGATGAGGAGATAGCAGCCATTGAAAAGAATGAGACATGGCAGGTGACTGATCTTCCAGCAGGGAAGAATACCATTGGGGTCAAGTGGATGTATAAAACAAAGTTTAACGCCCAAGGAAACATTGACAACCATAAGGCCAGACTGGTGGTGAAGGGTTACAAGCAGAATTCAGGCATCGATTACCATGAGATATATGCGCCTGTATCCTGACATGACACAGTTAGGATGATCCTGGCATTGGCAGCCCAATAGGGGTGGAAGATGTACCAGATGGATGTCAAGTCAACTTTCCTCAACGGAGTGTTGGAGGAAGAGGTCTACATAGACCAGCCACCAGGTTACGAAATTGAAGGCCAGGAGGGCAAAGTCCTGAAGCTAAATAAGGCCCTGTATGATTTGAAGCAAGCGCCCCGAGCTTGGTACAGTCAGATTGATAGCTATTTTTAGGAAAATGGGTTTGTCAAATGCCCATATGAGCACACCCTGTACATGAAGAAAAATGAAGCAGGTGAGATCATTATCATCTTCCTGTATGTGGACGATTTGATTTATACTGGCAACAATAATGTCTTGTTCGACCAGTTAAGAACAGCCATGAAGAAGGAGTTCGAGATGACGGACTTAGGGCTGATGAAGTATTTTCTCAGCATTAAAGTTGACCAATCGAAAGATGGCATCTTCATTTCTCGGGGCAAGTATGCGAAGGATGTCCTGAAGTGGTTCAAGATGGAGGACGATAAACCTGCCATCACACCTGTAGCCACGGGTTTGAAGCTGAGCAAGCTAGATTCAGGGAGGAATGTAGATCCAACCCTGTTCAAGAGGCTAGTTAGCAGTCTGATGTATTTGACTGCAACTCAACCATATCTGATGTTCAGAGTCAGTATGATCAGTCATTTCATGGAGAATTTGAAGGAAACGCACTGGCAAGCAGGCAAGAGGATCTTGCGCTATGTCAACGGGATGCGGAACCATGGCCTATTTTATGCTAGACAGGACCAGTTGGAACTGGTCGGCTTCACAGATAGTGACTAGGCTGGTAGTACCGACGATCGAAAGAGCACCTCCGGGTATGCTTTCCATGTCGGATCATGGGCAGTCTCATGGGCGTCCAAGAAACAACCCATCATTGCATTGTCCATAGCTGAAGCAGAATATATCGCTGCCACATCAGTCGCATGCCAGGTAGTTTGGCTGCGAAGAGTTTTGAGTGAACTGAATTTTCCTCTGAAAGGCGCGGCAACAATTTTTTGTGATAACAATTCGGCCATCACACTGTCAAAGGATCCCATGTTCCACGGTCGAACAAAACACATCGATATCCGTTATCACTTCATCAACGAGTTGGTGAAGTCCAGAGAAATTCAACTGTAGTTTTGCAGATCCAATGAGCAGTTGGCAGATATTTTCACGAAGCCTTTGAAGGAGGAAGACTTCAGCAGATTGTGAGAGCAGCTTGGAGTCAAAGCACTTGTGAAATCAAGTTTAAAGGAGGGTGTTAGAAATATTAACCCAGATTTCACGCCTTCGCCAGACTGCACTCCGAATTTGGGCAAAGCCAAATTATGCTCGTGTAGTTGGGGATCCTGACAAAAAGGTTTGACATGACGTCGCACCTACCCTTTTGACAGATGTGAAATTTGATAGATTCGATCGTCACAAAATTTAATGCCAGTTCGGAGATTTAATGCCAGTATGACGATTGGTCAGAAACCCTAGTTGAGGGCCTGTTAGAACCTATCAGAGGACAAACCCTATCCTCCTCTCCCCATGGCTATATAAAGCAGTTCGGGTCTTTAGACAGAAGAGAGGAAGAGAGTGGAGTAGAGCATGGAAGAACGAAGAAAGTGAGAAGAGCATTTCAGTGAGCAGTGTGGCTCATCTGATTAATGTTCGAGCAGCCGACTCGACATTTTGTCTTTCAGTTTATCCTGCAGCTTAGTCTGCAGATGTTATTTCCTCAGTTGAGGACTTCTGTAACCCTTGTTTCATATGAATAAAGTTTGTTGTTTGTTTTAGGCATCTTTAGGGTTTGTAGTTATTTTATGTGTTAAAGTTTCTTGCTCTCTGTACAAATTGCCTCAAAGCGATTTCGTTCGGGTTCTATAAGTTAGAACTCAGATCCGAAACTTTGCTATTAGTTTCGATGTTTCTCTCCTCCCAGCCAAGCAAGCAGTTGTCGTAGCCGCGCAAGCCTTTCGAGCAAAAAACATTGCTAAGCCAAAGTTGGCTAAGTCAGAAGAAGTTTTCCAAGTTCGCTCCCGCAACCCGACTGTGCCCGAGATCCGAGTGCAGCCTGAGTGCGCAAGCGAAGATTGAAGTCAAGCGTAGTCTGCACTTCGTTGTCCGTTGAGCGAAGTCCGCACTTCACCCCCGTAGTCCGCACTGTGCCCTTTGGTGAGCGAAGTCCGCACTTCGCCCCCGCAGTTTGCACTGCGCCCTTTGGTGAGCGAAGTCCGCACTTTGCCCCCGCAGTCCGCACTGCACCCTTTGGTGAGCGAAGTCCGCACTTTGCCCTTGCAGTTTGCACTACGTCGTCGACTGAGTGAAGTCCGCACTTCACCCCCGACTTTCGGACTTCGACGAAACATTGTTCGTTGTTCGCACTTTGCCCGTCCAGACTTCGACGAGAATAAGAAATTAAATTTTCTTCACAAATCATATCTGAAGGACGGTATTGTCATGGCAGCGCAAACATTTCCAAGGGAAAATTTAGCTGTATAAAAAATACTAAGTACGACAAATTTTATCCTAACAACGAAAGCTATTAGTTGGAAATTGGTGGAATTTTGTTTTACATTACTAATTTTATTATCTATGGTAGTGGAATGATTTTTTTTTGCTTAATAAAATTTTGAGTGTGGGTTGAATTTATAATTCAGGTGATTGTCCTCTCCTGTAATTTTTTAATATACTTCTTCAATTCATTAGGGTAAAGATGATGGAAATTCTTTCATTTGAAATTGTCCTTTTGAGATATAGTTAAGACGGGTGGAAATGTAGTAGTGGTATTAAATTTGTATGCAGATCCTTGCAAATGTTTAAGGTAGATTTTAAAAGATAAAAAACGTTGTATAAAGGTTGTAGACATATCTCCAATAATAAGGTTGGAAAAATATTTTTAGGAAGGTATTGATAGTATGGAAAAGGAGGATATGCATATTTATCGGGTTTAGATCTCAACAACTAGCAAAAAATAAGAGAGAGTTTCATATAGCATTTTATATTAATGGTTATTTTTTGGCTCTCTTTTTTAGTGAGGAGGATCAAGAGCAATTATTCCAAGGAGGGTTGTGGTTTTTTGGAAGAGAAGGTTTTTTCATGAAACCTTGATACATAAAATTCAAAGTAGAGTAGGAAATACCATCGATGGGTCTAGTATGAGTCAAGTTGTTTGGATTACCTACATAATACTGGAACCCCAATTCCTTTGAAGCTAGTGGAAAAACTTTGAGAACTTCTATGATTGTGACTAAGAGCACATATAGTTTTGAGTAGATGGCCTATGCCAAAATTTGTGTCTTGATGGAATTTGATAAACCCCTCCTGAAGAAGATCATATTACAAGTAGATGATGAAGTTTGGAATAGGAAGTAGACTATGAGAATGTTCTTTTTAGGTGTTGGATCAATCATGAGTATGAACATATGGCAAGAGAATACCCCTATAAAATCTCAGAGTAAGAAAAGGAATATACTAATACATATGTCTTCCAAGAACCCAAAAGGAAATTAATTCAAAAGAAAAAACAGCCATAGAAATTAGTGTGACAACAAATAATATCTTTACCCACCTTCCCACTAAAGACATAGATGTTGAAGAAAATAATCAAAAGGAGATAAAAGCTATGGTAGAGAAAACTTCCATTGAGATTGGAGGACACAAATTAGATGAGATAGTGAAAGTCATCCCAGACTATGTTAGAAATTAGATTATTATGCAGACAAATATTAAACAAAACCCTAAAGTCTCACAAAGGAAGAACAAAAGGGATAGCAATGCAAAAGAGAAGAACCTTTTGAATGAAAAAAATTGATTTCTTAAGAGGTATCAATGGGTAAGGAACCCTTACTTCCTCTCAACAATGCTCTAGTAGTCTACACACATGCTCTAGGTCTGGAGTCCATGCAAGATTCATCTAACAAAAATAAGATAAACTCAAGAAAATAAAATTGGATACCAATTAGAAGATCACACAACCTACACAACCTAGATGAGATAGTGAAAGTCATCCTAGACTATGTTAGAAATTAGATTATTATGCAGACAAATATTAAACAAAACCCTGAAGTCTCACAAAGGAAAAACAAAAGGGATAGCAATGCAAAAGAGAAGAACCTTTTGAATGAAAAAAAAATTGCTTTCTTAAGAGGCATCAAAGGGTAAGGAACCCTTACTTCCTCTCAACAATGTCCTAGTAGTCTACACACATGCTCTAGGCCTAGATTCCATGCAAGACTCATCTAACATAAAATAAGATAAACTCAAGAAAATAATATTGGATACCAATTAGAAGATCAGACACATAACTAATTACCACTAATAGCCAAGAAAGGGGAAAATATTATTATTGAAGGTAGGGTTAATTCCCTTATGAATTTTTTTACTTCTAACTCCTCGTGCAACTCATTTCAAGGAATGTAAAGGGGCTTAAAGGTAGCCCCCCAAACATAATAAAATTAAAATGATGATACAAACAAATGAACCACAGCTAGTCTTCCTTCAAGAGATTAAGCTATCAGTGGAAGATATGGAGAAAGTTGTAGGGAAATTTTGGTCTATAGGTAGGATCGACTCTTTTAGCTCCCAAGGTGCATTAGTGGGTCTTTCTTGTTTTTGGATTCCAAATGATTTTGTGATGCATACAACCATGGCGAGCAATGGTATCCTTGGTAATCTTATCCAATGGAGGCATTCAGATTAAAAAAATCTTATGTATCAATATTTATGTGACCATTTTATATTTGATACCTTCAAATCTTGTTTCATGTAGCACAACTTGTAGGAGAATATTTTAATACTATTCTTTCTTTGGAGAAGAAAATGAGAGGGATTAGAGCGTTGGGTACCCTATCAGATCTAATGCATGAACATTTGAGGCAACTTCAATTGATTGATGTCAAACATGAAAATAATATCATGAAATGGTTTAACAAGAGGCAATAGTCAACATGCGTTTTACAACATGGACAAATTTATGATTTCATAATTTATTGTACTTAATTTTCTAAGGTATTTTCCTTATAATATCTTTTAATTTTAATGTGTTCATAAATGTACCTTAAAATTTGTATATTAATAGTAAAATGGTTAAAAAAATAAAAACAAGAGAAATAAAAGGCTATCCACAAATCTTATAATTTTAGATGATAGTTTTATTTTTATTTTTTATTTTTATTTTAACATGGTGGAATCGGTAGCCGCCACGAATCTAGGCAGGCTGTCTAGATTTTATGGTAGCCACAGTATTATGACTTTTCCGTACCGAAAGCTGCCACACAGATCTTCGCGCACTCCACCCCTACAACTGACATGCCACAATCATTTTAAACCTTTTACGCCACTGAAAGCACCAAGAAAGGGACAAGCATTTAGTCCTACGAGACTCGATATTTGAACCTTGGATCTCCACCCCCCTTATGGGGTTTGGATGAACCAATTGGTCTACACCTCGGACCTAGATGATAGTTTTATTACAATAATGTTATTCTTATTTTTTATTGTTTAAGGTAGGTTTTAGTAAATCATTTCAATTATAATTTCTTCAAAAAATCTAATTTAAAATAAATAAAAGCAAAAAAAAAAACACAAATTAGCAATTAAATATAGATTATCTTTTAGAATTTAGTAACATATGTTTACCAAGAGTTCAAAAACATTGTAAAGAAAAAAGGGTTTAGAAATGTTTTTTTTAACAAGAGTTAAGATTTTAGGTATAATATTTTTTTTATATTGTGATATTAGCATAAACATAATAAATTTAAAATATCATCTCATCATATTTTAATTAAAAGGTAAAGTAGTTTTTAAGGTGGAGAGGCCATATAAAAAATCCTTGTAGAAGATGTTGTTTACCCAATATGTATTATATTTTTTTTTCAAACTCCAAAATAAAAATTACAATTGTTTTCAAAAGAAATATATATATTTAAAGTGATTGTAGAGAGCTAGGGTTTTCAGAGCTACAACTGTGGAGAGATTTAAAAGCTGCAACTGTAAAGGTTTTTTTGGAGCTAGGATTTTTGAAGCTATAATTATGGAGAGTTAGGGTATTGGAGCTACAACTATGGAAAGCTAGGGTTTTCAGAGATAAGACTATGGAGAGATTTCAGAGCTGCAACTGTGAAGGTTTTTATAGATCTATGGTTTTTGGAGCTACAACTATAGAGAGCTAGGGTTTTTGAAGTTGTTATTGTAGAGAGCTTTCAGAGCTACAACTATGGAGAGCTTTCAGAGCTGCAACTATGAAGGTTTTTTAGAGCTAGGGTTTTCAAAGCTGAGACTATGGAGAGCTAGGGATTTCAGAGCTATAACTATGGAGATACTTTAGAGCTACAAATATGGAGGTTTTTTAATGCTAGGGTTTTCAAAGCTATAACTATATGGGTGCCTCAGATAAATATTTAGACCCTGCTGGTGTGTGGAAGAGAAGCTAGTTTGACCCAAGGTTTTTTCAAAAAAAATTGTGATGGGAAAACGAGAACCCCACCTATGATTGGAGGGTCGATTGGGGATCCCAACCTATAGGGATATATTGATCTTGCAAGAACATTGTCTAGGGCCTAGGCACCTAGTAGGAGAAATTTTCCAATTTTTCTATTGAAGAGGGTGATATGGTCTGCTTATATATTCCGCATATGTTGGCCATGAGACTGATTAAGAAAATGTAGAATAGCCTGATTGGTAGATTTATTGGGCCTAGATCAGATGTGGATTCAATCAAGAAGTTGATGGTTGATAAATGGAAACCCAAAAACCTTATTGAGGTGGCAGCCATGCAAAATAGATTTGTGTTATTTTCTTTTCAAAAATCAAAATATCTTATGCACGTCATGCTTCAGGGGCCATGACTTTATCAGAGAAGAGGTCTAGCGCTTAAGAAATGAGATATCTCTTTTGACCCTTTCAAAGAAGTCATGAATACGACCCTTATTTGGTTAAGGCTTTTGGGTTTACCGCTTTATTTTTGGGATAGACATTTTGGTAGTAATTTCTAGGGCCATCAGTTTTACCATAGCAGTATATTTAGCTACAAAAATAAGAACTAGGTTGACTCATGTAAGATTTTAATGTGAATGTTAACCTAGATAAGCAACTTATATCCTCTATAATGCTAATCTTAGATTTGAGGTCATGGGATAAAAATATTGAATATGAAAACCCTTTGATTCATGCTCCATATGCAAGAAGTTTGGCCATTTGGGAAAATCTTACCCTGAAGTGAGGGACTCTGTGAAATTCTAGAAAAAGAAGGCGTTTCATCCCCAACCTAAAGATCAAGACTAGAAGTCCAAGAAATCCCAAATAGAGAAAGTGGAGAGCTCTGGCTATGATATCCATAAAAATAAATCTAAAGGGTTGGAAGTAGATACAAATACCAAGGAGGTGCCTATCAAGGAGAAGAAAATGGATCCCCATCTAGTTTTAGAGAGTAATACTCAGAAGGGATGTCCAGTAGAGGATATACTAGCTATATAAGGAAAGGAACATCTAATGAAGGTAATTATGAGCAGGGTATATAGGATATCTATAATTCTAGAGAGAAATCGATGGATTTTGAAGATTTTATTCTTTTTGAGTATACGAAACTTCATCAAAGAAGAAAATCCCAAGGGATTTAGTAGGTCGATAGGGTGGAAAACCTTTTAGGAGGTGAGTTGATTTTGTCTCAAAGTTCTAAGTGTAAACTAGAATCAGCTCTTGAGATTCAGATCTCAAGCA
This sequence comes from Wollemia nobilis, assembly GCA_028583015.1. Classification (NCBI taxonomy): domain Eukaryota; kingdom Viridiplantae; phylum Streptophyta; class Pinopsida; order Araucariales; family Araucariaceae; genus Wollemia; species Wollemia nobilis. Next base: position 5,082,056 of record JAQPPZ010003589.1, on the reverse strand, counting down.
AGGATATTCCTCCATTAGAGGAAGCACTTCATCCCAAGGAAAAAGGTACACAAGTAGGCAGTATAGAGGAAACTCCTTCGATAAGGAAGACACGGTATTCAAGGAAGAATGTTGACCTAGGTAGTGAAACCAATCTAGGGAGACCTTTGCTAGCTAAGGCAAGAGCTAAGAAAACTTCAAAGGATATTACCAATGGCACTCAAAAATTCCTAAATTTAAATGGATGTCACAACTCCAATTGTAGTAGTAAATGAAGATTATATGTTGGAACGTTCAGGGAATGAATACCCCTAGTAAGCAGAGAGACATTAAAATAAAATAAAAAAATGAATAATCCTAATATTTTTCTTCTTTAGGAGATGAATATGGATTTAAATAATATTTTGAGTACCAAAAATAATGTTTGGAGAAAGGAAGAAGCTACTTATGGAACTTCATGGGATTCTTGGACTATTTGGAATCTAGCTAGAGTGGAAGGTTCTTGCATCCACCAATCAGATAGGTATGTTTTAGTTATTTTTTATGAAAAAATTTAGATTTTAGATGGATCATCACTAATATCTATGCTCCCAAATATGTTATAGGAAGGAGGTATGGAGAGACCTCATAGAGTTGCATAAATCCTTCACCTTCCCATGGGTGGTGGCTAGGGACTTTAACTCTCCCATTTTACCTAGTGAGAAGAAAGGGAGAAATAGAGCTTCAATGCTAGGATGGAAAGCCTCACAGATTTTATTTTAGAGATTGGTTTGATTGATATTGATCTAAAGAGAAGTAAATATACATGGTTGAATAGGAGAATTGGAGAAAGGCTTATATAGATAAGGTTGGACAAGTTTTTGGCCTCTCTAGAGTGGTTTTCTAAGTTCAGCAACTATGTTCTTTCTTCCCTCCCTAAGATTACCTCTGACCACAATCCTTTGAGCTTGGATATGGTCCTTGGCTCTAAATAAAAAAACCCTCCTTTCATATTCAAACTAATGTTGCTACATCACACCCAATTAAAGGAGAAAGTAAAGGAATGGTGGAGTGTTGATGTTAGGGGGACCAAAATATTTATTATGGAAAAAAATTAAAACTTCTAAAAATGAAGTTGATGTTGTGGAATAAAGAGATATTTGATAATATTTTCAAGCAAAAAAAAAGATCTTTAGGACCAGATCAAGACTTGGAGTCAATGATGGAAACTCATGGGAGATCTATTATCCTTGATGAGAAGGAAAAGTCTCTTATTATTAATTACCATGGTTCTAGCAAAGAAAGAGGGTTTCTAGAGGCAGAATTCTAGATCAATTTGGCTAAGGTAGGGAGACCATAACACTAGTTTCTTCCACTTATCCACTCTCAAGAGTTCAAACAAAATTGGGAAGATAAAGTTGGAATATGGTTCAATGATCCAAAAAGAGGATAAAATTAAAGATGCAATCTTTAATTTTTTTAGTGACTTATTAAATGTTTAGTTGGATGGAAATGAGGATTAATCTTTATCCATTATTTCAAACTTTACCAAGATGGTATCTATTGAATTAAATGACTACGTAATCCAACTCTTCATTGATGATGAAATTAAAGAAGCAGTGTTCAATATGCAAAGGGATAAATATTCGAGCCTTGATGGTTTTCCCCCAGGTTTTTTCCAAGAGTGTTGGCACATAGTTTAGTAGGACATAGGGGATGCTTTTTGAGAGTTCCAAGCTCACAATATTTTACTGAAGGAATGGAACTCTACCTTTTTAGTCCTAATCCTTTTAGACTGATCAACCTTTGAAACACCATATATAAAATTCTTACCAAAGTCTTAGCTAACAAGATTGAATATTCTTCTTCCCAGGTTAATTTCTCATAGTCAAGGGGATTTTGTGGCTAAGAGGTAGATTGTGGATGGTGTTATATCCATTCATGAAGTGTTGCACTCCATGGACCAAAGAGGATCAACAAGTATGATTTTAAAATTAGATATGAGCAAGGCCTACAATAGGGTGTTTTGGACCTTTTTGGACAAGATTTTGGAATGCTTTGGTTTTAGTTCAATTTGGATAATATGGGTCTCTCAGTGCATATCTTCCCCAATGTTCTTAGTCTTAGTAAATGGTCAAGAGTTGGGATTCTTTCCCAACCAAAGAGGATTAAGACAGGGAGACCCTCTATCCACTTACCTATTTTAATGGTTGAGGTACTTGGTAGGGCCATGGATTCAGCTAGAAGAGAAGGTCATATTTAGGGGATTAAACCAACTACTTCAATTGAACTGATTACTCATCATCAGTTTATGGATGATACTATTGTTCTTGGAGAGGCTTCTATTAGAGAAGCTACTAATATAAAGAAGGTTCTACAAGAGTATGAACAATATTTAGGTCAACATATTAATTTTAACAAAAACAAGTTGTTCTTTGTTAAGACTTTGACACTTAGACAGGATAAAATCTCTAGAAATTTGTATTGTGATATTTTTTATTTACTCTCAACCTATCTAGGCTTACCCCTGTTTAAAGGAAGAGTTAAAGATATGCTTTGGAATACTATAATATAAATATTTCAATGTAAGTTAGTGAATTGGAAGGGGTTTTTGTTGTTCCAAGAAGGTAAAATGCAACTCTTGCAATCTACTCTTCAATATTTATCATTTAGTTTCTTTTGATGCTAAAAATCCTTGTAAAGTGGCTTTGTTATTGGAGAAAATCTAGAGATTTTTTTGTGGTTAGGGGCTAAAGATATGAAGAGGCTTCCTCTTATGGCTTGGAATAAATTGTGTAGACCTAATAGAGAATGAGGGATGGGCATAAAGTGAATTTAATAATTTAATGAAGCTCAATTGTCTAAGCTTGGTTGGAGAATAATCAAAGAAGGTGAAACTCCTTGGATCAAATTCATCATGGCAAAGTTCTTATATTATTTCATAACCTTCTTCATATGTGGGGACCATCCTAAGGGTTTTATTTTTTGGAATGAGCTTGTTAATTTCAAATATTTTTTAATGAATGGTTTAAAATGGAAGCTTTGGGATGGTAACTCCATTATTTTTTGGTAAAACACTTGGAATATAGATAACCCTCTTTGTGCTTTGAGAGAATGCAGTCAAATTTGGATTTTCTCTAAATGATAGATTCGACAACATGGTTTGCAATTATCTTTAAGGTAAAGGACCCCTAAGAATATGGAAGAATATATCTCTTTCTACCTCGATTGAGGAGGCTCAACATCATGTATCATTTGTGAAAAGTTTACTCCTCTCTTATTATATTCCCTTAAGCCCCTCTAAAGAATCCCTCATTTGGACCCCTTCTTCTTCTTTTTCAACTAGATCGGGTTATATGGTATCTAAGGATGAGTCTATTCTTGGGTTTCTTATTAGTAGAGTGTGGCTAAAATACATATCTCCATAATTTTCTATCTTCCTTTGGCTTGTCCTTCAAGATAAAGTCTTAATGATTGAAAATCTCAAGAAGAAAGGATTTTGTATCCCAAATATATGTCTATTGTGCAAGATAGATGAGGAGTCAGTCTTACACATATTTATTCTTTGTTCTTTCTCAAGAAAGGTTCTCTATTTACTACTTCAAGCCTTTGGTGGTTCATGGGCGGTGCCTCATTCAATCCTTGGTTTTGTGGAACAATGGTACTCCCCCTTTAAAAGTGATAGAATCACATATTTATGGAATTTTTTCCTTGCTCATTCCTTCTAGGGTATATGGCTAGAACACAACCAAAGGATCTTTAGAGACATCAATAGATATGAAAGCAGGTTTTCCTTAGAAGAAAACTTGTTACTCATGAGAATATCTCAATTACCAAACATTGGTATGGGGCTAAGAAGATGGTAGAAAAAGAGATGGCTAAATGTTAGAACTTAGAAGCTCATGTTGGTTTTGAGCCATCAAGGAAGATATTAGAAAGAATACCAAATGAAAATATCCTAAGGAAGGCCAGGTGAAACATAATTTTGATGGGCCTCGAAAGGCAACCCAAGAAAGTTAAGGAGTGGTGGTATAGTTAGAACTTCAAAAGGAGTTTTTATTGGTACCTACTCAGAGCATTATTGTATACAAACAAGGTTATGCCAAGCGATGAATATTCGCAAATTGGATAATATTTACATTTTTAAAAATTCAAATTGATATATTTGGGGGACCATGGACATTGACCCTTTCACTCCAAATTTTCAAAAACATTTTTTTTTTAAATATTGAGTTGTCATTGATGTCAAAGGGTGCATGGTATTCAAGGTAGAAATATTATTCAAGGGTGTGAAGTTTACAAGGTTGGAAAATATATCAATTGTGTCAAGAATGGACTATTATGAATAGCAAACAATGGACAATTATTCAAGGTAAGGTATATCTCAAAGCAAAGGCAAATATTTTTCAAGCAAAGGATTATAATATTTAAATATTATAAAGAGAATATTATAAGAGGGACAAAGGTTTAAAAGTTGCTTGGACAAAAATAAGGATAAAGGTTTAAAAAGTTGCTTGGGACAAAAATGTTTAAATATCACAAGAGAGGGACAAAGTTTTAAAAATATAAATATTTATAATATTTAAATTCTAAATTTAAATATTATAAACAAAAGAGTTTGAAAAATAAAAAGGTGCCAAAAATTGAAAATAAATTAAGCCGACCTTTCAAAATGAAATCGAAGGAAATGGAAAGCATATATATACATGGCATTATTAAACCTTGGAGTGGAATGAAAAATTGAAATTGAAAATCCATCATCGTGCATGCGAACGATAGGAAGAAAATGCAGAGGAGAAGATAGTGAAAATCAAGGCAGAGATAGAAAAAGAGAAATATCACTGTGTGTGCTTGAGGTTTTGTTCACTAGGATAACTCAATTGGCAATATGACTTTACGTGGAGCGCTACTGGGTAGGAGGTCACAAGGCTAAATCTGGTCTATGTCATTTTTTGTTGAGTTTTGTTGAACGAGGAATATTTGTATAAATATCACTGCAAGTTTCTTTGATTTTGACTAATAAGGTAGTACAATTGGTTGTTGGCTTTGCATGGAGCACTGTTGGGCAGGAGGTCATGGGGTCGAATTAGGTCGACACCATTTTTGATGAGGTTTTGTTGTTGATAAAAGCACAAGGACATGGATATATATTGGGTGCCTCCATTTTGGTCTTAGTTGCCATGGCAACACAACTAGTCACAAAGTGCTTGGGAAAGCACTACATTTTGTGAGGTCAGGGGTTCAATTCTCAATTGTGCAAAGGTATTAAATTTTTTATTAAATTTGATTTTGAAGGAAAAATAAAGGTCAAGGTGTTAGCATAAGAAATTGTGATTTTTGCAAATTAGAAAAGGGAGTTATAAGGTGGATGGTGGTCAAGTTTATTTGTATTTTTACATGTTAGAAAAAGGAGAAATAAGGTGTAATTGTGATTAATGTTATATTGTATTTGGCATATTATAAAAAGGGAGATATAAGGTATTATTCTTTTTAAGCTTTATTATGCACATTTTTTATAAGGGTTTTTAATGTGAATGATTTGATATCTATTCAAGAAAAAGAGATTTTCTAACCAATTTTGAAGTGGCAAAAGAAAATAAAATTATTTTTATCAAGACAAGCACATGCAAAAGAAGACTATCATCATTGAGGAAGATTTAGAGGTATGGTGATTTAATTCCTTTCTCAAGGGTGGTTTTGTTTGAGGAAAATATTTTTGATGTCATATGGTTGGAGGTATAAGGATTGATTTGATGTGCATTAGTGTTGATTAAAATTGGGAATAAATGTGCAAAGATTATAGGTCAGATTTGTGAGTAAACTTGTGCATTGGTTTTGATTGATATTGGGAGTAAATATGCAAGGGTTATAGAATATATTTGAAAGCAAAAGTTGTGCATTGTTCATGATTAATTTTGGGAGTAGATCTAGAGGGAAGATTTGAGCATTGTGATTGGCTTTGAAGTGCATAAGGAAATAAGCAAATAGTCTTACACATATAGAAGGATTGTTTTAAAGCAAGTCAAAGTGTCACATAGTGCAAGGATAGTTTGAAAATATTCAATTGAGAAGAAGAACATATTGGGTAATTGTTATTGCATATCATTCTCTATATGTTCATGAAGATAAAATAATACTGGGTAGAATATGTCTGAATTGCTAGAGTAGAGGAAAGCACATTGAGAAAGTTATGAGCATTGTTTGTATGCAAGATTTGAGAATTGATGAGCATTGTTTGTATGAGTGGATGAGCATGATTTTGGAGTATATTTGAGTAGGTCTTCTTAGCAGGCTTGTGAGCATATTTGAGAATATTTGAGCAGGTTTTGGAGCAGATTTGAGTAGGCCTTCTTAGCAGGCTTGTGAGAAGATTTGAGTAGATTGTGTGAGTAGATTTGAGCAAGTTTTGGAGTATATTTGAGTTGGCCTTTTTATCAATCTTGTGAGCAGGTTTGAGCAGTGTTTGTGAGCAGGATTAAGCAAGTTTCAAGAGTAGATTTGAGCAGATTTGTGAGAAGGCTTGGAGTAGATTTGAGCAGAGTTATGATCAGGCTTTGGAGCAAACCAAAGTAGAGGGGATTGGTGTCTCCTATGGATAGAGATCCACAAACCAGATCAGAGGGGATTGGTGTCTCCTGTGGATAGAGGTCCATGAACTAGAGCAAGGGGGATTGGTATATCCTATGTATTGGGGTCCACAAACATAGGAATAGGGAATTGATTCCCATGAAATTTGTTGAAGAAATTTATAAAAAAATTCTTCATGGATGTAGCCCACTTTAGGTGAACCATGCTAAATCTGTGTCTCTTATGTGTATGGTGATTTGTGCATTGTTTCATTATTACAATTGATAATATTGGATGATATTACTTTGGAAAGAAAATTAATTTTTTTATCTTATATTGTTCACCCTCCACTCTCAATATAAGCTTGTGTTATTGAATTGGTATCAGAGTAGGTTCCTTCGTGAGAGGCTAACAACTTGAAGGATGTTTTTTACAGGAACACAAATGACACATCAGAAGGGTTTTCATCAAATAGAGCTACATTGTTTTATGGGACTAACTATAATTTTTGGAATGCGAGGATGAAGACTTATTTGATGACACATGGATATGATATATGGTAATCCATTGAGAATGGGTTCACACCACCTACAACTCCTCCTACAAATACAAGTGGTAAGAAACCATATAAAAATAATTCCAAGGCAATGAATGTAATTTTAAGTGGGTTATATGAATCAAATTTTGTGAAATTTATGCAATACACTTCAACAAAAAAAATATGGGACAAGTTACAAAGAACATATGAAGGAGACAACAAGGTTAAAATGGCAAAACTTCAAATCCACAAGAGGAAGTTTGAAGACTTGAAGATGAAATATGAGGAAGATATTGCTAGGTATCTACTTTGTGTTGATGATATTGTCAATACCATTCATGATTTAGAGAAAATATTGAAGACTCTTAAGATTGTTCAAAAATCTTAAGATCACTTCCTATGAGATTTGATGCAAAGGTTTCAACAATAGAAGAGATGAAGGATCTCAACACCTTAAGAATGATTATGAATTCACCAAAATAAACTTCAATTCATTTTGAATGATTCAACAATAAAAGAGATGAAGGATCATTTTGGTCACAAAGCTATACATTGCAGGGTTCATGGTAAGAATGATTATGACTTCACCAAGATAAAATTCAATTCGTTTGCACCTTTCAAGGAATGCAACATCATGTGTTTCAATTGCAATATTTTGGGAATAAAGCTAAATGGTGTAGAACAGAGTTTCTGAAACTTCCAAAGACAAGAAAGAAAAAGGATGCTCAAAATGTTCAAAAGGGTATGACTACAAAGGTGTGGAAAAAAATTGAAAAATAAAAAGAGCATTGTAAGTTGGGAGTAGTTTTACTCCCATCTCAAAATTGATCACCTCAAGTAAATAATGTGGTGAGGGGGTTGTGCCAAGTGTCTTATTTTTAGCCCCAAAGAGCCCTTTGTGATTAATTTCAAAGGGAGAGAATTCAGTGAGGGGGAACATATTGTTAAGGGGAGTAAATTTGGAATCCAGTTGCAGTAGAAGAAACATTTTGTAGGGTTTCCATCAATGATAAAGGGGGAGATTGTTGGAAATATTGAGTTATCATTGATATCAAAAGGTGCATGGTATTCAAGGCAGAAATATTCTTCAAGGGTGTGAAATTTACAAGGTTAGAAAATATATCAATTGTGTCAAGAATGGACTATTGTGAATAGAAAACAATGGATAATTATTCAAGGCAAGGTATATCTCAAAGCAAAGGCAAATATTTTTCAAGAAAAGGATTATAATATTTAAATATCATATTTAAATATTATAAAGAGAATATTATAAGAGGGACAAAGGTTTAAAATTTTCTTGGACAAAAAGAAGGATAAAGGTTTAAAAAGTTGCTTGGGACAAAAAGGTTTAAATATCACAAGAGAGGGACAAAGTTTTAAAAATATAAATATTTATAATATTTAAATTCTAAATTTAAATATATATTTTTTTAATAAAGGGGTAAAAATTTATTGATAAAAATTATGGATTACAGAGTACAACTGAGCTTCCAACCAGGACTCAAATAAACAACCAAACATGCTAAAACCACTAGACTAGAATGACACCCGAAAAAGACAACAAGAATAAACCACATTAAGTTTGTACATCCTTGTGGATCAACTCCCATAGGCGTTGAGAGTCCCTAGACGGGAGACTCTCCCAATTATTGATACTCCAAGGATCCAACAACTCAGAAGCCCTTTTGGCCAGGTAATTAGCAACCACATTCCATTCCCTTGGAATGTGCACAAAGGATATAAATTCAAACTCTTCACTAATTCTGAGAATATGAATAGCTACAGAGGCCAACTACCAATTAACTTCATCCACTCTTTTACTGTTTAAAATATTAACTACAATTTGAGATTCAGACTTGCAGATAATCCTATGCCAGCCAATAGAAAACCCCCTCCGCAAGGCCTCAAGAATTGCAACAGCTTCCATAAAAATTTTGAAGTGAAAACCTTTATAAATGGAAAATAAAAAACTAACACCACCAGTAGAATCTCTCCCAACACCGCCAATGCCAGCATGTCCAGGATTATCCCTGGATGATCCATCAGTGTTAATTTTTAAAACTCCTCTAGGGGGTGGCCTCCACCTACCATCTCTCCTAACCTTCTTGCTGAGTTGAGGAACTCTACTAGGGCTAGAAGAGTTCACACCATCCCCAAAGAGACCAAGGGCTTGTTGTACCTTCTCCTCCCTAGAATCCAAAAGAGGGTCCACATCACATTTGCTATGGATGGTTTCCTGAACCATTTACAAGATCCTTTGCCATATATGTTGAATAGCAAAATAAATTCCCTAAAATATGCACCAGTTTTGTTCGACCCAAATTTTCTAGATGATGCAAGAAGGGCCTAAATTCCAAGCCACTCGAAGGAAGGGGGCCGTGGCCGAAGGTCTACCCAAACTACTCCAAAACTCCACTAGGGACAACACATGAAAACATGGATGGTTCTAGGCGCTCCACCAACGGTGCCAAATGTCTCTAGCAAAGGAGCATTGGAAAAATAAATGAGAAGAGTCATCCTCATTATTACTGCAAAGGACACAAAAAGAGGGACCCTTAAATCCCCTCTTCCTCACATTATCCCAAGTGAGGCATTTATTAAAAGCTACAAACCAGAGAAATAAGTTACATTTTGGCTAGGAAAATTTGTTCCACACCTTTTTCCACAAAGTGACAGGAAGACTCCCATACTTTTTCTTATCAATAACCTGATAACCATAGGCTATCGAGTAGGTTCCCTTAAGATCAATGTTCCAAGCCAGAATATATTTAGCCCTCAATGAAGAACAAGGCCTCCCCATAAGAATAAGAGTAAGCACCTCTCTATCCTTGGCCAGTCCCCCTTGGGGTCATTCTTGCGGATCTTTCCACCTGTACATCTCCATATTTTCAAAAGACTGGATTTTTTTAAAGTCCTCCACACGAGACCAACCTGCTTCCAAGAAAAAAATTCTTAGGGAATGTAACCTAGGATATTGATTCAAGATAGGAGGGTGGTTATCCCAGGAATCCTCCCAAAAAAGAGCATTTGATTGTTTATTGCAAATCCATAACAAACCCTACTTGATTAAATTAGCTCCTCTTTTCAGAGTGTCCCAAATAACTGAACCTTTCCCAACCAATATGACTCTAGGGATTTCAGCCTCAGAAATACCTCTCAAGTATTTACAAGATAATATTTTAGTCCAAATATGATCTTGAGAGGTACACCATCTCCAATAAATTTTTGCAGCCAAAGCCTACCCAAAAAGAGCCGCCTGTCGCAACCCAAGGCCTCCCTCTTGCATCGGCCTACATATAGAATCCCACCTAACCAAACTCTATTTAGATTGATCAATTTTTCCAGACCATAAAAATTGTCTTGAAAAAGCATCCATGTCCTTGATGAAGTGAGAGGGAGCTATTTGTAAAATACATCTATAAATGGGTAAAGCTTGAACAACAGATTTTAAAAGCAACATTCTACATATAGTGGATAGCCATTTGAAATTCCAGTGATTCACCTTCCTTCTAAACTTATCAATCATCGACTACCAAGAAGATCTAGGTAGAGGGTGAGATGAAATTGGAATACCAAGATAAATGAAGATGGGAGTCCCAACCTAGAATCTTAGAATGCGAGCAATCCTGGATTGAATAAGAGGAGGGGTATTGAAGAAGAAAATAGAATAATTGTCCTCATTAATCAACTATCCAGAAGCACCAAGATATATGTCAAGAGACTGTCTAATATTTCCAGCTTTCCTGATAGTGGCAACTCCCAACAAAGAAGTATCATCAACAAATTGAAGGTGGTAAAGAGGTGGAAAACTACTATCCCACTTCCACCCTTGAATGAGACCCTGCATGACTTGAGACTTGAGCAATATTCCCAACCCTTTTTTCATAATGATAAACAAATAAGGAGATAAAGGATCTCCTTGCCTCAATCTCATTGAGGCCTCAAATAGCTCTGATGGCTCATTATTAACAAGAACATAGAATGAGGAAGAAGAAACACAGCTCAGCACTCATCTAATCCATTCCTCCTAAAATCCAAAAGCAGCAAGAATTTTCTGAAGAAAGGACCATCTAACCCGATCATAGGCTTTGGCCATGTCTAACTTAATGAACATAGTTTTCTCCTTAGAAGTTTCCATCGAGTGAATAGCTTTTGTACTAATAACAACCCCATCCAAGATTTTTCATCCAACAAAAAACCCTACTTGCTTCTCAGAGATGATTTTTCTCAACCATATCTTTAGCCTCTCAACAATAATTTTTGTGATGATCTTATACACAAAATTGTAGAGAGAAATAGGCCTGAACATATCCAAGGAATTTGCTCCCTCTTTTTTGGGTATAAGCACCACAAAGGTAGCATTTAGGGCCCTTAGCATCTGTTTGTTCTTTTGGGACTCATGGACCACCTCCAAAAGATCAAATTTGATTAAATTCCAAAACTCCTGATAAAACTCAATCGAGAATCCATCTAGACCTGGGGATTTTAATTTTTTCATATTGAATACAACATTTTCCAACTCATCAAGGGAAATTGGACCCATCAAGATCTCATTCATCTCTCTAGAAAAAATGGTTGGAATACAATTTATAATAATCTTTTCATTCTCATCATCTGATAGGGAGTCCTCCTTGAAGAGAGAGGAAAATACCTCTTAGTCTCTTCTAAAATATCCCTGAAAGAAGAGAGCAAGGCACCCTAAAAATTCACAAGAGAGGTAATCAGGTTACCATTACGGCGAGCCTTAACTGAGTTATAAAAGAAGGTTGTGTTCCTATCCCCTTCCTGAAGCCAATCTACTCGAGCCTTTTGTTTCCAAAAAATTCTTTCCTCGGTTCCCATTCAGCAAGGTCTTTCGCAACCTCAGATTCCTCAACAAGAAGCTCCTTCGTGAATCCCTGATCTCTAATATTCCTTGAAGCTTCTTCTATCCTCCTAAGAGCTGCCAGCTTAGCCAAAGAAAGGTTCCCAAAATTCAGTATATTCCATCTCTTCAATTTCTGTTTTACAAATTGTAGTCGCTTCATAAAGGAATACATAGCGGTGCCATGAGAAGGTTTGCCAGTGGTCCACCACTGGAAAATTAAATTCTAAATTTAAATATTATAAACAAAAGAGTTTGAAAAATAAAAATAAACCAAAAATTGAAAATAAATTAAGTCGACCTTTCAAAATGAAATCGAAGGAAATGGAAAGCATATATACATGGCATTATTAAACCTTGGAGTGGAATGAAAAATTGCAATTGAAAATCCATCATCGTGCATGTGAACGACAGGAAGAAAATGTAGAGGAGAAGACAGTGAAAATCGAGGCAGAGACAGACAAAAATAAATATCACTGTAAGCTCCTGAAGTTTCATCCACTGGGATAGCCTAACTAGTAGTGTGGCTTTACGTGGAGTGCTTGTTGGGTAGGAGGTCACGGGGTCGAATCTAGTTGACATCATTTTTTGTTGAGTTTTTTTGAACGAGGAAGACTTGGATAAATATCACTACAAGCACCTTTGGTTTTGACTACTAAGGTAGTACAACTAGTTTTTGGCTTTGCATGGAGCACTGCTAGGCAGGAGGTCATAGGGTCGAATCAAGTCGACACCATTTTTGATGAGGTTTTATTGTTGATAAAAGCACAAGGACACGGATATATATCGGGTGCCTCCATTTTGGTCTTAGCTATCATGGTAGCATAGCTGGTCACAAAGTGCTTGGGAAAGCGCTACATTTCGTGAGGTCAGGGGTTCGATTCTCAACTGCACAAAGGTATTAATTTTTTTATTAAATTTGATTTTGAAGGAAAAATAAAGGTCAAGGTGTTAGCATAAGAAATTGTGATTTTTGTAAATTAGAAAAGGGAGTTATAAGGTGGATGGTGGTCAAGTTTATTTGTATTTTTGCATGTTAGAAAAAGGAGAAATAAGGTGTAATTGTGATTAATGTTATATTGTATTTGGCATATTATAAAAAGGGAGATATAAGGTATTATTATTTTTAAGCTTTATTATGCACATTTTTTATAAGGGTTTTTAATGTGAATGATTTGATATCTATTCAAGAAAAAAATATTTACTAACCAATTTTGAAGTGGAAAAAGAAAATAAAATATTTTTTTTCAAGACAAGCACATGCAAAAGAAGACTATCATCATTGAGGCAGATTTAGAGGTATGGTGATTTAATTCCTTTCTCAAGGGTGGTTTTGTTTGAGGAAAATATTTTTGATGTCATATGGTTGGAGGTATAAGGATTGATTTGATGTGCATTAGTGTTGATTGAAATTAGGAATAAATGTGCAAAGATTATAGGTCAGATTTATGAGTAAACTTGTGCATTGGTTTTGATTGATATTGGGAGTAAATATGCAAGGGTTATAGAACATATTTGAAAGCAAAAGTTGTGCATTGTTCATGATTAATTTTTGGAGTAGATCTAGAGGGCATATTTGAGCATTGTGATTGGCTTTGAAGTGCATAAGGAAATAAGCAAATAATCTTACACATATAGAAGGATTGTTTTAAAGCAAGTCCAAGTGTCACATAGTGTAAGGATAGATTGAAAAGATCCAATTGATAATAAGAACATATTGGGTAATTGTTATTGCATATAATTCCGGGTAGAATATGTCTAAATTGCTAGAGTAGAGGAAAGCACATTGATAAAGTTATGAGCATTATTTGTATGCAAGATTTAAAAATTGATGAGCATGATTTTGGAGCAGTTTTGAGTAGGCCTTCTTAGTAGGCTTGTGAGCTAATTTGAGCAGGTTTTGGAGCATATTTGAGTAGGCCTTCTTAGCAGTATTGTGAGCATATTTGAGCATATTTTGTGAGTAGATTTGAGCAGGTTTTGGAGCATATTTGAGTAGGCCTTTTGATTAGGCTTGTGAGCAGATTTGAGTAGAGTTGTGAGCAGGTTTAAGCAGTGTTTGTGAGCAGGATTATGCAGGTTTCATGAGTATATTTGAGAAGATTTATGATCATGCTTGGATTAGATTTGAGTAGAGTTGAAAGTAATCTTAGGAGTAAACCAAAGCAGAGGGGATTGGTATATCCTATGGATAGAGACCCACAAACCAAAGAAAAGGGGATTGATGTCTCTTATGGATAGAGGTCAACGAACCAGAGCAGAGAGGATTGGTGTCTCCTATGGATTGAGGTCCACAAAAATTGTAATAGGGAATTTATTCCCATAAAATTTGTTGAAGAAATTTATAAAAAAATTCTCCGTGGATGTATCCCACATTGGGTGAACCACGTTAAATTTGTGTCTCTTATGTGTGTGGTGATTTGTGCATTGTTTCATTATTGCAATTGATAATATTGGATGATATTACTTTGGAAAGAAAAGTAAAAGTTTTATCTTATACTATTCACCCTCCTCTCAATATAAGCTCGTGTTATTCATTTTTTTAGGTGTCGATTCACCATTCATTGATATTTTCCAACACTTTCGCCTAAATTGTGGACTATTTTTACCTTAAATTTTTTTTAAAATTAATTTATCCCACCCAATTCACCAACTATAACACTATATATAACTAATATAACAGTGATACTTTTTTACTTAAAATATTTGAACTATTAGAAATTGAGCAGCTGCAACAAAAAGTACATTCAATCTGTTGCAAAATTCCACCAAAGTTCAGTCGTGTCAAGAAAACTATCTATCTGGGTCAAAACTCTACTCGGACCGAAATCGAAGCCATATCTACACCCAAAGAGATCCAATTGAATTTTTCCACTCGAATGCTTTGTTGTAGTTGGAATGATAGATAGGTACAATGTTTTACCCAGACCAACATTCAAATATTGTTATGCACCCAAACCAAAATCCATCAACCTAACATAGTTCTGCACCAAGACTAACATCAAGATAACCTATACATATATTTGCACTTAGACCAAAATTCAGGCTCTATTTTGTACCCAGACTGACATTCAGGATTTTTTTTGTACCCAGGCTAACATTCGATGTTTGTTTTGTACCTAGACCACCATCTAAACACTAATTTGTACTCGAATCAACATTTGGACATCTTGACATTATTCTATACCCAGACCAACTACGAATTACTTGACACAAATATTTAATTGGATCTACATCTGATACCTAGACCAACTACGAATGACTTAACATAGATTTGTAACTAGATTGGTATTTGACACTGTTTTGAAATCGGGTCAGCATTCAACACTATTCTAAAATTGGACTGGCATTCGACACTATTTTAAAACCACACTAACATCCGACATTATTCTTCACTTGGGTTGACTATTGAGCCTTTCTCCAATCGGACCTATCTTTGGACCTTTTTTTGCACTAGGTACTCTATTTCTTAAAACATTGTGAATATGTGATCCTCTGTTTTTTGGTTTTTTAGAGAATATGAGTTGAAGCAGTTGTAGTAATAAGATATTTTTTCTGTCATCTAATTGCAATTTTTTCTTTTGCTATTTTTTGTCATTTATTAAAAAAAAGTTAATGCTATGTTTTCCATGTTATTCTCTATTTCGCCCTATTCTTTGTGTTTTCCCGTATTTTCTCTATTTATGTTAACACTCTTTTATTCTTTTTCATATCACTTTATATTGATTAGGTGACAATTTTTGAAAACACATCATGGATTTGCATACATGTGTACACATTTCAAAATCATGTAAGGCATCCTAGTTTTTTAGGATTACATAAGATGGTGGAAAGTTCAAATGTATAAAACATCTATAATGTGGTTGTGAGTAGTTTAAAGGATATTGCAAGAATGAATGATATAGAGATAGCCACAAAGTTAATATGCATTGGAACTGATGGTGCTGCTATAATGCAAGGGCACAAGAATGGTCTTTGTGTTCGTCTCAAATCTCAGTTGCCCCATATATGATACCTATTCATTGCATGGCTCATAGAGTGGATCTAGCATATAAAATCGTGAGCTCTTTTGAAAATTTTGCAAGAGTGGAAGACCTTATTTTTGAAATACATTCTTATTTTTTTGCAATCCAAAAAGGTTTGCAGAGTTTCAATAGTTTGCACTAGGAGTTACAGAAGGAAAAAAATGTTAAAATATGTGGATACAAGGTGGATTTCATTATATCAACCTGTATATAATTTTTTTAAATAATATCGATCATTAATAGGGTTTATGTACACAAATCATAGGGTATATGATAAGGCAAAATATTTATTGTTTCGTTTGACTGACTTCGAAACCCTTTTAACATTATGTGGTATTCTTCCAATGTTATATAAAATGAATAGATTGATTAAACTTGCATAAGAGAGATACATCTATATTGTTCATTTCATAAGGATGATAAAGAAAATATGTTTGATTACTGATAGGTTATATGTGTCCAAAGAATATTTTATAGATCCCTTGTTTGATGGTTAGAATATATTGATAAATGTGGACGATCCAAAAATATTTTTGAAGTTTGACATCAGTGATCATCTTTGTATTAATGTTTATGAAAAATGATACCTTTGTATTCTTTTGAAAGGCATTCAAGTATAGTTGTTGATGATGTTGAACAAGTTCCTATAACACACAATAGATTTGAAGTTGTTTTACACAAAACTAAGACAAAGTTCTTGTAACCATGTTGAAATGGAGGTAGATTATATGAAGAGGTACTTGTGTGCATCTCTGGTTGTGGGTGAAGTCAAAAGGCTTCTTCCAATGTTGCTTCAATAAAAAAATTGCTCCTCCTAAGTTGGTATTCTATTTCAAAAGCATTAGTGAGAGTAGGACGATTGTGTCTTAAGAACTCCTAGATTTTATTTGCTAATTCAAAATGAATATCCCCTTTAAATCCCATTTTAGGCTCAGAAGGATATAGCATTTCTTCTTGCTCAGTTTGTTCCATTTGTGCTACTTTTTCTTCCTATTTTTCTTCGGTTTCTACTTCAAAATTTGGTCATTAGGATTTTCAATATCCAACTCTTCTTCGAAAGTAGTTGCAATTTGCTTACCATTTCTTAAAGATTTAGGCATCTTTTATCGATGCTATTCTTAAGTTTTTTTTGTTTTTTTTTCGTTCTTATTTAAATTAAATTATATTTCGTACAATTTTTGAATGTGACACTTAATCTTCTTTGAAAATTTTGTAGATATCATTGATTGGCTCTAATTCTTCTAGGCTCATATAATGCTCTTCTTCAAAGGTAAAATATTTTTCCAAAAGGGTGACAAATTGGAAAATAAATACATTTCTATTAACAGAAGTAGGGGGTTGAAATTGTAGGTCATTTAAAAACTCCCAAAATAGTACAACTCTAGGTGCCCTATTAAATCTTCTATTTTGTTCCAAAGTTACCTCTTTGTCTTCTAGATCTGCTAGGAACTTATGGACAATTAGTGAGTCTTCAAAATAGCTTTCCTAAGGGTATATCATTGAATGGACACTATCTCTTTTGTTTACTAACCAACACTCACAACTTCATTTAATTTTGAAGGAGAGTAATAGTCTGTACCTAGAGCTTTTGTTATATCGATTCTCCTAATTTTGCTTAATTCTAAGACCCCCTCCTAACAAGATCAAGGTTATGCCATAAATCACTCTAATTTTCTTTGTCTTTTCTATAAATAATATCGAAATATTTCTCTATGAACACTTTACTAAGGTCTATGAGCATGGATTCCCTAACAGTATTGTCCACCATTTCATTGTTGTTGTTTTTTCCTTTTTTTTAGAAAATAAAAAAAAATAAGAAAAAATACTAAAAAGTTTTCTCCTAACTAATTTTTTTTTCTTCAAAATGTTCAAAAAGTTGTAGGTCAAGTTGTCTTGTTTCAATTTAAGATTTCACTTGGATGTCCACATGTAGATGCTTGGTGATGAAGTCTTAGCCGTGATGAATCCTAGGTCCTACCAATCCTCACCCAGTTTGTCATGGTCTATGAAGAGAAGTGTGTGCTCTATTACACAGTTATGATTGTTGTTGTATCATCCAAATTTTAATATTGATTAGAGTTTTAATTTTTTTGGGCATAGGTGAAAGGATATTCTCTTTCTAAAGGTTTGTATCCCCTTCACTGTGTGTTCTTGTTGTGTTTGAACCAGTCGAAGCTGCAAAAAAGTACATCAAATGTGAGTCTTTTAAGGAAATGATGTATGAAGAGAAAAATGTGAATCGATTCACTTTAAAAATTCTCTTTTTACGTGACTTAATCTAAGAAAAACAAAATTTTAATGGTCTTTTAGTTTTTTTAAAAAAAATAATAACAAAAAATAAAAGTGGTGGTGTTTCACGTTGGGTTCACCAATGAATGTAGAATCAAAATTTTTGCACCCCTTTCCTTTAGGCTAATGGACACGTGACTGAAAGGAATAGGAAAAATAGGGAACCTATACCTCAAATGAGAAACACTTGTGTCACGCTCTCTTTGGTGTTTGTCAATGAATTTTTGGTGTGTTCAACAGGAATCACTTTAGTGGTGATTTCCACACCTAGATAATGGAATAATTTGATGAGTTATTTTATTTTAGCATACACCTAAGGTTTAGAAAAAATACAACTAAGCCTAGTCTATATGCAATTTTATTTTCATGAAGAAATCTACAAACAATGAAACTAATGCAACCTAAGAAAATTGACCATCTATATTTTTTTTCTTTTATCTTTTTAGATAATAAAACCAATGTAAGCTAATGCAATTAACTATATATATATATATTCTTTTTCTTTTCATATTATTAAGACATAATCAAAAAAAGAATGAAAAAACATAAATAGAGCACAAATAATATTTTACTGCACTTATCTAATCCAGATGTCTGATGAATGCAAATACATGTCTTGTAGAGAAAACATGCATCCTTAAGCGAATACGTGTCCTATCAACTAGCCCATGAATTTGTACCTTTAAAATATCTGCAAAGAATTTTCTACATAAGACCCTTAAAATTTAGAAATTAAGGTTTGAGTATTTACTTAGGCCACTATAGATCAGATCTCGAGGGCATAACAGTTAGACCCCCTAGGTCTATTAAACAACCTTGTTCTAAAAAAATGAATAATGAAGACATGCATGAATATAAATTTGAATTAACTAATACGAATAAAATATGAAGATGATGAACTATTATTGAACACAAATTGATCTAAAATAATATGCAAATGAACCTATGAATTTATAAATTTGATTTTACCCTTAGATCGGTATTTTTGTGAATTTACATCCTAGATGTGAATACATAAGTTGTAATTTTGATGACTATAAACACATGAATTCTCTAAATTAGTAGAAAATGATAATTTTTCATCATAGAATGTCATTGAATAATGATCTAAAATTATAAAGGAAACTTACAATGGATTGTGTAATGAATTGGGATATTGGATACCTGAATAACAATGGTAAGATGGTGGATCTAAGCATTCACATGTCTTTCCCTAAAATAAATCTCCATAGAAACAAAGAGATCCTATCCAGTTTATTAGAACTGCAATAATAATTTTATATCACTGCTCTCTATAGAAAATAATATTGCATTGATACATTCTTCAATCTCTATAATAACTCATTCAATTCTCTCCTATTTCATCTACTCTCCAATACTCAATCATCCCAATCCTATTATGGAGGTTGAACCTTGGCTTTAGTGGATTCATGGGTTACCAAATAGGTTGGTAGTTTGTGAGATCTGGGAGGCTAAAGTGGATTGGATCGATCCAATTTGGAGTTTCTCCAAATTCGGCACATTTGCATCCTAGTCTCTAGGATGTAAATTTACCGGGATTGAACCATTGGCAAATTTTGGATGGAATCTAAATGGTCATATTTGGTGGTAAGTGGACTCTGGATTCCATGGATACGTGTCCTAGCTACTAGGATGTGAAATCATGGAAAAATATGAGAACGTGACAAATATGTTAGCACATATGGGGGGAAGAAAAATTTTGAAAAAAATGGGGGAGATTAGGTATGTAGGAGAAAAAGAGAATTTGACATGAGTCAAATTTTCCTATCTACATAAACACACTCACACAAATACAAAAAATAAACATATATGCTCACAACACACTATATAAATAATATGCACACTAAGGAAATAAATTGCAAAAATGGAACAATCTCACAATAGCACTAAATCACAATCCTCTTAAAGGGGGAAAACTCCTTCAATACTTCATTCAATTATGCAAAAAAATACATACAATATTGCCCCTTGAAATTTTAAGAAATTTCTCTAGCACCTAACTCCCAAGGTTGGCTTACATGTAAAATTCTACCTAGGCCAAAATATCCTACCTACAATCAATTACATTCTTGAAAAATAGTTACATATAAGGGCACCATTTGGCTAGACACTTCTTAATCCAAAACTATAACAAAAAATTACAAAATATTAACATGGGTGTTACTCACATTCCACGAGGACTATTACATCAAGGTGTTAGGATGGGGTCCTAATATGCCCTTCCCCTTCAAAAATATTTTTTCTCAAAGCTAAAGGTGAGGAAACTATTGTTGGAGTTGTTGAGGATGTTCCCATGTCATATCTTCTAATTGCAAACCATACCACTAGACTAGGACATCTGTGATAACATGTTGATTAGGGGTACATGATATTATTTTAATAATACATTCAAGTTCAATAATGAGGGATCCTTCCTCATCCAACTATCGGAGTGTAGATTGCACCTGCACCCTATTGCTAATAACCTTTTTGAGAGATGACACATGGAATACTGGATGAAGTTTAGAACTAGTCAAAAGGGCTAGTTTGTATGCTATCACCACAAGCCTCTACAATACCTAATAAGGACCATAGTATTTGGTAGTAAGCTTTTGACAAGCATCCAACTAGAGAGATGATTATCTGTATGGTTGTAAGCAAAGAAATACCATGTCATTGAAAAAATTCTACATTTGATAGGGTTTTGATATTCTTGCTATTTCATATGTTTCTAGACTATATCCAAGTTGATATTGAGTTGGTGAATAATGAAGTCATGCTAATAAAGAGTGGAATCCACAACCTGAACCTTGGATTTGCCTAGAATGTAAAAAGTTGGAGTAGGTGGAAGCTGACCATAGATTGCTTCAAATGGAGTCACCTTAGTGGTAGAGTGATAGATGGTGTTATACCACCATTTAATCAAAGGAAGTCACTTAGCCCAATGAGTTGGATATTCAAAAGTGAAGCATCAAAGATTGGTTTCCAAGCATTTATTAACAATTTTGGTTTGGCCATAAGCTTGAGGATGGTAGGCCAAACTCATCTTGAGTTGTGTCCCCTGCAACTTGAACAGATCCTACAAAAAATGATTGGTAAAGGTAGGATTCCAATCAGATACAATGGATTTAGGTATCCCGTGGAGGTGAAATATGGAATCAAGGAATATTTGGGTAACAATGGATGCAGTATAAGGATGGTATAGGGAACAAAAGAGAGCATACTTTGAAAGACGATCCACTATCATTAGAATAACTGATTTACCTTAAAATTTTGGTAGCCCTTCGATGAATTCCATAGATATTTCTATCCAAACCTACTTAGGAATGGGAAAAGCTTTAAGTGTCCCTAGAGAACTCATAGTTTCAACTTGCATGCACTGGTATTGATCACATTTGGCTATAAACATTTTGATGTCTTTTTTTATTCCCTTCCAAAATAAAGTATGTTTGGTTTTGGTATATATTTTAATAAAACCTAATGACCTATTGGGACATAAAAAAGGTACAATTGTATTTACAAAATGATTACAATATACAGGCATAAATACTATAAGGGAGATATGACAAATGTCAGAATATCCACTCCAAGTGTCATGCAGAAGACAGATAACTCCAGTTGGAGAACTCAAACTGGAAACAAGACAAGTGGAATAACTGAAGTAAGGCATAGTGTACATTAAAATAATATTCTAACATCCCCCCTTATTATACACTATCCTAACTATAGAAAAAAAGAAGTCAACATTAGATAACAAATAATGTTGGGACATAACAAAAGGCACAATTGTATTTATAAAATAATTGCAATATATAGGCATAAAGCCTATGAGGGAGATATGCCAAGTGTCATAATCTCCACTCCAAGTGTCATGCAGAATACACATAACTCTAGTTGGAGAACTCAAACTGGAAATAAGATAAGTGGTATAACTGAAGTAAGGCATAGTGCACATTAAAATAATATTCTAACATGAACAGTTGTGTTAGAAGCATGCATTTCTTGAAGGAGGAGGTCCTTGATATGATACTGAAACTATATTAACCAAATGGTCATGAAACTATAAATCTTGATCATAGCAAGCATAGCCAAGGTGGGAATCAAGATCCTCTTGGAGAGTGTGGATGAGAGTTTGTAATAACGAATCCTTGGCTAGATCCTCACAAAGTTGATGAATCCATTATAGAAATGGAGTGGATATAGCATGCAACATGACCTGATCTTCATGGATATGAGACAACGCATATACAACCACATTCTCTTTACCTTTATTATAATAGATGTCATAGTCATACCCCAAAAATTTGATCAATTTTTGTTGTCTAGGAGTAGCCACCCTTTGTTCTAAAAAATATTTTAGAATTTGATGGTTAGTTTTCATGGAAAAATGTTGGCCAATGAGATATGGATGCCAATGGATGACCACATGTAAAATGGTAAACATATCCTTCTCATACGTGGAATTGCCCAAATTTTGAGAGGAGAGTGCCTTGATAGTGAAAGCCAATAGTTGACCCTCCTACATTAAACTACTCTAATGCTTGTACCTAATACCTCACTCTCAATGACAAAGGGTTTAGAAAAATATGTCATTACCAAAATAGGCGTGGTGGTCATAGCATACATCAAAACAGCAAAAGACTTCTTGACCAAATTAGTCCACACAAAAGAATTTTTCCTCAATATGGTTGTCAAGGGAGTTGCTATCTTACCATAATTTTTCACAAATTTCCTATAAGACCCAATAATACTAGAGTTTCCTTCAATGTATGAGGTTTAAGCCAATATTGAACAACCTAGATTTTCTTAGGATCAACGTAAACTCCCTCCCTAGTGATTGTGTGTTCCAAATATTCAACCTCCTACTGGTCAAAGGAACATTTTGATTGCTTTGCATAAAGTTGATGGTTAGATAAACGTTTAAGAGTTCCATATAAGTGGTGAATATTATCCTCCCATGTGTAACTATAGATCAATATTTCATCAAAAAATACTAAAATAAATTTGCAAATATGAGGACAAAAAACATAATTCATCAAACTCTAAAAGGTGGAAGGGGTATTGGTCAACCCAAAAGGCATAACCAAAAACTCATAATGCCCTTCATGAGTTAGAAAAGTTATTTTGGGAATATCTTCATTCTTAATGCATATTTTGTGATAGCCTGACTACAAATCCAACATGAACAAATACTAAGCCCCATGCAACTCATCAAGTAGCTCATCAATGAAAATAATAGGAAACTTATCCTAAATAGTGATTTTATTAAGATCCTGATAATCAACACATAAGCACCAAGTGCCATCATTTTTTATTACTAGAAATAGTGGTGAGTAATAGGGGCTAACACTAGAATGGATAATTCTAGAAACTCGAAGTTCCTGCATAATATTCTCAATTTATATTTTCTAAGCATAATCATGCTGATATGAACAAACATTAGGAGGTAGACTACCAAGAAAAAATTGTATTGCATGATTATGTGAGCACTCAGGAGGAAATCCCTTGGGTTCCTCAAAGACATGAGCATACCTATCTAATATACCCTATAATTGTTGTGGGTGATTAGACTTCCCTTGTTTGGGGGTGGTGATAGCAAAAATCTAATCTACCACACCATGGGAAGATTTCTTTAACAAATTTTCTATCTTATGAGAAGAAATAAACTAAACTACTCCCACCTTTGTGCCACAAAAATTATATTCCTACCCATCCTAACTAAATTTCATCCATAATTATGCAAAATTCCATAATATTGGTCCTAACATTCTCAATCATTGCACTCCCAAAACTATATCACACCCTCATAAGGGTAAGGTAAACATGTCGGACTTGAGATTATAGTACCCAATTTTAACATTATGAAATTTACCTTTATATGGTAGGGTGCCACCATTAGATCATTACTTCGAAGGAATTTCATGTGGATATGTAACAATTTCTTTGTTTGGCTACATGTATATCAATAAAATTATGTGTATTGTTGGATTCAATCAAAAGTATAACCCTTTGTTCCTTGAAATGGACAATCACATTCATGGTTTTGGGGGTGGATACTCCCACTAAGTATGTAAAAAAAAAATTCTGGTTGGATCTCCTATTGCTCGATCGTCTGTTCTATGGTTTATATTTCTTAAGGATCCTCCTCATCCTCAAAAGATTTAGTAGTGGGAACTTTGTCCATATTGAGAAAGTACACTTTTTTGTTGCACACACCTATGACCTTTGGAATATTTTTCATCACAATTGTAACATAACCCTTGTGTCTTTCTATTCTCCATCTCCTCATGACTCAATATTTTTATAGGTGGAGATTTAGTAGTAGGACTTAGAATTAGCTTGGTCAAGAAAGATGGCTTAAATTGAGGAAATTTAAAAGTTTAACCATGATCCTTGAAGTTTATTTTGCCAGTTTAGCCAATTGTATGGCCTATGATAGTGATTGATGTCACAACAACTTAACCTCATTCCTGATGTCATCCTTCAGTCCACTCTTAAAAGAACTTTGGATAGAGTCAACACTTAAACCAGTGGTTTAAACTGGGCTTAGTATTCTTGAATGGTTGAGGTTGGTTTGATTTTGAACAGGGATCTTGTAAAATATTCAAACTCACTAGGACCAAAGTGAGTGAGTAGGCATTACCCAAATTCAAACCAAGAAAACTCAAGTTTAGCCCTTCTAAGACATAAAAACCAACGGAGTGCATGTGATTCAAAATTAAAAGAAGCAATGGTTAACAATAGGAAACAATCAACATTATGAAGAGTGAAATATTGTTCTATCTTACAAATCCACCCCTTAGGATTTTTTCCATCAAACTTGGGAAAGTCTAATTTTGGTAATCTCATTCCATTATGAGTTGGTATAATTCGTTGGTGGTTGCTTGTACCAATTTATTCTTGGTCATGTCTGTGGAACCAACAAAGACACAACTATCCAACTCAACCTTAATTTATTTTTGTGCAAGGAAGATTTCACTCATAGTTTCCTAGAAAGATTGGAGTTGTGACAGTATCGCCTATAGGCTTTCACTAACTATATCCCATATTTTATTGCCCATGGAATCCACTTTGGATTAAATTTCTCTGTCTAATTCTTGTTTTTGAGTACCCCCAACCATATTTAAAGGTTTGTATCTCTTTTGTGGAACTTACTAAAAATAGAAAGGTGGTTTTAGGATTTAATATTTTTAGTAAGGGTCCAAAAAAATGGTTTGGGTATGGTATATCAAAATGATCAGCTCAAAAAATAATCACAATGAGCTATTTACCACAACACTAAATTTGGGCACCCTAGACTTTTTTAATTGTTGTTTTGATGATTTTACTAGTGTGGTAGATTTTTCTCTTGAGGTTTGGTTGAAAAATTGAGTTCTATGTTGAACACACTTTTCTAATGATTTGATCTGACTAATCCAACTACTGACTGATTCTTGACACTATTCTATCCCTTGTTCAATTTTGACTTTGTCATAAATATTCCTATATATTTTTGTTTTGACTATCACAGATAACTATTATGATTATCCAAGTAATTTTTTTGGTTATCATGGGTAATTGTTATGACACTAACAGCCTAATCACCTTGTAAATTTGTAATGATTGTTACTGATAAAATTTTCTGACTATAATTGACTTTGACCCCCTATTTCTCCTATTTTAGACACTAAATTTTTATGTCTATCTATTATACTTTTCTATGATTTTGTATTGGATAGGGATGTGTTCTTTGTATGCTCAAATTCTATGAAGGATATGGTAATATTTTTGAATTTTTTGTTGTAGGTTAAGAATATAGAAAGACTTATCAAAGCATGTTGAATTGATATCAAAGCATGTTATGAATAGTGAGTTGAGAATAACTTCTTGGAGGAGCAGCGAGGCGGGAGCGGAGGCAGGAATGGAGCAAAGCGGGAGCAGAGGCAGGTGCAATTTTTGCAAACATGTTTTTCATTCTGTTGGAGGTGGGAAACAGGGTTTCCAAACCCCTGGAAGCTGTGAGGCTCAAGGAGGGAACAAGCAAGGTTCTGAAGCAACTGAGGAAGAGCAGGTGGACAGTGACAAGGACACTGAGGGTTTTAAAAAATTAGAGGGACACGAACCCCCTGATATTATTTTTGATAAGAAGGCCCACATCAAGAATTCTGAGGGCAATAAGTCTTTTGCACAAGCCCTTAAAGGTGGCAATAGGGTTTCCTTACATTCTTTACCACCTCTCACTCCCAATGGGCGAAGGTATCCGTGCCTCGAAAGCGTAATGGCAGACTTTATATCGATGGAAAATTTTTCTCTGGTAGGCAAATTCATAGGGGGCAGGCCGGATATTGAAACGATTCGACGATGGGCATCCTTGAAGTGGAAGACTTCCGGACACATGGAGATTATTGCATTATCAAGGGGGTTTTTGCGGTATGCCTTAACAATAGTGAAGATGCTAGTCGTATTCTAACAGGAGGACCTTGGTTCTTGGGCCGAAGAAGTCTTTTTCTTAGGAGATGGGCCGAGGATTTTGACCCGTAAAAGCAGAGCATAAACTTTGCCCCCATTTGGGTCCGTCTCCCAAATCTCCCGTTTCATTGGTGGCATGAGTATTTTCTTCATGGTATTGCCAAGACCATAGGGGAATTGGTGGCCATTGATAATCCAACCCTTGCACGCACTGTAATGACGCATGCTAGGATTTGTGTAAATGCAAACCTAGAATCTGAGCTTCCTACTCATGTGGAGTTAGAATATGGAAATATAACAAGATTACAGGTCATCGAATATGAAAATAGACCAGCATTTTGCTCTGATCGTAATATTCAAGGCCATCTCAAAGGACAATGCTCTTTTTTGAGAAGCCAAAGAAACCCTTCCTAGGAATAATGATTCCAAGCGGCAGTCTTTCATAAATAATGGCAAATACACAGGAATGTACAGGGTTAAAGATCCAAATGTTGAAAAGGCAAAGGCCTCTGGTTTGGGACAAATGGAGAATGAGGCTGAGCTTCACATGGACAATGGTAAGGACAAGCAAATTGCTACATCACAAACCGACCAACAAAAGGTATGCTCTCCTTTCGAAAATCTAAATAAATTTAACATTTTGGCTGAAAACCAAATAATTACAGAGGAAAATCGGAATGAAGGATCTAATGTTGAGGATATAATTCTTGGTCTCCCTGCTTACCTTGACTCCCCAACCAAATCTGGACCTTCCAATCCTCCTCCCGTTGGCCATAAAGAATGCCCTAATGATGAGTCCTTTTCTGTCCGAGAAAGAGAAAAAGTGCTTTCAGAGTTAATCAGCCCTTCCAAGCGACATTTTTCACCTTTGTCTTTGTCCCAATCCAGAGAAGGGGTTTCCAGTACTGTTATCCAACAGGTCACCCAAACCAAATTTAGCCCGAAACAGACTAGAAGCTCAATGAAATCCCCCATGATTGACTGTGGAGGTGAGAAAAAAAAGGGAAGAAAGTCAAATGCCCAGAGAATGGAAAGAAGAGGTCCAAGATGAGATAGCTAATGGAATTCAGACTACTCTGTTTCCACCAACTGGAAATCTTCCCTTTGAAGAAAACAAAATTCTTAAGCCCCCTCAAGTCCAAGGCAGGGGAAGAGGAAAAAAACTTTAAAAGTTCCAAATGAAGATCATATCCTGGAATGTAAGGGGGCTCAATGGCCTTCCTAAACAATGGTTAGTCAAATATTTAAGAAGAGATTTTGATCCCACTATTCTTATTTTGCAAGAAACTAAAGTCGATGAAGTTTTGTCTAGAAAAATTGCCCTCAATATCCCGGAAAAATGGAGAAGCAATTTTTTGCAAAGCCAATGGAACCTCGGTGGTCTTCTTTGTATCCTGGAATCCAGGGAAGGTGGAAGGCAAGGTTATTCAATTGGGGGAAAGGGTAATGAGCATTATTTTTAAGGATAAGGTTAATGACCTTTCTTGGATATTAACAAATGTGTACGCCCCTAATTCTATATCTGGGAGAGCTGATATATGGAATTTACTCGATCATTTCAAGGAAGCTTTTCAGATATCCCATGGATAGTGGCGGGGGACTTTAATACCCCTCTTTACCCCTCTGATAAAAAAGGGGGAGTAGGAATTCCAGGAAGAAGTATGGAGGACTTTCAAGATTTCATCAACAACAACAATTTATTGGATGTCAAATTAAAAAATGCTAAATTTACTTGGAGCAATAGGAGGTTTGGAAATCAACTTATAATGGAAAAGCTTGATAGGTTTTTTTTGTCACCAGAAGCAATACAATCTTTTGGGGATGCAAATCTGTTGTCCTTGCCTCGCATTGGGTCTGACCACAACCCGATTTTACTTGAAATTGAAGAGACTCCAAAATTCAAAAGGCCTTTTAGGTTTGAATCTATGTGGATGCACCACCCCGATCTCGTAGACAGAATTTCTCGGTGGTGGCAAGATTCTTGTCGTAGGTGCCTTCATTCGGATTAGCACGTAAACTTAAAGTGGTGAAAGAAAATCTAAGGATCTCGGAATAAGGAAATTTTTGGAAATATTTTTGAAAACAAGAAAGCCATCTCTCGAAAGGTTATCAACCATTGAGAAAAAACTTGAAGAGGGATTGCCGCACCCTTCCCTACAGTGCAGATGAAAAGAAATCCCTTGCCGAGTACCATAATGTTCTAGCTCATGAGGAGACTTTTTGGCGGCAAAAGTCTAGAGCTACTCGGCTAAAAGAAGGTGATGCCAATACAAGATTTTTTCATGCATCTACCTTAAGGAACGAAGCCACAATAGAATTAAAGAACTTGTTAGAGATGATGGATCACTCCTTTCTAGTCCTAATGAAATCGTAAATGAAGCAGCTTTCCTATTTTCGTAATCTTTTAGGAGAAGAACATTTCAGCTTCGCCTTAGCTTCTAATCAATGCTTTACCATATTCCTCATTTAATTTTTGATGACTTGAATGGGAAGTTAATTAAGCCTTTCACGGATGAAGAAATCAAAGAGGCCCTCTTCTCAATGAACCCTGATAAATCTCCAGGTCCAGACGGGTTTTCACCTCGTTTTTTTCAGGCTTTTTGGGATATTGTAGGTTTTGATGTATGTGCTACTATCAAGGAATTTCAGTCCACAAAGCATATTCCAAGAAGTTTTAACTCCACTTTTATTGCTTTAATCCCAAAGATTCCTACTCCTAGATCTATGATGGATTTTAGACCTATTAGCCTTTGTAATGTTGTTTATAAAATTTTGACCAAGGCAATTGCAAATAGAATGAGGAAGATCCTTCCTATGTTTATTGATGTTTGTCAAGGCGACTCAGTCCCCGGAAGGTCCATCCTTGATGGGGTCATAATAGTTCATGAAGCCCTCCATTCGGTAGTCCAGACTAAAAAACCCGCTTTTGCTCTCAAGTCGGATATGAACAAGGCTTATGACCGCATAAACCGGAGTTTTGTCTCTCGCCATTCTTCAGAAATTTGGTTTTCATCATGAATGGATCAAGCTTTTGGAAGGATGTTTTATGAAACCTTGGTTTTCAGTCCTTGTTAATGGTGCTCCCGCTGGATACTTTCAAAGTAAAAGGGGCCTAAGGCAAGGTGACCCTATCTCTCCCATGTTGTTTATCATTGTGGTCAAGCCCTTGGGAGGACAATCAAAGCCGCCTGTAATATTGGTCTTATTTCAGAATTAAAGCATCATCACAAACACAGCAGCTACACATGAACAGCTTTGTGGATGATACTTTGTTGTTAACTCTTGCATCGCTTTTTGAGGCTAAGGTCATAAAACATATTCTAGAGCTATATGAGGATGTCATGAGGCAAAAGGTAAATTTTTCAAAGAGTAAAATTTATTTCTTTAACACTCCCATTCGTAGGCGATTAAGATTGCTAGGATTCTTGGATGCTCAGTGTCTACTCTTCCATCCACATACCTAGGCCTTCCTTTATTTACAAGCAGAGCTACTGATTCCATGTGGACTAATGTAATTGAAAGAATTCAGAGGAAGCTGGCTGGATGGAAAGGGAATTTGTTATCTCAAGCTGGCAAGGCAGTTCTCACCAAGTTTTCCATTCAAAGCATCCCTGTCTACTTTCTCTCTATTTTTAAAGCTCCTACAAGTGTCTACACTAAAATTGAACAGATCCGTAAGAGGTTCCTATGGACTGGTTCTCGAATCTAAGCAGCCGCTTTCACTTGGTGTCCTGGGATAGGGTTTGCAAACCAAGGGAGTTTGGAGGTATTGGGCTAAGGAGAATACAACATTTAAACATGGCCCTCCCGGCCAAACAAGCATGGCGTCTTTTGACAAATGCAAATGCAGTAATGGATTACTATAATCGAAGAAAGTATTTGCAAGAAATTGAATTCTTAAGTTATTCCTTTCCTCCCGTGGGATCAATTTTTTGGAAATCAATCCTTCAAACTAAAAACTTGCTAAGCAAAGGGCTACGTTGGAAACCGGGAAATGGAAGAAACATTGATTTTTGGGACCACAAATGGTTAAAGGACTATCCCCTCTCTGCAGATCCCATCATTTCAACCCTTAGAGCTTGGACAATTGAAGTTTTTGGTACCAAAGTTGCAGATTTTATTACTTTGTCAAACAATAGAAGGGTATGGAAGCCAATAATGAATAATGATCTACCAGGGGCATCAATAATACTCGGAGAATGAATTAAAACAGTCTTTACTCCCTTCTCGGCATTCTTGAGGACCAGACTTATCCGGGAAGCTTCAGTACAATGGGGAATTTTCTCGTCAAGACCGCTTATCTCGATGCTTATTGATAATGATGAACCTACTTTCCCTCACTTGGAAGTTTGGCCCAAAAGCATTGTTCCGAAGGTTGGGTTTTTTGCATGGTCGGCCATCCAAAATAAGATCCTCACCATGGATAACTTAATAAAAAGAGGTGTGATTGTTGTTAATAGGTGTTATCTTTGTATGTCTGAGTGGGAGTCTATTGATCATTTGTTTCTCGTATTGTAATTTTTCTCGTCTCAATCTTGTTAGGTCTCGTTACAAGTGTTTCATATTTATTGGGTCCATCCTCAGTCCATTTTTGACTTATTTGTCCAAAGGGCCTTCCCCATTTTTGAATAGGCGTCTTAGGTATATGTGGAAGATCCGCCTTCATCACTACTTGTGGCAGATATGGTTGGAAAGGAATCGTCGGGCCTTCTTGGATAAGGTTTCTCACTCATCCTCTCGTCTCGTCAAAAATTTTAGCATATGCTAATGAGAATACTTGTTTAGTGCCCGCAGCATCTAGACCTCCAAATCCTTTTGAAGCTTCATTAGGCCAGCCATTAAACTTACCTCTCACCGATGGCCTCAATCATCCTCAAGCCTGTCCTAGAACCATGATCACATGGACCCCACCCCCCCT
Organism: Wollemia nobilis; assembly: GCA_028583015.1. Lineage (NCBI taxonomy): Eukaryota > Viridiplantae > Streptophyta > Pinopsida > Araucariales > Araucariaceae > Wollemia > Wollemia nobilis. Next base: position 5,050,449 of record JAQPPZ010003589.1, on the reverse strand, counting down.
AGGGTGGATTAAGTTAAATTTTGATGGGGCATCTAGGGGCAACCTGGTGAAGTCAGGGCTGGTGGCTTACTTAGAGACCACAAGGGTGAGGTGCTTGTAGCTTTTGCAGAACATCTTGGAGCTCAAACTAACAATGTGGCTCAAGCAAGGGCAGTTTGGAGGAGCCTCAAGGTGGCAGAGAATTATCCAGGGAAACAGTTGGTGGAAGGTGATTCTCTTATTATTATAAATCTTCTAAAGAACACTAAGAGAGCTCCTTGGAGATTTGATGACTACATCCATGAAGCAAGGGCTCTAATTCATGATCGACTCGAGGCCATAATTTTGCATACCTTCCGGAAGCAAACATGGCAGCCGATAGGTCGGCAAATGAAGGCATTGTAGCAGCAAATTTGATCACGTGGACTGAAAATCTTCCTCATGCAGTCTCAATGGTGATAGATAATGAAAAACTTTAGATTGGAAGGCTCAAAGTGGATCAATGACAGAAAATGGGGGCATTTTTTAAAAAAAAAAATTTGAACCTTATAATGGATTTTGTCATATTTGTTTTTTTTGTTCATGTGACTAGTGTTTTTTGCAGCTGGTGGGGCACTGATATAGGTTTTTTATCTACAAATTCATGCATGGGAAAAATCTGCTTTGGCCTCAAGTATTTCCCAAGGTGTGTTTGGATTCGATGTCGCAAAAAGGCCCTAGCAAGAAATAACAAAGTGTTGGAGATCCCTGACAATGAGGCACCGCACCCCACCATAATAGTCTTGGAGAAGATGACAATTTCATCACCTCCAACAAGATCAACCAGCTTGAAGAGTCCTGTCCGGCCTCATCGGTGCAATTGTTGATTTGTGTGATTCCTTAAATCTTCTCGTTTTATAGCCAGCAGCCTGTGGGCACAAGGAGTCAAAGGCAAAATCTAAATATGATGGCAAGAACGATGATAAGAAGTTAGATGAGGACTACAAGGAAGACTGCTTGGCCTCTTGGCTGTCCATTCTATGGGATGTTTTTTTTTTTTTTTTTGACCATATTCTATTATTTTTATATGGGCACAAGCTACTCTGCATGGTGCTTGCATGATTAGTTTTTGTCTTTGTTAGTTCTTTTTTGCGTCTTTCTTTTCTGATGGCCATAATATTAGGCTTCCATAGTTTAGTTTGGTCGTATTCTAATGGAAGAGTAGGTCTTGGCCATTTTTGTTGTCAGCTTAAACTTTTAGGGCTTGGCCTTTGTCCAGTTGGTCAGTGGACCCTATTTTGTAAAATGGTTTTGGGTCAACCAGTTAAAACCCGGTGTTAATTATAATATTCTCTTACTTACCAAAAAAAAAAAAAAAAAAGAATAATAGAAAGACTTGGAGGAACATAATTGGTTTGTAGGTTTGAAAAAAACTAGGGTACGCTAAGCAAAGGTGTATGTAATACCCATAGACCCTCTATTACACTATAGTTATGAACAATAGTGCTTAGACCAATATTTTAGGCCACTATCCAAGGAGGATTCCACACATACCCTTGAGCACACTACTTGCCTCTTTGATAGTATATGAGGATAATATTTTCAAATGTTATGTCTGGTGTAGTATGGATAATACATGGTCGATAAGCTTCTTAGGGATAAAATGTTTTTAATCCTATATGGTTTCCTAATATACCCAAAGATACGTGGGAGCTCAAATCTGTGTGTGAGCATTTTTTGAGGCTTGGGTATTGGAGTCTGATCACCTCTCACTTCAATAGATGTTGTATGGGCTATCTAGCTTAGCTAATAACGAGAACTCCTTCATGATATTTTAAAATCCCTAACATAGGGTTTCTAATGTACTCAACTACTATTGATAAAATGATTGTATATATATTATTTTTTTAATAAGGAAAAACTAGAAAAAAAATAAAACATAAAAATATTATGCTTAACAGTCGATATGGTAGAAACCATCATAGTCACAGTAGAACATGGCCATGAAAAGTGATCTAATACCCCTTGTCAAGAACTTATTATTAAAAATAAACACTTTCGCACAAATACAAAAAATAAGCATATACACTCACAACACTATGGAAATAAAATGCACACTAAGAAAATAAATTGCATAAATGGAACAATCTCACAATAGCATTGAATCATAAGCCTCTTTAAGAGGGTAGACTCCTTCAATAGATCCTATAAAATCAAGACCCTAAGTAGTTTTAGTGTATGTTATTGTTTAGCATATAGTTATATGTTTATTACATTATTGTTAGGGCGTATCAGGTTGTTCAAACGTCCTTTTATTGTTGGCATGTTCTAGTTGATTAGATCCTATTTCTATGAACTAATCCTGGCATAGTTTGTATTATTTAACCGACATCTGATTAATGAAATATTTTTGGTTTGTTAATATAGTATCACAACAAATTCTAGCACTTCAGGAATTTGCTTGGTTTTTATAGTGGTTGGTTTGATCTCTGGGTACTTTACCTGAGATAGTAGTTGACCTAAACATGTTTCCCAAGGTAGGGTTGGACCTGCAACTTGGGCACATTTTTTGAGTTCCTGACACCTAGAAACCTAGACCTAAACCTACACAGACATGCAGATAAAGGATCTACTGATATGGGTAGACAGGCCTTGACACCTAGTGACTAGAATGTTGATCAGATGCTAGTAGACCGAACACTAGCTGGGTACTGACCAGGTACTCAGGCCTAGATTTGACACGCAGACTGAGGGATAGCTCAGATCTTCCTAACATGGATTGCATATGATAGAAATAAAATTTGGACTCCTACCTAAGGGTGACATCTAAGGCTACATGGACTTCGCGCAAGGGATACCTTCGGGCAGAATCTACCTGAAGGTAGACAACGTCCTATCTACGTGTTTCTTTTTTTAACACATCCTTTTTCCTTCGTTGGTCCCATGTGGGACAAAAGGAGACAATGGTGAAGCTTTTTTTTATGCATCTTGTGCTGCATGAAGATCACACGGACCTCTAACCCGCCATAAGTAAACAACAACTCCAGACTAGCCAGATCTAGACGATCGCAGATTGCATTTGTATAAGTTTGTTTTTTAATAGATGACCATGGATTATCATTTTGATCGTAGATAGCCAATAGTAGTCTGTGTGTATGATAAGAGGCATTCAATATTTACTCTTTTAGGTATTTCATGGTAGTTAATTCACGTAGTTGTAAACAGTATTGCCCAATCCCTATTGATCAAAGTTTTTAGCAAACGTATTTACAGGTCTTACTTCATTTTTTTTTACGATGATCGTAGCATTCTTTGGAATTTTTTTTTGCCACCAGTGCCAAGGGAAGCATGTCACCCAGCAGAGGAGCATCACCACACTACGTGAGAAGTGTGACACCCGATAGAGGTCCCACCACTGCTAACTACTCACAGAAGTCAGTGCTTGCATGGAGGTTGAGGGTCATCTCTGAGGTGTGGAGGAACTAAGCAACACCGCCAAGAAACCACCAACGATGCGTAGGAGGCATCGCTACCATTCGAGTGGTGTGTGGATCATTGTTAATAACAGTGTCGTCCCCCATAATTAACACCGATCGGGGTAGCCCGATCGACGTTGCTGCTGAAGCTAAGTCCTTGGGGGGCCAAGGTCGTAGGTTCGACCTGTATCCCTCTCTCATTTGAAGGTAGATTTCAATGATTTATTTTTTGTTTTTTAAATTAAATATAACATTTTTTAATTATTCAATTTAATTAAGAAACTTTTCATTATATTTAATTAATTTACAAATAATTTTTCATTTTAATCAACTTTTTGCTTTCAAATTAATTTTTTTTTCAAATACCTTAGTCCCATTCAGATTTTTTTTCATCCTATTATTGCAACACAAAGGACACGAGGGTATTTTTTGCTTCATAGTTGCAAGTTTCTTCACAATGGATGAAAAAGGGGGGGAATAGTGAGAAAATGTTTTAAGTATTTTTGGCATATTGTAATAAGGTGTATTTTCAATGGAAACTGACACCTTAGGTTCATTTCTTATGTGAGGGCACTTTCTGATGTATGTTGCATATTTTCTTTAAATTTTCACTACTTTATGAAGTAAAATCAAACACTCCTAAGTCCCCAAAATTTGAACCCATCCGTGCAATTCAATTGCACTGCAGTGTTTGGTATTTACGATACCTCTGGCCCACACTTACAGGTAATGTTGTCATGATTTGGGCTATTGTATATGTCACCTAACATAGTTGTAACAACAACGTCTAAGATTGTTCTCTATTAATCATTGAGGAGATATAAGTTTACCATTTTGCTATTTTTTTACTCCATTCCACTACCCTAATCGATCTTGTTGTTAGACGTAAATCCTAATGAATGTTCTAATATCCAAAGTTTTTAGGGGAAATTATGCCCCACACATGCGGATAGAAGACCTTCTATGGTAGGTTTCATAAACAAGACGATTCCCTTTCAATACCGCCTATGTTCCACTTATCGTTCTGATCTCAAAAAATACCTATAGTCTCCCTCACGTAAGGTCGGGTATTTTTTTTGAAAAGTTCAATATAAAGGCCTAGAAAAGGTATAAAGAAAGGGGGACCAATTGGTGATATAAGGAACCCTCACTATGGCTACTAAGTACATGACAGATGCTCATCAGTTACTAAAAGGTTCCAATTACACACCTTCGAAAAATAAGATGAAGGATAACCTTCTAATGGAAGATTTATGGGATGTTATTTCTGGCACAACAACAAGACATTCACTAGCAGCTAGATCAACTTAAGCTACACCTCCAACTGTCGATCAGATAGCATTTGAAAAGAAAGATAACAAGGCAAGAGTGCTCATCTTGCTTGCTATTGCAAATGAAGTTCAACCTCACATAGCTGACACAACTCATGGTAAAGAGGCATGGGATTCCTTTCAAACCATTTATGAGGGTAATAATGACTCCACCATTCTTTACCTTCAATCTCAACTTCAAAGTTTGAGTATGAATCATGGTAATATAGTTGAACTCTTTCTTTGTAGAGTGTCTATGTTGAAAAATAAATAAATTCTTTGGGAGAACCTGTAGACGATAAGCTCCTTACTTCAGTAGTAATGAGAGCTTTACTTGATTCTTACAGGATGTTGATAATCTCTCTTCAAGTGTTACAAAGAAAAGTTACCTATGTTGAGTTGGTCAATATGCTTCAAAAAGATGAGGCTCGCCAACTTCAAAGAGATGAATCTTCTAATACAACCCTCTATTCCAACAAGAAGGGTTCTAAGAAGAAGGGTAATTTTCAAAAGGGAGGAAATTCTCACAAGGATTCCAAGGGAAAACAATCTCAACAAGCGAAGAGATATTGCAAGATTTATGATAAGGATACCCATGACATAAATAGGTGTTGGCACAAAAACAAACAACCAAAGACTCCTTAACAAAAACAAGCAACCAAAGATGAATGTTGTTGTTGAAGAATCTGACTCTGATTCTGAGTGTGCATACAAGGTACTCATGACTACCACAACCTCCAAGCAGAAGAATCTTGTATGGTATGTTGATTATGGTGCCAGTAAGCATATGACTGATGACAAATTGTGGTTTGAGACATATGAGTCCAAGGAAGGCAAACCTGTCACTATTGCTGATGAAAAAACCTATAAGGTTCAAGGAGAGGGTACAATTTCAGTAAAACTTCCTGATGGCAAGTGCCAGATTGAAAAATTCCTCCTCTATGTTCCAAGATTGGCAAAGAATTTTTTGTCAGTCACACAAATTCTAGATAAATATATGGTTGTTGATTTTCATTTTGAGGATGGTAAGAAGTGTTGTTTTATCACTTGGAGGGGTAAAAACATTGCAATAGCTTCATACAAGCATGGCTTGTTTGCCTTAGATGCTATCTCTACTCCTCATGTTGCCATGACAATCTCTACCAAGGAGGCAACTTCATTGTGGCACAAGAGATATGGGCATCTCAGTTCTGGCTACTTACTTGAGTTAAGTAAGTATGAGATGGTAAAGGGCCTTCTCTCCCTTTCCTCTATATTTCAAGTGTGCTCTGATTGCTTTCCCTAAAATCAGCATATAGTACCATTTTATAAGAGCTCTACACGAGTAAATAAACCTCTGGAGTTAATTCACACTGATCTATGCGATCCTTTCACACCAAACAGTTGTGGGGGGAAGAGGTACTTTCAATTTTTTGTAGATGACTACTCATGAAATATGTGGGTTTTCTTTCTTCATCTAAAATATGAAGCCTTTAGTTTCTTCCAACAATTCAAGAAATCTATTGAAAATGAGTCAAGGACTTCTATAAAGACCCTCCGCTCAGATCAATGGAGGATATCACCTCTAAAGAATTTTATCCATATTTTACTGCACATGGAATCAAGAGACAGTTCACTACTACTTATACTCCTCAGCAAAATTAAGTTGTTGAATGGAGGAACAATTCCATTATGGAAATGGTTCATTGTATACTCACAGGAGACCATGTAGAGCAACAATTTTGGGCAGAATTTGTCACCACAACAATATACCTTTTGAATAGAGCACCCACAAAGGCCCTAAAAGGAATAAATCCACAGGAAGAATGGAGTGGTTGAAAACCCTCCATCTCTCATCTATGCATTTTTGGATGTAAAGCTTTTATGCACATACCGAAAGAGAAAAGGAAGAAGCTAGATGATAAGACATTGAAATGTGTTCTTCTTGGCTATGATGAGCACTCTAAGGGTTATTGTTTGATTGATCCTTTGACCAAGAAGATTCATATCAGTATATGTGTTGTTTTTTATGAGGCTTTCACATCACAAAGCACATTTGATGTATACCTAAATTTTGTGGAATCTAAAAATGAAAAGTCTCCTTCCTCATCTCAGAATAGAGGTTCTTCTTCTTATTCTTCACCATAGAAGAAGAATCCTAAATGGTATAAAAGTGCTATCAGAAACTCAAAGTTATCCACACCACTAGATTTGACTTTGAACAAACCTCTTACTTGCAGTATGGCTCGATAGGATAGAGCAACAATAGAGACTACTGAGGTTGATGATATTTGTCAATCTTTAGAGGATCTTTCAGTAGAACCAGAGAGAGAAACAAAGGATATGGACGTGGATGATGATAGGGCGTTTATGTCTTCACTTGATGAGCATGAACCTACCACTGTACAAGATGCCCTTAGTGAGCCACAATGGAAGGCTGCTATGGATGCTAAGTACAAGTCTCTAGAAAAGAACAAAAATTGGAAGCTTATCGATCTGCCATAAGGAAAGAAGCCCATTGGCTACAAATGGGTGTACAAAGTTAAGTATAAGGTAGATGGGACAACTGATAAGCATAAGGCTCGTCTTGTTGCAAAGGGCAAAAGGAAGGCATTGACTATGAAAAATGTTTTGCACCTACTGCTCGGATGATAACCATTCAAGTTATTTGTGCTATGGTATTATAGTTTGGGTTGAAATTTCATCAGATGGATGTCAAGATAACCTTATTGAATGGTTATCTCCAATAAGAAATCTACATGACACAACCTGAAGGTTTTGAAGTGGAATGCCAAGAGCAGAAAGTGTGCAAATTAGTCAAGTCCTTGTATGGTTTGAAACATGCTCCTCAAGCTTGGTATATAAATATGGATAATCACCTCGTACAACATAGATTTAAAAGAAGTCCATCAGAACTAAACCTCTATTTCAAGAAACAAGGTTCTGAAATAGTATTACTTGTACTCTACGTAGATGATCTGATTATCGCAGGCAACTCAAAAACTATGATATCTATCGTTAAAAGAGACTTGTAAAAATATTTTTAGATGACAGATCTTGAACTTCTCCACTATTGTCTTGGCCTGGAATTGAACCAGAAGGAGCACTGCATCAAGGTGTCTCAAAAAAAGTATGCCAATATATTGTTAGAAAAATATCGCATGACTGATTGCAAGTCAATAGTAACTTCGATAGAATCACCTCAGGTAGATGGTACTCTTTATTGATAGTTGATTGGGAGTCTCATATATCTGACGAATACTAGGCCTGATATTGTGTTTACTATCAACTATCTTTCGAGTTTTATGCAGGAACTTAAGACTACTCATTGGAAAGTAGTAAAACGTGTTCTTCACTATGTTCGTGGTACTATGAAATATGGCCTGTAATACAAAAGGAGTGATAAATTCTTCTTACAAGGATACACAGAATCTGACTATGCTAGATCATATGATGATCAAAAGTCAACTTCAGGATATATATTTCATCTTGGATCTGGTCTTGTCTCTTAGCACAGCAAGAAGCAACAAGTGATTGTTATTTCATATACAGATGTAGAATATCACGTTGCACGTGAAGTCATGTGTGAAGTGATATGGTTGCATCGCATTTTGACAAGTATGGGTCATCTATCCAAATATCCAATTCACTTATTCTGTGATAAACAGGGTGTTTTAAAACTTGTTAAGAATCCAATGCATCATGACAAAACCAAACACATTAACACACAATGTCACTTCATTTGAGAGTAATTTCCAAGGAACCACATTCAGCTTCAATATGTTTCCACCAATGCTCAGGTTGCAGATAGTTTTACAAAGGCACTTGCATGTGTCAAATTTAATATGTTTTGCAACTCTCTATGTATTGCAAAATAATGTAATAAAGAGAAAATGTTAGTGTATGTTATTGTTTAGCATATAGTTATATGGTTATTACATTATTGTTAGGGCATATCAAGTTGTTCGAACATCCTTTTATTTTTGGCATGTTCCAATTGATTAGATCCTATTTCTACGGACTAATCCTGGCATAGTTTGTATTATTTAATCGGCATCTGATTAATGAAATGTTTTTGGTTTGTTAATAAGTAGAATATGGTCAAGGAGAATCAATTGGGTGAAAACTAGACAGAGGCATGAATTTCATATTTTTGAAGTTGACACTTATCACACAATTTGACATACTTATTAGGATAAAATTCTATTCGAAGTAACCCATTTTGAATAATTTATGGGTTATGGAATGACCACTAAAGTTTCCTCTATATTCACCACTATGAACAAAAAAAAATGCTTTAGGTACTTCAACTTTTTAAAAATTCAATTGCATACTTATTAGGATCAATCTTTTGCATTCTCACTACGAGATTGTTTTACACTATGAAATGGTTTTAAAAATTAATTTGATCTAATGATTAAAGGTCTAATATGGGTGGCGGGAATTGGAGAAAAAAATCTATTTGGATGGATACTTGGTGTGATAAAAGACCTCTCAATATAAATCTAATTTTGAACCCATAGATGATATTTACTTCAATGCATATATGGTGTAGTGATAGGATGTCAAACATTATGTACCAGGATCAAGAAGGAAGATTAACATTAAAAGAATATATTTTCTATATGTATATTGGACATTGTTTTTAGAAGGTAATTGAGCAAAAAGATAACAACAAATATTATTTTGAGGGGAGTCAAGGATAAGTTAATTTAAGAGATGAATAGCTCAGGAGACTACACAGTAAGAATAAAATATAATGTAAATCACCAACAAAATAGGAATACCACAAGAATATGGAGATATATTTGGGATAACCAGAGCATTCCAAAAGTCAAAATGTTTATATGGCTAGAAGATTACAGGAAAATTTTATCCTAGGATGACCTTATAATAAGGGGTTTTCATGGACTCTCACAATTTGTTCTATGTAAAAACGAGGAGGAGAGTATAGACCATATCTTGGTACATTGTTCAATAGTCTTAAAACTATGGCAATGGATTCTTAATTTATTTGGCAAATGCATGGTGATGAATGACAAAATTAAAGAATGGTTAAAGGAATGGTATAACACTTTAAAAAATGAGGTGTTATCTAGGATGCATTGAAAGACACCATACTTCGGATTATATGGTTGGAAAGGAATAGAAGAATATTTAAAGGAAAGTAATTTAGAGGTAATGAAAAAAGTTTTGTTTATCTATGGAGCCTAAACCAACCCTATCAGCTCACCCAATCCTTAATCCTGAAGTAGAGAGCCTTGATAGATGGATTCAAGTCATTGATTAGAATTATAATTGTGGGTACAAGAGTAATAAAAGAAAGGCAAAAAAATAAAGTGGAAACCACCAGAAGAAGCAGAGTTGGTCAAATTAAATGTTGATGAAGCATTTAAAGGAAATCCAAGACCAACAAGAGGATGAGGAATAATCATAGATAATAGGGGTTAGATTTTGTCACATTATGCTTTTAGTAGTGGATTTAAGACAAATAATGAAGTTGAATCTTGGGTGGCTTTGAAATGATTAAACATATGCAGACAAATGAAATGGAACAAAGAATGGATGTAAGGCGATTAATTAATAGTAATAAATGCAATTTTAAGGAAAGCAAAGGCACGTTAAAACATACAATAGATCATTGTGGAAATATAAGACCTTGGTACAAAGTTTGAAGAAATCAAGTTTACACATACGTTAAAGGAAGGGAACAAATGTGCAGAGATAGACTAGCCAATAGAGGAATTTTAATAGAGGATCATGAAATTAAATCTTATTTTCCATGATTAGAGGAAGTAGTAAGTTTAATTGATGTTGATAAGAAAAATTATAAAGGAGTAAAATCAATATAATGCTCCTGAGGATTCCAAAATGTTTCAAGGATTCTATCTATAGATCAATGCATGCATAGACCTTATTTAAATCCACAAAGCCACTATTATTCTATAGATCAATAGATTCTATCTATTGGTGGAGAATTTCTCACGCTGAAGTGGGTGCTGATGGGGATGGGAGAACAATCAGACTCTGCCAAATGCTACAGGACTGCAGAGTGGAAAGAGAGATAAAGTTGGAATCTTCCTCTCTCGTTGAGTTTAGCATAATCTTTTATCTGCCAATATAAATATCTATAAAACGTTCAATTCTTTAAGCTCTGTATCAACTAAAAAGTACATTGTTTAAGCTCTGTGTCAAGTAAAAAGTATATAATCTAAACGGCTTAAGCGGCTAGCCAGTAATGAGCTTAATTTTATCATTATTTTTATATTTTATTTTATAATTTAATATTTAATTGGCATGTTTTAAATTGAAATCATGGAATAATTCAATGCGTTCTCATATAAGAAAGATGCAGACTCTTTAAAAACCATATATTTACCTTAATCATATATATATCTTCAATTTAATAATTTAAAGAACATAATAAACCATGTATTTACCTTAATCATATATATATCTTCAATTTAATAATTTAAAGAACATAATAAGCAAACTCTTTAAAAACCATGTATTCACCTTAATCATATATATATATATATATATATATATATATATATATATATCTTCAATTTAATAATTTAAAGAACATAATAAATTTATTTAATAAAAAATAAAAAATATATATATGTTTTTATTATTACTTTAAAAATATAGTTCATTAATTTAAAAACAAATGAACCTTAGTGAAGGATCCCAACCTAAATTATCACTTTATATATATATATATATATATATATATATATATATTCAATTTAATAATTTAAAAAATATAATAAATATATTTAATAAAAAAAGAATAAAAATATGTTTTTAATATTACTTTAAAAATACATTGCATTAATTTAAAAAACATGGACCTTAGTGAAGGATCCAACTCAAGTTGCCACCTTTGTCAATTAGGAGAGGAGATAGCAAGGTTAAGATGGGAAACTTGAAGGTGTTATGTCATCCTTGGACTTTCGGGTCATAAGGCTGAAAAAGATGAGGTAGCAAATGATTTTAGTCCTTAGCTTTTTGTTGAGGACTTCGACGGGATCTTTAGAAGCGTCATCCTTGGACTTTCTAGTCATAGGGTGAAAGAGATGAGGTAGCAAATGATTTTAGTCCCTAGATTTTTGTTGAGGACTTTGATGGAAGCTTGAAAAGCTTGTTTGTGGTGACGCATGTACCCTTGGGACTGACTCTTGTGTTTGTAAGTTATCATGCATGGGTGTTAATCCAATTATCCATAAGAATATGTAAACAAGCCACCTCCAACACCATCTTATTCACTTGTACCTAGAACTACAAAATTACATTGGAACAAATATTAGTTTAACTAGTCAATGGCAAATGGGTGTCAGCATGTGCTATGAAAAAATAACCTTGGGTTTCGTTATGGATAGAGAGATTGGGCTAGGGTTTTGAGTATCATTATGGTCTCCAACCTTGGTAAACCAATTCACAACATTGGCATCGTAGAAAGGAATGCATGCGATAATGGCTCCACAAGGTAACCTTCATTTTGTTGATGTAATTCTTTCATTGCCTGAAGTTGATTTTACATGTCACAGTTTAGAATCACTCACCCTTGTTGTGTATTTCATTGGACACATCCCTAATGAGTCTTCCGTCAGGGCCTGGGTTAATGCAGCTTGGACTCCTCATTGAGTCAAGCTAACAATGGTTCAAAACCTTAAAAAGGGTTTTTTTGTTTCACTTTGTGGAAACAACTCATGTTAAGGTGATTTATGAACATGGCCCCTAGTACATGAGAAACTTTTTGCTTGATTTTTTTCCTTGGAATTGTGATTTTTTTGTTTCTAAGGAAATATCTACCAAATTCCCTATGTGGGTGGAATTCCCAGGACTCCCTTTACCTTTGTGGTCCTTTCTCAGTTGCATAGCAACCCCTTTAAGGCATGTCATTTTGGTGGAGGCGAACAAATTTTTCCATGCATGCCCTCAAAAATATGTTTGCATCGAGATTGATATTTCTCGAGATGTAAAGGAGTCTATTGACGAACAATTTGGTGATAATGTGCTATCACAGCGAGTCCTCTACATTAATCTGCCCAACACATGTTTTCGATGCCAATCATAACACACAAGATCAAATATTGTCCCTTGATACCGCATAACAAGGACAAGCAAAGCCCCACCACACCGAGTGTGCCCACATATCAACCTTAGGAGTATGATTGGATGTTTTTGGGAGGGTGTAAAAATCCATATTTGGCTGCTTTTAAAGGTACACAATCCAGTCAACACATGTCTCACAACTGGTAAAAAAATGGTATGAAAAGGAAAAAGTTGGTTTCCTAGTTGAAACTGCCAACATGATTGTCCCTTGATGCCGCATAACAAGGACCATCCAAGTTGGTACATGTCTCACAACTGGTAAAAAAAGGGTATGAAAAGGAAAAAATTGGTCTCCTAGTTGAAACTGCCAACAATGATTGTCCCTTGATGCTGCATAACGAGGACAATCCAAGTCGGCACATGTCTCACAATTGGTAAAAAAAGGGTATGAAAAGGAAAAAGTTGGTCTCTCAATTGAAATTGCCAACAAAGATTGTCCCTTGATGTCGCATAATAGGAACAAGCAGAGCCCCACCACACCGAGTGTGCCCACTTCTCAAGTATGGGAGTGGCACACTCTCATACTTGAGAAGTGGGCGCCCTCTCCCCTTTTAAAATAGAGAGGGCCGGGAACGGAGAAATGGGAGTGGCATGGCAGCAGCTTATGTATCGCAGCTGGACCAATTTTAAAATAGAGAGGGTCGAGGCCATCCATCCAAACCCCCCTTAAACAATAGAAAGGCCTTGCTTATTCATATAGTGCGGAGTTTCCCAGCTTGCTCCGATCTCTTGCCCCCTTAAATAATAGAAAGGGAATTAATCGAGAGTAGGGCCCCCTTTTCCATAGAGATTAGGAGCACGCATGCAGTAGACGCCCGGTTCGGTGTGGTGGTCTCCAGCCCAATCATCCAATTCATGATCTTCCTTTTCATAATAATAGGGTGAAGCATGCACATCTTGTTCCCTTAATCAATAGTAGGGGCGTTCCGATAATAGTGCCGGGTGGAGTAGCAAAATGAACCTTCAATGTATAGGGAGAAGGGGTTCAATCATTTCAATATGATATGGGGCGATTGGTTCTACCCCAATCCCCACCTCCATGCCGTATCTCGTCCCAACGATCGTGTGTGTCCAATCTACAGATAGATAGCCCCCTATCTCAGCAGTGGAATGGATAAGCGGATAGCGAATAATGCTGGGGGATCAACTACTACGGTATCTTGTGGTATAGCAATACTTGGGCAAGCCTGTATAAGGTGAGAACCAAGTGTTTGATTACCCCTACTGTTTTGCCTCCTCTTCGTAATAATAGGTACCATCTAACAGCGTATTATAATAGTAGGGGGCAATCTATTTAATAAAGGGGGTGCTTTAACTCGAGTCATAAGTACGCACACTCTACCGCTGTTGAATTCCCGTTCTCCCCAATTCTGAAAGGAAGGGCTATTATTATATAGAAAGGGGGCCTGAAATAAGAACTTGCGCACCCCTTATCGAAGTAATAATAATAATAGTAGAGCCAATCCCCGCTGGATGAGTAAGGGCACATCGATGATCGCTTCTAATCCCCGGATGAGTAGGGGCACATCAGGGACTTATTGTGCCATTAGGGGACCCATCCATACATTAAGGGACTCATTTAACCGAACTATGGGACTCATCCATCCATAGCAAGGATGTAGAAACAGCGGATGTTTACAACTCCAGATCCGCTGTTGCTACTCATATTATTCACAGAAAGGGCAGGAAAGGAAGGGAAGGGTTTTTAATTAAAGGCCCTATTAAGTAGAGGGTTAGAGGAGGGACTCATTCCTCCATTAAGTCCTTCTCATTGGAGAGGGACGGACAAATGAGCCCTACTTTCAGCCCCGACTCATATCATTCAGTACAGAACCCGGAAGGATTTTTTAATTAAAGGCCCTTGTACGCGGGGGGAGGTCCCCCTCGACCCCCCACGGCCCATATATTTATCTATCTACTTGCCCCATTGTCATTCCTAAAAGAAAATAAAATTGATTATTAAAGGAATTTAATTTAAGTGAGAGGTGAGTAAAAGTGAATCCCATTTGTGTCAACGTATATAATAGTTCAATAGAATCCTTCCCCCTCCTCTTACCAGAGCTCCTTATAATAGAAGAGAATCGAATGGATTGGGATTGAATGGATAGGATGATAGAGCTTTTTCTTGATAGCAAACCCCGCTATAAGTGGTTGATACGCATATAATAGACTGGGCAGCGTATCTAACTGAGAAAGGAATGACCTGATTCAATAGCTAGGGAGTGAGAGAGGTGTTCTATCAGTGAGATGGTTAGATATTGAAGCAGTGCTAGATCCTATTGGATACGGATTTGGTGTCTATCTCTGCATAGGGAATAACGGAGCAGCTGAATGGAAAAAGGCACATGTACTTGATAGTGGTCGGAACTGTACCTCATGGTGCGTGCCCCCTCCATAGAAATAGTGAGGGCGTTCCTTGGGTGTAAGACTTGGTGGAGTGGGCCTGGGCTTCATTCCGCTAGCATGGCGGCCGGTATTAGTGAATTCGGGACCATCATAGCAAAAACAAACTGAACCATCGTAGCAGAAACAAACTAGTTAGGCCCGCCCTCCGACCATTGCACCTCTTCTGCTGGCGGCCAGATCCAAGCATTCGGACTTCCCATCCCGCCCGTTGTTGCTGCTCTCTCACCCATGTCCGATATGTCCCAACGAATGGGGATGATAATAGGGGGGAACAAATGAAGAATAGGAAAGGCGGCTCTTTAATAATAGGCGCCATATCTGGAGTGAAATGAGTAGGTCGGGGTAGAGATGGGGTTCCATCACCAGTAGGATTTGGTTGTCCTCGCTCACTCAACTAGAAATGGGGGATCCATGGGCAGGCAGGCATGAAACCCAGAACGATTAGGAATGTCGATCCGCTCCCCTCTCGATTATCATTCAAGGGCGGCTTGGCTCGGCCTATTGATTCACCAAACTAGAATACTGGATTGAAAAGGTGCTCGACGTTACTAGCGGGGGTTATTGTATAGAAGGGGGGAGTTTGCCTTGTAATGGGAGTAGCAATGTCGGAATGGTGATAAGAGTAGGAATGTTGAAACGAACCCCTCCCTATTTTTCATCCCCGCGCTACTATCATCAACGGTGGAATAATCGCTAGCTGAATCTGAACTCTAGAACTGAGTCGAGCCATTTCGATAGGAATAGGAGAGGCAATCCCCCTACCATATCTCATCTATCGATCATCCAAGTTCCTAATGATTCTATGAGTTCCGAAGCATACCTACTTCTTGAACCAATTGCTTGCTTGCCCGGTTCGGAGGCGAGATGCTTGCCTTTGAAGCTAACCAAGATGTGAAGGGGTCGACTCTGTTTCGTGTTCATCCGAAGAAGCAGATGCGTCAACACTCCTCAGGGCATGAAGCTGATTAGCCAATTCTAATAGTAGGGGGTCCCGATAGTGAGCTGCAATAAAAGGTTCGCATCCACACTCGAATACAGAGTCGAATATTGACCGGTTTCAATAGGGGATGTGCCTATTCTATTCCGTGCATCGATGCTCTCCTCTCATTCGTATCTATGGATCTGCTTAGACAAATCGAGAAGGCAGTTGCTTCAGATAAAAGATGGAATGTAGCCTCCCCCTTATTTCGTATCGATAGATCAATAAAGGCCAGGGCCCCAGGTTATCATTATTTGAGCCCCCTGCCTTTGGATAATAATAGTGGGGCAGTGGCAGAGTTACTACGCGTTCCGAACCAGTGTATCCCTTCCGCCACCCCCAATCTCAGTTGCATCTACCGGATGTGTGTACCCGAACCCACTAACTGAACCATTTGCCAGCCATCTCGCCCCCACCTTTTCTGAATCTATCGAAAGAGAATCGAATAGGGCCTCAGCTATCACTAACTATTGCCTCTATTAGAATAGTAGGGCCGATCCCTTAGTAACAGTAGGGGCCGGGGGTTTATTATGAGTAGGGTTTCAAATAAGGCCTTAAATCGAGCGAGAATAGGGGCTGTTTTTGCTGGGTTGTTTGCCCTGCCCGCTTAAACAATGATAGGGCACCCGGGAATAAATAATGGTTAATCACCCCAACCAACCCTTCTAACTAGTCCTAGTTGTCCCCTCATTCCTATCGGTTAGCTCCAATATATAGAGAGAGAAAGCCACCCACCTTCGAAATAGAGGAATAGGAGAGGCCTACCCCCATTTATTTAAGCCATGATGGAATGGACTGGTTTTGAACGAGATTAGTGAAGTTCGTCGTCGATCATCAGCGCCCCTTACTTAATAGAATCAAGAGAAAGTGTGGATTGGCTGGCCCGGAACCAGCTCGCTTCTATCTGCCCATCCCCTATCTGCCCGCACTTTCTAGCGGTTGGGTCATTATTATTTATTCAAGTTGCGTCGACCCACCCTAGAGTATCATAGATAGACATGGACCCCCTACTATTACTATTTAAGGCCCCATCTAGAATCCCTCTATGGAAACAGAATGATGCCATTATGGGTTCACTGCCATTACGGACGAAATCCATCCGGATCCACTTCCTGACCTAGAAATCCCGTGTGTGCGGAGGAAAAAGGACTGGCACGCCTGGCTCAACCGGAATAGTAGTGGGTGGTATTATGCATAGTAATCATACCGGCGGATATTTCGATTATCCGCCGCTTACTACTCCCTCCATCCCTTTATCAATCCACACATCCCCCCCAATAGTAGGCAGTCTCGACCTGCTTTCAATCGGAAGTTGTTAATACGTAGATAATTTCGATTTCAACGCCCTATTATTATCCAATTAGTGACAGGGATCAGTATTGATATTGTGATGGCTGAGAACGAGGAACAAGTGATTGATGCAGCACTCTTTGGTACGAATTAGAAAGGCGGTATGGCTGGTACTGCGAATCCCAATCTTGCTTCCGCGAATAATAATCGAGAGGGGCTGGCAAGAGGGGAACTTGTGCCCATAGCTTCGATTCAGTGAGGGAGTTCCATGACCCCACCTGCATTACAAGGGAGAGATAAGAAATCTCGTAAGATTGTGTTTGCTGATCCGGGAGATACGAATGGTAAACGAGATCCAATTTGGAATCTCTGCTACCTTGTTGATAGGGAAGGGATGAATTAGGTTGCCATACGAAGCGCCCTCCAATAGTTCCCAGTAAGAACTTCCCCACTACTTATACAGGGGTTGACGATTGGGAATAGTAGGGGAATTAGGAATAGTGAGGCGTTTGCCCAACAATGGATAAGAATGTTTCCAGGGAACCAGTTGGTTCAAGTAAGTCCCCCATCATGTCATAGAAGGAACTCGTTCTTAGAGAGCTGGGGGCGAGCGGTTGATTTGATAATAGAAGGGCTGCTGTCTTTTGTTAATCAGCCTTACCAACAAGTACTTGCATCCCCTTATCATTATCATTAGGGCGTTCTAATGATGGAAGGGGATTCGAGTATGGAGAATGAAGCGGTGGGCCAGCTTTATATGGATAGGGCGGGGCAGGGGTGAGAGATAACATGAAGTGCTGATCGCAACCGCTTCTGCTCCAGTAATCCCGTGAAAGTAGATGGGTCCATCAGCTTGGAGTTCGCACGCACTGGTTCTGCCCTACCGTTACTAATTGCAGGCTAAGGAGGGGTTGGATCTACAGGCATATGAGGAGAATAAGTAACGATAACAGGTTTCATTCAAGGCTCACTCGGAATCGCTCACTTCCTTTCCCTTGATGGATAAAGCTATTATTTGATATCGATCTAACTAACTGATAGTAAAGCCCTCTCCACTAAAGATATTTATTTACAGGCAGCTAGCCCTCGATAGAGATATTCAATAGTAATAGTGATTTATTCGAAGCTGATAAGGGGCTTTCCATTCCTACCTTCAATGGATAGAAAGGGATTGTTTATCAAATGCCCGATCCAAGTCACCAACCCTCGTTTCCTGACCAACCAATTACGAATCGAACAAAGGTCATGGGAGAATAATAGATTTGTTTAAAGGACCTTCTATAGAGGGGGATAGTGCCAGCCTTTACTAGAAGCCTACCCTATAGACAGTTTACTAAATACCAACGACTTGTACTAGTAGGAGCTAGGAATAGAATGGAATGGAATCGAAGAGCCGGGGACAGGAATCTACCCGAATAGAATCGTTTTTACTAATCCACCCGGCCAATCTCCCATCCCCCGGGTTGAACGCCAATCTCCTCTATTCCTATCAAACGGAGAAAAGCACCTCCTATTGAGGCCTATCTACAACAGGCCCTTCGTTTCCTTCTATGACAGATAGCTTTTTGAAATGCCAGCCCCCCTTTCCATATAATGATTCTATTTGAAGCGCCCCTCCTATTGAAAAGCAACTATTGAACTGGAACGGGCCAACACACTTTTCATTCACCCCTCCTATATCCATTACTACCTACCCGCATAAAGGGAAGGGATCGGTTCATTATCAAAGGGGCGCGGGGCCCCATTTCTTTATTAGGGGCCATCCCTTCATTAATGAGAAGGAGGGGCTAGAGACTCATCGATTAGCTAATAATCGAAGCTTGAATAATAATAGGGGACGGAAAACTCATACTAGGAGCAGGAGCTAGGAATAGAATGGATTAGATTAGAAGAGCCATACACCGGAATGGAAAGGAAGAGCAATCTACCCACCACATCAAATCCGCCTAAAAACTTCCCCTATTAATTAGTAAGACGGAAAAGAATGATTGAATATGAGAGCGACAGGCTCTTTCTTCCAATTCTTGTATGGAAGGGGTGAGGAGTTGGGCACTTCTTTCTCAATTTTATTCTTCCATCAATTCCCCGACCTATCCCAGGAGTGCCTGAAGGCCCAGCACCTCGCGAATCTCCCTATTCTAATCGGAATGAAATTCACATTTTTTTAAATAATGAATCCGTTCAATAAAGAATGGAATGAAGTGCTTACAAGAATCATTGGTGCGCTCCATTTCAAGACCCAATTTCTTATGCAAACCGCCGGTTCGGTTCAGCCCGCTGAATATCTTTTCTCAGTACAGTAAGGAATACGGGTTTCCTGTTCCCACCCATCCCCCGCTTTAGCTCACAAACCGTCGGGATAGCCGAAGTGGAGCAATTAGTACCGTGGATTATGGTTGTGGCACGAGTTACCAATTCGCAACATTATGAGTGGTAAATATTCACTAGATTCTCTAGGAGTTATACCCGGGCCCTATACCCGTACAGGTAGGGTAGGGTGAGCCGGAGGGACGGGGTAGGGTTTCGGCAACTTCCCGATAGTTGTAGTAGGGGCGAATCTTCCCGAAGTACCCCTTCAGTCAAATGATAGAGAGTGCTCAGATTTGGTCAAGTGATAGATAGTGCTCAGAGATCCACGGGTATTTGACTGGAACTTGTGAGTTGCCAGGTTGGTCGAGACTACTCATCCATACTGGGAGGTCAACCCATGGATTCTTTACTTCACCTTCAGCCCCACTATTCATGAAAAGTTCGGCCTCATGGAAAGCGAAATA
The DNA here is from genome assembly GCA_028583015.1 of Wollemia nobilis. Taxonomy (NCBI): domain Eukaryota; kingdom Viridiplantae; phylum Streptophyta; class Pinopsida; order Araucariales; family Araucariaceae; genus Wollemia; species Wollemia nobilis. The sequence goes on along the minus strand of JAQPPZ010003589.1, from coordinate 5,030,156 downwards.
AGTTGCTGGCTCCATCTATCACTGATACGTAGAAGAAACAGTAGAAGGCGGACGGGGGCTAGAAATGGGTGTTGGCTCGCCCCCTACCATTACATCAATTCAAGCCGGATCGAATCAGGGTTACTTTTAATGGGGCATGCTCGAGAGTAGTGCCTTATCTATGTCCAGGGTAGGCTTATATAATCGAGAGGGGGTGGGCGCCAGCTTATTGCAACAGTAGGGGCCGGCATCTAGCCAGTCCGAATCATCCATCCAGGCGCATCAATCACAATTCTATGTTTCGACCCTATTTATTCCCATTCCTGCGCTCCCGGGAGAAAGGAGGGGGACCGCCCTACACGATTAGGGGCATTTACGAGATAGTAATAGGAAAGGCTTTGTATAAATAGGGCAAGCACTTTTGATAATAATTCTTGCGGTCCACAGGTGGGGAATGGGATAGATTTGAATCGCATCACCAACCCAACTATTAGGGTTTTAGGGCCTTGTATCTTTTGGGCAATATCCGTTTATCGGTGAGATATGGGGAACAAGAAACGAACCTTCTGCTTCAAGGAATAGGGGTACTCCTGCCGTATCTACTCTTTGAAGTAGGCTGGAATCATAGTCATCGGGAGATGAGGGGTAATCGCCAACCTTCTCTTTGATTCGAGTAAAGGGGAAGCAGTTGAAACTAATCTTTTCTTCTCCTACCCCAGTGGAACGGAACAGGTAAGGAATCATACCCCAACCTTTTGTCTCTTGTATCAGGGTTGAATGAAGAAGGTTTTGACAAGGAATTGATTCTACTAATTATGGTAAAGATTCGATACTTCTTTTATTGCCATCGGTAGGTCTTAGATTCGAGATGTGAACTAATACAGCTCTAATCCTACTCTCTATTCGCCCCTTCACGGGAAGGCTAATCGAATGATTCCTTGCCCCTTTGTCCGGCTAAAGGGAATAAAGCCCCACCTAACTATAATTAGTCTAGCCTCACCTTTTGGGAGGGGTTTCTTTTTAAATCATTCATCTAGGGTCTTACCCTACCAATCCATTTCCTCGGCAGCTGTGGCTCGGAAGGGATAGCTTATTCATAGTCAAAACTGAATAGGGAGAGATTGGGGTTGACATCACATTGACAAAACCGGATCAGAGGTTATCTTGTAGCTATAAAGACTTGATTTCCCACCATTCGTCGGTCCAACCCCGGAGCTGCCCCCTGGTTCGATACATGACACTCATCCCATCCTAGGAAGTATTCTATTGACTCTGCTGTGTCCCCCATGTGCCGGGTCCAACCCTCCCCCCCTGTGCCCAGCAACGTGCCTCATAGCTCACCATCTCAGATCCTCTGGTTACATAGTATATCCCAGTACCAAATAAATACGATTCCCTTGTTCATCTTGAATCAGCACCGGTACCACGGGCAGAGGGAGCGAAACGAGCGTGGTAGCACCCCTTACAGCTATGGATTGAGATCCGACCCATGGACAGATACATATCCCGGTGGAACAGATTAGCCAACCAGAGAATAAGGTATTAGTGAAAGGGCTAGCCATCGTATACTAATATTCCCATACCAATGCTGGTGAGGAGGATAGGAGATAAGGGAGAGAATACTGGTAAGAAATCATAGTGATAGGAATAAAGGGCCCACCCTATCTGAATAGTAGTCATTGAAGGAATCAATCGTATACCACCTCTTTCCAAACTACCCTATCGCAAGGAATAGAGACCTAGTTTACCAAGTGAAGTGAAGGAGGGATTATGCGTGAAGAATAGATACTTAGTTTACCGAGTGAATAAACCACTAATAACAAGACTCATTATACTAGACTTCTCACATACGTGTCAACTTGTGTCTAGTGCCTACGAACCCCAGAACTAGCCCGACATTCCCATATTATTGGGAGAGAGAAACGCTCAGGCCCGATAGGAAAGGGAGCGCTTACTATTCGTATCCGCCGGCTGCTACAGAGGGATGGGGTTTAGCTCTTCAGTTCCAAGGTTCAGAGAGAGGGCGTTCTGGAATGTGACAAAGTGGTGGGTTGGCGAGAAGCGTGAATCGATTTCAATAGATACCTGCTTTTGTGGGTATCTGATGAATGATTCAATAATGCTGATCTCTGATTGGCCCTCCCTGTAGGCTGGGAATCGGTAAGCACCCTTCTCTCCGGGGAGAGAGCATTACTCAACCAAGCTCCAGTCCCGCACTCGCTTTTCAGGTCACCACCTCTAGCTACCTTTTTGATCCTGCACCCCATACCAAGGGGGGAATTAGAGAGACAGATCACCCGCACTCAACTTGTTTTTCGAATCTCTATCATTATAGGTAATAACGAGTGCTTTTTTCTCCCCTCGAATAATCATGGGAAGTTGGATTGTGTCTGCTAGACGGGAAGGGACATCTCTACGGAGATAGGTTATTACATGCGCCGACCAATGAGTCCATTATCTACGTATCAACAGCAGGAAGCTTATCTTCTATTATCGAAATATTTATCTGGGAATGGGGAGGGAAGCGCTTATCCATAAAGGCGGAACTTCTTATAGAAATTCTACCCCTTCTTCGTTACAGTGGGTCAGCCCTTAAACAATGGTAGGGGGTCGGACAGGAAGTTATGCGGATCTCGACCCGGCTCTCACTCGACACAAATGGTACCTTCATAATAGGCCCGCCCTTGAATCGAGAATTCCATTCAATTAAAGGGTATCCGCTCCCCACTCCTACGAATAAACCAGATCTTTGTTTCTCTTAGCGGGACGAGGTAATCCAACTCTTTCATTCTAGTGGCGACGCATATAGCAGATCATTCAAATTGCCTCCGGGGCATCCATCTGGGAAATGAGACTCATTGATACGTATCTCAAATTGTGCCTATGATAAAGGGAAGGTTTTTGTACTGCTAGCTGTATAGCCAAGGGGGAGACCCCCAATTATTCCATTTCGTCGAATGGAGCTCCTACCCTTCAATAACAATATTTTATAAGGGGCAGCCCGGAGGGGTAGCTACCACTGGAAAGGTAGGTACCGCTATTATCTACATATCAACAACCCCCTCTACCAATAAATGATAATCTCGTACTTGCTCCTCCTATTCCACATTCTCGTTCCTTCTCCCCCTTTTACTGGTAAGGGGTTTCTGGGGGAGTGCATTGACATCTAATAAATAATGGCATCACCGCCCCTGGTTCCTCCTAGTCGTTTAGCATCACAGGCATGTACCTCTTCTACTTCGTGCGCCAGCTAATGCCAAATGAATGGTGGGTGGGATTTGGATCCTCTCTATCCCGATGCACGAGAGAGACCCATTTATCTCGATGCACGAGAGAGACCCATCCAATTTCATGATGAGCCTCACCTTGCAAACATCTGATTGATTGATTGATTGAACCACGAATGATGAATAGAGTGAGCTATCTCCCCGTTGCTTGTCTTCCATAGAGGGGGGGGAAAGTCCATGAAATGCCCCTTCTCTCTTGGGCTTCGCAACCGAGACCTTGACCCGGGCTCAACGATAGATAGGAGCCGGTAATCACCTCTCAATGAAACTCCACCGGTTGTTGGGCCGATCTATTCCAGTTGGGTCAGCACTCGAACGACCAACTCTGAATGAGCCCCTTAAATTAATTTATTAATTTCTAATAAATAGGGCAGCCGGCCATTATTTATCAATCTAGCCGATGCAAAGCATAAAAGCTCCGTTCTCTCTGAAGGGACTGACATCACCTCTAATCCAAGATTCCCAGCCGTTCTCTATTATTAATTGCCCGTTAATAAACAAAGCTATTCCTGCCCGCCCCTACTATTACTTTCGGGAAGCAGCTCCCCGGATAATGCACTGGCGTTTGGACGGTTCTCTCTTGTTGCCCTCGATAGGGGTTGGTCTTCCTGTGGCAACTATCTATTCCTTGACAATCGATTCATGCAACTCCGATAAAGCACTCTCAATATGCCGACTTCCTGTTATACAATACTGAGAAGAATCGTATTGGGGAGATGTTTGACTAAACCAACACTGTAAGCTTCTCTAGGTGGCCATCTATCCCCCTGCCTAATGATTCAGGACTTGGCTAACTGGGGCTGATCCGCTCAAACGATAGGCACCGGAACCGGATTGTGGAAGAACTGAACCCCCTTTTCTATCCAACCAATGGAAAGCATAGCCCCTACTATTAGAATGAGGCAATGTTTACCCCGGAGATGCACTTCCATGGATCAATCATCTCATACTTCTGTCTGAACCTTGGTCCCTGAGCTTTCCGGTACAGCACTCGCTTTTCAGTGAATATCTCATCTCGTTAATACGTAGATGATGGATTGGGATGGGGCGAAGCAAGAATATACGGGACTACTGTTAGAAAGTCGACTCACACCTGCCAAATGATCAATGAGGGCGGAGGAATAAGGGCTTGAGAATGAAGAAGCAGAATGAGAAATAAGGCGGGACTTAAATAAGTTGACCAACGTATGTTGCTTGCCCTATCCACCCCAGTTCATATATATCTCCGTAAGGTTGGTGATCGATCCCACCCATTCATAAAGCCTTCTTTCTGGGTCACTATTATATACGTTGCTCCACTCTACTATACCCTACGTGTAGTATAAACTTGAATGAATGAGTTGCATTTATAAAAAAGAAGAAAATGAATTGAATCTCCTTTCACAATGATTTTCTTTGAATACCCTTCTTCTTTACACCCCTTTCTAGCTCTATCCCATGGAGGAGCCGAATGAAATTAAAATTTTATGTTCGGTTCTGAATTAGAGACGTTAATCAACGTCGACTATAACCCCTAGCCTTCCAAGCTAACGATGCGGGTTCGATTCCCAAATGATCTACGCGACTATTGAAGTTGCGGTAGGAATAGACTGAACGCGACTCCTTACGTTAAAGATCACTTTCAGGGGATAATGTATGTTTGGGATTTCGAGATAACGGGGTGGTTTTTATCGCGGCCTGTACTCATTGGTTAGGGACCTAGGAGCCCGTTAGGGCTTTGAGTATTTGGTGTTATTTCGAGGCTGGCTGGAGATGACCACGGCGAGAGTACTAGTTTGGGGGGAACCGCGTAAACAAATGGTTCTGTGGCTTTAAAAACCACGGGAGGGGTAACATTTCCTTCGAAACCAAGCTCCCACCACTTTTGGTTAATCCGCCTCCCAACACCATCTGCTCAGAGTAATACAGGCATTGTAAATCTCGCCTTTTATTCTCCCCAAGACAGCATTATCATCCTAAAGTGATTTGTAGGGATAGGTATATTCCGGCTCCTCTATTTGGATATCGTTTTTCAAGTAGGGCAAATTTGGGTACACTGGAGATATACTGTGTTGACGGGACCCACGTCTTAAGAGGGGGATTTCTGGTAAAAAGGATTTCCGTATCGAAAGGGATTTCCGGTAAAAAGGATTTCTGGATTGAAGGTCGGTATTTCCGGTAAAAAGGTATTTCCGGTAAAAAGGATTTCTGGTAAAAAGGTATTTCCGGTAAAAAGGATTTCTGGTAAAAAGGTATTTCCGGTAAAAAGGATTTCCGGATTTAAGGATTTCCGGTTCCCCTTTTTCGGATTTCCTTCCATCCGATTTCCTGATTTCCGGTTCCCCTTTTACGGATTTCCTTCTATCAGATTTCCTTCCCTTTAAGGCGGGGGGTACACTGGCATCAACCAGGAACTCATGGAAAGGAGCAAACCCGGGGGCTTGGTCATTAAGGGCTTGGTATAAGGGACTTTGTATTAGGGGCTTGGTATTAAGGGGGGTGGTTCATCGCCACTGATACATAATAGGTTCTTTAACACATCTTTAATACGTATATAATTCGACATATTAAATCCTCTATAGACATCTATTTCATACTAAAGGGATCTATCTTTAAGGCAAGGAGGGATAAAAGCCCATGACAACTTGGAATAAGTAATCCTCCCTTCGGTCGGGAGGTATTTCTTAGTTTCCCTTCGGGGCATCCGAATAGCAACAAGGTTGATATTTTCATTTATCGATTATTACCCCCTTTTTAATTTAAAAAGAGCATTCCTCTTTGAATTAAAAGGCATTGAACCTTTTATCTTTTCCGAGCCTATTATATACGTATTAACAACTTCGGGTTGGTCGAGCCCGGCATTCTTATTACCTTTAGTAATAACGCGAGGGTTGTTATTGATAAGCGAGTGCTTATCCCTATAGTGGGGGCACTCTCCATCTCCCTCTTAAGATTATAGATAGAGAGGACCCGGTCGAGCCCTCTCCCCATTTAATTTAATTCAATTTAAAGGTCCCTCGGCTTTTGCCCTTTTAAATGGTGGGGAGAGAGCCCTCACCCTCTCTATTTTAAATACGGCCTTAAAATTTCTAAAGGTAAGGTTCGGAGTAGCTCTCGCCTTTTATAAGCCCCGACCCATTCATATTTCAAAGGTCGGCCTACCCCAAATAAGACTACCGATATAGAGGTCTCCCCTCCCTATCCTAAGGCTTACCCGAAATAAGACTACCGATATAGAGGTTTCCCCTCCAAGTATAATATTTTAAAGGTCGGCCTACCCCAGTAGGACCAGAGCAAGTAAGACCAGAGCAAGGTTTCCCCTACAAGTATAATATTTTAAAGGTCGGCCTACCCCTGCCGAAGCCCACTAGATATTCTACCAAAAGCTAGGGAAAGGCTTTTTGATGGGATTACTGGGAATATCAGCTATACCAACTACCAAGGAAAGGAAGGGAAGGGAATATACCTACCTACCACACGAGAGCTTTTAAAGAATCCACCTCTCGAGGCCCTCTCTCTTTCTAAAGGGAAAAGAGAGCATTTTAAAAGAGGGGTTATTTATTAAAGAGAAGAGGAAAGGTTTTAAAGAGCTTTTAACGGGATGGGAGTTTCCCTTTTGAAAATAGAGAGGTTGGGAGCTTTATCTTAAAAGCTCTCCTCTCCTCTCTAAAAATATGAGGGTAGGGGGAGGGCCTCATCATATAGAATTAATATCTTATTACGGAAGAGAAGCTTTTTAAGGGAATGCCTAATCTAGAGAGGGAAGGTTATTACACAGAAGGAAAGGGAAGGATTGTTATTACACAGAAGGAGAGGGAAGGTTTCGTCCCCTATCGGGAAGGGAGTATAACCAAAGTATAGGCATTACCCCTCTATAAGGATTATATTCATTGTATTCAATATTAAGGATGGATAGCAAGGGAAGAAAGACGAGGAATCCTACCTCCAGGGAAAGCGATTACTGCCTTTAAGAGATCGCTGGCCCTCTGCCCTCTGTTTTAAAAGCAAAGCTGGAAAGCCTCTCTATTTTAGAAGGGCGAGGTATACCAACTACCAGGGAAAGGGAATGTACAGAAGGAGAGAGAGAAGGATATACTATCGGAAGGCCCTTTAAATATCATTTAGGGAACTTCTAAACTATCAGAGAGGAATAACACACTCAAGACGATCAGACGATTTACCTAGATACAGACAATAGAGAAGGTATTATTTAATCACCTGGCAAGTTGCGTTGTGCTGGCTGGGCTGGCTTGCTTGCTCGCTTGCTTGCTCGCTCGGGCGAGGGCGAGGGCGAGGGTTTACCCTCCTTATCTTAAGGTTTCCCCTTAAAGAGCATTCCATCAAAGCAGGGGTCTACCCTAGCGTAATTCAAGGGATTCCTTTATCCACGCTATATTCAATTACATGGAGGGGAAGGCCTTATATACGCTATATCCCATACCCGAACACAAGGGATTATGGATCCGTAATTCAATACCCGGAAAACCCTCAAAGTTAAAACAGAGAGCGCGGGCTTGGCTTTGGCTTTTAATAGAGGGGAGGGTAGGGGGGGAGAGCCTTTTGGCTCTTTGCGGCATTTCCCGGTTCTGGGGCCGAGTCGAGAGGGGGAACGGGCCTCCGTGCCCTTCCAGCTCGCTCTTGAAGACCTTTAAGGCGGTGCCCGGATCGGCTAGGGTCTTCTTCCTGGCCGCTTAAGCCTTTGGATTGGAAGATCTTTCTCATGCTCCTTCTTCCCGGGTAGGAACAATAGTGGGGGTTCGAATCCTTCCTTAACAGCTTTTTTCAATTAGAGAAAGTCTCGATCGGGAGGATCGATTGAAGAAAGGGTCCCCAGCCTTATGCCCTTTACCTTTAAAACAGGGGGTTCAAATCTTTTGGTGGGTTTATCCCCTTTCACTTTCGGATTCAATAGGTAGGAAGTCGCCACCCGACCTACTGATCAATAGTCAGGGCGTGTCATGGGACCCTGACGAGTTTACCTTTTAAAAGATTCTCTCCCAACTAGATTATAGATAGAGAGCTTTAAAAGGCCGTCTAAGTAAGGTAAGGTTCTTCCTCTTCTTCCCCACCCTAAAGGCCCTTCCCCCTCGGAGATGTCGGAGAAGCCAAATGAGATCCCAGAAACTCATAATGATTCGCCTTTGGCTACTCAGATGTCTCAGTTCGCCTTTTAAAACTGAAGCTGGCCCCTATTCATTGAAAAGAAGTGGTTGGATACGCCGATCGGAGACCCGCGAATCACTTTTAAAAAGGTCTCTCTCTATGCCGCCTTTTCCGGAAGCGTCCTTCCCCTCTCAATGCCCGAGCATCCATCCGATACTTTAAACGGCATTGAAACGGCGTCATTGAAGCGTACGCCCAGCCGTATGAATATAATCGGACTTGACGTCATTTCCACCTTTCCCCGGCATAGTCAATCTCCATTTCCTCTAGCCTCTCTATATAAGGATGCTTCAGTTCACTAAGTCCTGAAATGGCGGCAATCGTCCCAGGCCCTCTCTGTTTTAAGGTAAAAGCCAGAAAACCTGAAACACCGCCATCGCCCTTTATTCGTTTAGGTACCTGCGACTCCCTCTTTTTAAACCTTTTTATAAGGTATATACGCTTTTGACAGACTCAAGACGGGAATGTTGTCGAAGGTTAGATCTAAGGCCCTTCCTATTTCTCAGCCCTTCCTATTTCTGAGGCGGATCGATCACTGGAAAGGGGATAGAGAGCGTTCCTTGCTTGGGATATAGTTATGTGAAGTAATGAAAAGTAAATCAATGCTTGTGAATAAAAAGCATCCAATGCCATGCATTACTACACCCATCTCGACATGCATTCCGATCGATACTTTAAACGGCATTGAACCTGCCTTGGCTTTATCTAAATAGGGGTCGGGAAGGCCCTTTTTACCTCTCACTGAGAAAGGCAGGTCGAATGAAAGGGAACGGCCTATTCCCCACAAATCCACAGGTCAAATGTTATCATAAACTACATGTCGGGCGCGAGAAGCCCCAGGGTTATGTTCGTAGGGGCAGTGCTTTCTCCCTTTTAAAATAGAGAGATGGGTTGAAGCCTTACCTTAAGAGTGCCGTCGCGCCGATTCCCCGATTCTGAACCGCCTCTTTCACCTTTAGAATAGAGAGCTTTGATCCACATTTGAGAATTACCTGGGAGATGAGATCCCCTCTCTTTTCAAAGCGATCCGTTAGACCTTTCTTTATATAGAGAGGAGAGGAGATCAAAAAAGCCTTAAGTATCGACCGCTCTCTATCTATAATCGATCGACCGTTTTTTTAAGAGGCTGTTGAGCTGGTCTCTCGATTATATACGTATTAACAACTTGACGATTTCGACAGGTGAGTACTGGGCGTTTAAAAGGCCCTTTCCTGGCCCATAGATCTACTCTCCTTAATGGTATAAGGTCTTAAAGATCAGAGCGGGCGGGATTCAGGTTCCCTTCGTTCCATCTCCGTTCCCTTGTCGTCTTCTCCCATCCCCGGTTCAACTGGTTCCACTCAAGCTGTACCTTTAAAACAACAGAGGTCGCCCTCATCTCATCTCATCTCTAACTAAAAGGGGGGGGCTCGAGCCCAAGCTCCAAACCATGGTGGATCCGTCGTCTATACTCTAAGCTCCTCTCTTTAAACCAAAGCAGCTTGCTCGCCCTTCCCTACCGGTTCCGGTTCTCCTTCTTCCCGGAAGGTTCCATGTTCATTCAGCCGGTTTATAGAAAAATAGTTTTCCGCTTATTTATTCAAAAGAGAGGGGCGCTCTCCTCCCCTCTCTATTTCAGAGCAAAGCAAAGCTGTCCTTCCCGCTCCACCGCTCTCATATAAGCTGCCGGCTCTTTAAACCCTCGGTTGGTTCTCATTCTACCCCTCTAATGGGAAAGGTGGCTTAGAATTAAAAGGGTTGATTCCGATTCTTCACTGACGCTTTCTGGAGCATCTTTCTTTCTCTTCCCTCCATGGATAGAGAGCCTGGCATTTCACCTTTTTTCGATAACGAGTCAATTATGGTAGTATTAACGACTTCCCCTTACCTCTCTATCTCCCCCTCTATCTCCCCTTTTAGAAACAGAGAGGGGGAAAAAGAGAGGGGGAAAAAGAGAGGGCGAGTGCTGGTTTCTTTAGTCCCCCGATTCGAAGAGAATTTGAAAGCGAAGTGACGCGCTCTCTATTTTTAAAGGGGAATAAACGTTCCTACTTTCGAGGAAGATGCTCCCCGCCTGCCCATCTCTCCGATCGTATCTCCGCCGGGCCGTTAATGAAAGGGCATGCTTGAAATGTGCCGGTCGGGCTGCATGCACCCATGATTATCTACTAAATAGGATTCATCCATGCTTGACCGGGAGAGGAATCGACCGGACCGTAAGCCACTCGACCGAAAGCCGTCACAATAACTCTGGGGCCGTTCTCTTTTGCCTTTTAAAAGAGGGGGGGGCCGTCCTCCTGCTGTTAGGTAGCTTAAACGCTGAGCCGGGCCGGTTCTTATATAAGGCCGGCTTTGATGACATACCACTGGGTGTGAGGTGTCCACTGTCGCGATTGGGATGAACGAATGAATGGTCAGTTGGCTTATTACTAAAGAATCCGAACCCTTAATTCAATTTAATTTAATTTAAGGTGCGACCGGGAGGTGCTCAGGTATTTGGTGAAAGAAGAACGAAGTGCTGCAGAGATTCGGGGTGGGCCAGATCTAATCTCTAAGTGAAGTGAAAGGAGGGCCCTACTATTAATAGGTGGGCCAGTGAGCGCTTTAAGGACTAAAGGCCCCACATGAAGAGATCATATCACGTATATAATAGACGAGTCGCCATCCGCCATCTCTTAGGAAGGCCGAAGGCAAAGGCCCTACAACTATAGAAAGGGGGGGGTGGGGGGTCGAGTGAACGTTTCACTTTTTAGCTAGTCATATTATGCTAGAGATATCGGTAGGACACAGCTGCGGAGGGGAGTTCTTTTATCCTTCGATCTCGTCTCGCTGAAGCATGCATTAGCGGGCTGTTTTGGTTTCAACCCGAGCCTTTTTTCATCGAACAGCGCCTTATTTGCATCTTTCAACGTATCTTGAAACCTGAAGCAGCGCCCCTTATTTGCATCTTTCAACGTATCTTGAAACCTGAAGCCCATTAGTTCGCTCCCACCCCCACCCCCTCCTTATATAGTTGGATCCCATCCCACTCCTTTCAAACTTTAATACTCAGTTCATTGCCAACGTAAGCTTTAGGGCGTTGTGACCAAAGCCCTATCCTAACGGTCCCCCTACTATGGAGAATTAATAGTGAGATCTATTCGAAAGGTTCGTCCGCTGGTGCCATACGTATAGATGAGTTGGGAGCGGGCGAATCCCCCTGCCTATGGGGTATCCTCATTAATCTAGTCTAGCCCCAAGTGGCGGTTGGTCGAGAGGAATGGATAGGAACGTGAGGGCGCCATAGGCTTCTAACGGAAAGTCCAAAACCAATCACCATTACTAACCATCTCTTGGCTCTCCACTTGCTCGGTAATAGGAAGTATGTTCCGGAGTGTCCAAAGCGAGCGATGGAAGACCGAGGGCAGGCGCATCTACACCCAAAATAGCCGGTCACTAGAGTGAGTTAGTGAGTCAATCATAGCAAGCTTCCAGACATGGTGGTTTCGTGCGGAGACAGATAATCGAATTCGGAAAGCGGAAAGCGAGGCCGGTACTATGGAGCGAGACAGAGGAACAAGAGAAAGCAGTCGCTCGCTCATGGCACAAAGTTTCGGGTTGAGTTCTTTTTAGTATAGTAAAGCGCTATCACTGCACTTCCTCTCCCGAGTTATTACATCTGTAATATGAAGTCTAAGGCCCTCGCCCAGTATAGTCGGGGTGAGACGTATAGATGTGGGAGAAATAAGCCGCCTTGGTGTGCCTTTCCCATTCGCTCAAAAGTCGTGCAAGGATGAATTACGACTCATCGCTCGCTGGGATACTTCGCAAAACTCCGCCGTCTCCGGAATTGGTTGAAGTTTCTACTACTACTATTACTTGATCCATTCTATCTCCTTATTGATCCATTCCTCCTTTTCCTTTTCAATCAATAAAAGCGATCCATTCTTTTTTCCCATCCTTTTCCAAATATCATCTCACAAGGGCGGGCCTTCGAGATAGTTGAGTAGCCAGCACCGGCGAGACCCAACAGAAGGCAACCCTGATTCCCGGCAACCCTGATTGGGAACTCCTCATTTCGACCAGTTTCAAGCGAGTTCCTCTCCCTATCTATCCTAAGAGCCCCCTCCTCTCTCCCTTTCTTAAGAGCAACTTTAGTCGCTCACTCCCCCCCCTCCACCTCCTCATACAGTGGGATAAGTTGATAAGTTTCTAAGTTGATAAGTCGAAGCTTCTCTCTCCCGCCTCTCCGACAAGAGCATTAACGAGTCGAGTCCTATCTCCCTCTCCCTATCTTAAGAGCTAAACCAACAAGAGCATTAACGAGTCGAGTCCTCTCTATCTATTATGCACTCGACTTGTATATAAATAGGTTTAGCTCGGCCGGGAGAGATCATTTCTCTTAAGAGGCTTGCTTCTCCCTCGAATTTACTTGGGTTCAAGGGGGCGGGCTTCTGGGATTATCTAAGGCACCTGGTTAATGCTCCTCCCCTTTTAGGACTGAGTGCTCCTCCCCGTTAATGGGTTAATGCTTCTACCTACCGCTGGCTACCTACCCACAACTGGTTAATGCACCGATTATCTATGTTAATGCTTCTACCCGGTGCCAATGCCGGTTAATGCTACTTCTACGGAAACTGGTGAATGCCGGCTGGCGCTGCTTGGTATCCGATCTCGCTGCGTATCTGCAGGTCCTAGCCTGTCCAGTTGGTTAGAGTCGAGGGAATTACTAGGCGTAACACCGGTGAATAGGTTCTCCTATTTCTACTCTTGCCAACATGATCGATCTGTCCACATGCGATCTTAATACGTATAGAATTCTAATAGACTCGACCGGAAGATAGGGCTCTTAAGATAGGACTCGGAAGGAGCTCGACCAAAGAACTCGACCGGGTGAGCGATAGGGGGAGCACTTTGAATTAATAGCACTCGACCGGGGAAATGAAATGTATTAAGATTTGCCTCCTCCCTCGACTTGTTAATAGGTCGAGTACATTTTATACGGACCTATTAAGATATAAAGAAACTTTGATTTGAAGAGTGCTTTTCAAATTCTTCTTTCATTCCAATTATTAGAAGTCTCCGGTCGAGCGCGCTCCCTATTTAGATTATAAGCATAAGCGCGACCGACCTCTTAAGTTAAAAAGATTTTATTCAGAGTGCTCTCCTGTGCCCTATCCACCCTATCCAAACTATCTATAGTAGGGGGGGTGGGGGTGGGAAATAGGAAACATCAATTTAAGTTGGTGTGAACGAGAGCTAGCGATCTATGGGCTGCTGCTCCTTCCAGATCTACTGCTGGAGTCAAAGTTTAAGGTATGAAAATGTGGATCATCTCCCAGGTAATTGTCAAATGTGGATCAAAGCTCTCTATTCTAAAGGTGAAAGAGGCGGTTCAGAATCAGGGAATCGACGCGACGGCACTCTTAAGGTAAGGCTTCAACCCATCTATCTATTTTAAAAGGGAGAAAGCACTGCCTCTACGAACATAACCCTGGGGCTTCTCATGCCCGACATGTAGTTTATGATAACATTTGACCTGTGGATTTGTGGGGAATAGGCCGTTCCCTTTCATTCGACCTGCCTTTCTCAGTGAGAGGTAAAAAGGGCCTTCTCGACCCCTATTTAAATAAAGCCAAGGCAGGTTCAATGTCGTTTAAAGTATCGATCGGAATGCATGTCGAGATGGGTGTAGTAAAGCATGGCATTGGATGCTTTTTATTCACAAGCATTGATTTACTTTTCATTACTTCACATAACTATATCCCAAGCAAGGAACGCTCTCTATCCCCTTTCCAGTGATCGATCCGCCTCAGAAATAGGAAGGGCCTTAGATCTAACCTTTGACAACATTCCCGTCTTGAGTCTGTCAAAAGCGTATATACCTTATAAAAAGGTTTAAAAAGAGGGAGTCGCAGGTACCTAAACGAATAAAGGGCGATGGCGATGTTTCAGTGTTTTCCGGCTTTTACCTTAAAACAGAGAGGGCTCGGGACGATTGCCGCCATTTCGAGACTTAGTGAACTCGAAGCATCCTTATATAGAGAGGCTAGAGAAAATAGAGATTCACTATATTGAGGAAAGGTGGAAATAACGTCAAGTCTAATTATATTCATACGGTTGGGCGTACGCTTTAATGACGCCGTTTCAATGTCGTTAAAGTATCGGATGGATGCTCGGGCATTGAGAGGGGAAGGACACTTCCGAAAAAGGCGACATAGAGAGAGACCTTTTTAAAAGTGATTCGCGGGTCTCCGATCGGCGTATCCAACCACTTCTTTTCAATGAATAGGGGCCAGCTTTAGTTTTAAAAGGATCCTTCTTGGTACGCCCAGCTTCAGTTTTAAAAGGATTCTTCTTGGCTTACACTAGACTATAATGAATTGCTGGTAAACCGTACAAGCAGGAATAAAATCGTACAAGCAGGAGGTAAAACATACAAACTAGAGGGAAAACCTTACAAAGTGCAATAAAGTGCAATGAAATGAATGAATTGCAAAGGAAATACTATTTGAGTTCTAATTGTGCATGAATTTGATAAATCATGTGTTTAGACTTAGTAAAAGTTATAATTATGTATTCTGTTATAGATGGGTAGTTGTGAATAACGAATTGCCTCAGGAATCGCTTGGAACGGCCTGGGCAACGTTATATAAGACCCCCTTTTTAATTTTGATAGTCTGGTTAGTCTGGTTATGATCTGGTATGATTAGCCTAAGTATTGAATGCATATCTATGATTATTGTGTACCTTTTAGTGATTGTATTGCACTGTTGAGAAGTAATGAAGAAGAACCACATTTCATAATTTTTTCTCACATATTGTATGATTCTGGAATGATGGAGTAATGTTTTGCAGTATCTAGTTGTTGCATGTTATTTATGGTTATGGTTGATGATTAATGCATTTCCAGGAAGGATGAAATGGAACCAGCACTGGTGTGAGCCTTAGGAATGATCTATGAGGCAGATAGTATTAAGAAATATGTTTTGAAGGCTGTTGTACAATTTATGGATATTGCCATTGGATAGAACTCTCTCAAAACCCTGATGATAAAATTTGCATGTTGGTAGGAATGGAATAATTGACATTCCATAACTTCCCAAAACTTATCTGAGAGAGATTGGTATAGAAGAGTATCCAAATTGGCATATTGCTAAACTTTCATTTTGTACAAAACATACACCAAACGCATTACAAATTGTACAAAAGAAACTTACCCGATTTGGCAGTTTATGCGATTAAGGAAAACTTACCCGATTTGGTAATATTGGTAAATTGAACAATTTAGTTACAAAATTGTGTACGGCAGCTTGCAAAACTGAATATGAAGGATTGGCTGAGTGTAAAATCGTACAAGCACTTTCACTGGACGATTTGGGATCGCATAATGGTATGATTTGGAATTTGTACAAGTTGTTTTATTATCGCATATTAATGGTTGTGGAGACTGTATGATTGTACGATTTGGTTCTTCAATTGAGGATAGTAAATTGATCATTCTAAGCCTTTGAGAACCACCTCCCCACCGGGAATACTACACCCTTGTGCTACACTCACGAGCCTCTTGGAAATGGAAACAATTCTGACTCATATCAAAAGGAAGCAATCTTCATACCTCAGAGAACCCCACGGGTTAAAGTTTCAAAGATCAGGCGGGAAGGGATTAGAAGCCCATCCGAACTGAAAATGATGACAAGGAGCTAGATCAGACCACCACCTGTAATTAAAAATCCCATTCACCATGCTTCTGCGAGAGAAAGTCCACTCGCCATCCATGTGGAAGAGGTGACACGTTGGACCCTCGCTAGAAATAGTGCCAAAATTAGAGCTTCGACCGAGTATAGAAAGACCCGATGAGAGGAAGTGTCAATTGTCGATCAGGATGAGCCGCCTGGCTAACAACACCCAACACGTTGACCAAGTTAAGACCACAATTCCATGGAGATACATGGATGGGAGCAAACCATAGTTATATGTCCACGTGATCCACCTCATCAAGACTAGTGTCCAACTGCGATTGGAAAATTGCAAGACTCTATGACTCCACTTTAGGAACAAATCACTAGATTGGAACATCATGATGGGAACAAAACACAACGATATCATTGGAGAAATCTTTGTCCCAAACTCGAAGACATGTAAAATCAATTATTAAAATATAATATATGTCATGATTTAACAACATACGGAGATAATATAGGAAAAAAAAAAATTAAAAGAAAAAAATCAATTATTAAAATATGAAGTGTGCCATAATTTCTTTACAGCTGTTAAGGAGAATAATATTGACAATTACATATGTGTAATTGAAAGAATCTTTAAAAAAAACTGTATGCCATGATTTTTTTACAGCTGTTATGAATTTAAATTTGAAAATGACACATAAAAATCTTAAAAAGAAAATTATTAAAACTTGATATATATCTGATTTATTTACTGCTGTCATGAGTTTAAGTAAAGAAGTGGCAGGCTGGTGGTGGACCTTATGTACTTTTTGATCATGATTTCTTTACAGCTGTATGAATTTAAAATTGAAAATGACATACATAAAAATCTAAAAAAGGAAATTATTAAATCTTTGATATATATCGTAATTTCTTTACAGCAGTGTACTTTTTGATCATGATTTCTTTACAGCTGTATGAATTTAAAATTGAAAATGATATACATAAAAATCTAAAAAAAGAAATTATTAAATCTTTGATATATATCATAATTTCTTTACAGCTGTCGTGACTTTAAGTAAAGAAGTGGCAGACCGGTGGTGGACCTTATGTACTTTTTGGTCATCCATTTTGATCTATTGTGAATTTCACAAAGCGGCATAGTGCAAGGTGGAGAATTTCTCACGCTGAAGTGGGTGCTGATGGGGATGGGAGAGCAATCAGACTCTGCCGAATGCTACAGGACTGCAGAGTGGAAAGAGAGATAAAGTTGGAATCTTCCTCTCTCGTTGAGTTTAGCATAATCTTTTATCTGCCAATATAAATATCTATAAAACGTTCAATTCTTTAAGCTTTGTATCAACTAAAAAGTACATTCTTTAAGCTCTGTGTCAAGTAAAAAGTATATAATCTAAAAGACTTAAGCGGCTAGCCGGTAATGAGCTTAATTTTATCATTATTTTTATATTTTATTTTATAATTTAATATTTAATTGGCATGTTTTAAATTGAAATCATGGAATAATTCAATGCGTTCCCATATAAGAAAGATGCAAACTCTTCAAAAACCATGTATTTACCTTAATCATATATATATCTTCAATTTAATAATTTAAAGAACATAATAAATTTATTTAATAAAAAATAAAAAAAATATATGTTTTTATTATTACTTTAAAAATATAGTGCATTAATTTAAAAACAAATGAACCTTAGTGAAGGATCCCAGCCTAAATTATCATATATATATATATATATATATATATATATATATATATATATAAATTTAATAATTTAAAAAATATGATAAATATCTTTAATAAAAAAGAATAAAAATATGATAAATATATTTAATAAAAATAAATAAAAATATGTTTTTAATATTACTTTAAAAATACACTGCATTAATTTTAAAAAAATGGACCTTAGTGAAGGATCCAGCTCAAGTTGCCATCTTTGTCAATTAGGAGAGGAGATAACAAGGTTAAGATGGAGAAACTTGAAGGTGTTATTTCATCCTTGGACTTTCGAGTCATAAGGCTGAAAAAGATGAGGTAGCAAATGATTTTAGTTCTTAGCTTTTTGTTGAGGACTTCGACGGGAGCTTGAGAAGTGTCATCCTTGGAATTTCTAGTTATAGGGTGAAAGAGATGAGGTAGCAAATGATTTTAGTTCCTAGATTTTTGTTGAGGATTTTGATGGAAGCTTGAAAAGCCTGTTTGTGGTGACGCATGCACCCTTGGGACTGACTCTTGTGTTTGTAAGCTATCATGCATGGGTGTTAATCCAATTTTTAAATAAGAATATGTAAACAAGCCACCTCCAACACCATCTTATTCACTTGTACTTACACTGGAAAAAATATTAGTTTTACTAGTCAATGGCAAATGGGTGTCAGCATATGCTATGAAAAAATAACATTGGGTTTCGTTATGGATAGAGAGATTGGGCTAGGGTTTTGAGTATCATTATGGTCTCCAACCTTGGTAAACCAATTCATAACATTGGCATTGTAGAAAGGAATGCATGCGATAATGGCTCCTCTCGATCTACTGTGCAAGTTTGTGCTAAGAATGGTCCACAAGGTAACCTTCATTTTGTTGATGGAATTCTTTCATTGCCTGAAGTTGATTTTACATGTCACAGTTTAGAATCACTCACCCTTGTTGTGTATTTCATTGGACACATCCCTAATGAGTCTTCCGTCAGGGCCTGGGTTAATGCAGCTTGGACTCCTCATTGAGTCAAGCTAACAATGGTTCAAAACCTTAAAAAGGGTTTTTTTTGTTTCACTTTGTGGAAACAACTCATGTTAAGGTGATTTATGAACATGGCCCCTAGTACATGAGAAACTTTTTGCTTGATTTTTTTCCTTGGAATCGTGATTTTTTTGTTTCTAAGGAAATATCTACCAAAGTCCCTATGTGGGTGGAATTCCCAGGACTCCCTTTACCTTTGTGGTCCTTTCTCAGTTGCATAGCAACCCCTTTAAGGCATGTCATTTTGGTGGAGGCGAACAAATTTTTCCATGCATGCCCTAAAAAATATGTTTGCATCGAGATTGATATTTCTCGAGATGTAAAGGAGTCTATTGACGAACAATTTGGTGATAATGTGCTATCACAGCGAGTCCTCTACATTAATCTGCCCAACACATGTTTTCGATGCCAATCATAACACACAAGATCAAATATTGTCCCTTGATACCGCATAACAAGGACAAGCAAAGCCCCACCACACCGAGTGTGCCCACATATCAACCTTAGGAGTATGATTGGATGTTTTTGGGAGGGTGTAAAAATCCATATTTGGCTGATTTTAAAGGTACACAATCTAGTCAACACATGTCTCCCAACTGGTAAAAAAATGGTATGAAAAGGAAAAATTTGGTTTCCTAGTTGAAACTGCCAACATGATTGTCCCTTGATGCCGCTTTTACAAGGACCATCCAAGTTGGTACATGTCTCACAACTGGTAAAAAAAGGGTATGAAAAGGAAAAAATTGGTCTCCTAGTTGAAACTGCCAACAATGATTGTCCCTTGATGCTGCATAACGAGGACAATCCAAGTCGACACATGTCTCACAATTGGTAAAAAAAGGGTATGAAAAGGAAAAAGTTGGTCTCTCAGTTGAAATTGCCAACAAAGATTGTCCCTTGATGTCGCATAATAGGAACAAGCAGAGCCCCACCACACCGAGTGTGCCCACTTCTCAAGTATGGTTGGATGTTTGTGGGAGGACGTAAAAGCCACATTTGGCTGCTTCTAAAGGTACATAATCCAAGTCGATACATGTCTCACAACTGGTAAAAAAAGGGTACGAAAAGGAAAAATTCGGTCCCCCATTTGAAACTGCCAACAATGAGGCTCCTCAATCTCAACAGATTCATACCCCAAGGGATGCAATAGAGGTTGTTGCACAATATGTCTAACCAACCATTCTTCTAGTACATTTTCCCTCGGCTAATGCAAAGGGATCCCGTAACCTGAGAATGGGATCTGTAGAAGAAGATGTCGCTCAAGAGAAAAGACTTCATTTGACTAGTGTCCATTTAGGCAGTTATGTTCTTGATTCATCCAATAGCTACAATGTGTTTGAGTATCTTAGCAAGAATATGTCGTTGGATGCACAACCATCATCATAGCCATCATTGATAGAATTTGATCCCTACGGAAGAAGCAATATCTAAAGTTTCTTCCCATTTTGTACAGTTTCGATGTTCTCGTAGTCCTCGATGGGGGAAAGAAGATGAAGACAGTCTATCGTTTCAGCATTTCAACTCAAGAGTTCCAATGGCTTTGCGGCATTGGACAAACATAGAAAGACGGAGCAATAAGTTTACTTAGTGCCTAGAGCTACAGTTTTAAAGTTTAAGTTTTTTTGTTACTCTAGTTTTTTTCTATGTTTATTTATGTTGTGTATTCGGCCTTTTAAGAGTTGGTTCTAGTTTTGATTGTATGAGTGACCTTGCCTCCCTAGCTGTGATCTTTTCAGCTCCCTTTTATTATAACCTCTTTTATTTTTTAATATAATTATTGATTTCAATAAAAAAAATTAACCTAATTGTTGTCTTTCCAAATATCAAATAAAATATCCACTTTGAAGTTATGTCATAGTTAAATGTATTATAGTTTTGCTAGTTAATAGAAATGGGTGTCAACATATGCTGTGAAAAAAATAACCTCCTTGCTTTTCCAAATATCAAATAAAATCTAAAAAATAATAACCTTCTTGCTTTTCCGAATATCAAATATTATAGTTAAATGTGTTTGGCTTCACTGTTAGGCCAATCACCCAAAAATAATGAGAGATGTATTTGGCTTGACTGTTAGGCCAGCCAATCATCCAAAAGAATAACATAATGAGAGAAAAGCTGAAAAAAATTATATATCTATTTCTATACAATATTTTATGTTAAAATCAACTAAATATAATTTAATAAATACACTGTTTTACTTTTTTTAATAAAAATTAGTATAAAAAATTGTACAGTTATAAATTAACATTTTCAAGGCTGCATAAACTTCATCCTACTTGACTGCTCTATCTCCACAGTGTACGGCATTTTTAAGACAGTCAGTGTCTTTTTCTTTATATATATTAAAGAGATATAGTGTGGTCCTCATTGTAGATTCCAATTGCTCTAATTTCTGTCTACCCTCCTCGACTTTCTAGGTCACTACCGACACAAACGTCTTGGACGGCACTCTTATCACATTAATACCTTCCCTTTCTAAATCTAAATTTATCAGTCTGGACAAAAGCCTCCAAGACCATGAAAATGCTTTCCGGCCTCGGTAAAGTTTATCCTATTTGCCGCGGCGATGACGTCATGCATGCCTTAGTTAAAATCTTGCCCTGATATCTCTTAAAAATATTGAGCACTTGCAGTCCACAAAAACAGCAGCACCCACTCCAAGTCAACAAATTCTGGGCGTTCTAAAGTTATTTGAAGTCTCCAAATTCTGGCCAGCTTCAGTTTTTAAAGTTATTTGAAGTCTACAATCTAGACTATGTCGGCTTTGATGACATACCACTGGGTGTGAGGTGTCCACTGTCACGATTGGGATGAATGAATGAATGGTCAGTTGGCTTATTACTAAAGAATCTGAACCCTTAATTCAATTTAATTTAATTTAAGGTGCGACCGGGAGGTGCTCAGGTATTTGGTGAAAGAAGAACGAAGTGCTGCAGAGATTCGGGGTGGGCCAGATCTAATCTCTAAGTGAAGTGAAAGGAGGACCCTACTATTAATAGGTGGGCCGGTGAGCGCTTTAAGGACTAAAGGCCTCACATGAAGAGATCATATAATGTATACAATAGACAAGTTGCTATCCACCATCTCTTAGGAAGCCCGAAGGCAAAGGCCCTACAACTATAGAAAGGGGGTGGGGAGTCGAGTGAGCATTTTACTTTTTAGCTAGGCATATTATGTTAGAGATATTGGTAGGACATAACTAGGAGGGGAGTTCTTTTATCCTTTGATATCATCTTACTAAAGCATGCATTAGCGGGCTGTTTTGGTTTCAACCCAAGCCTTTTTTCATCGAACAGCGCCTTATTTGCATCTTTCAACGTATCTTGAAACCTGAAGCCCATTAGTTCGCTCCCACCCCCACCCCCTCCTTATATAGTTGGATCCCATCCCACTCCTTTCAAACTTTAATACTCAGTTCATTGCCAACGTAAGCTTTAGGGCGTTGTGACCAAAGCCCTATCCTAACGGTCCCCCTACTATGGAGAATTAATAGTGAGATCTATTCGAAAGGTTCGTCCGCTGGTGCCATACGTATAGATGAGTTGGGAGCGGGCGAATCCCCCTGCCTATAGGGTATCCTCATTAATCTAGTCTAGCCCCAAGTGGCGGTTGGTCGAGAGGAATGGATAGGAACGTGAGGGCGCCATAGGCTTCTAACGGAAAGTCCAAAACCAATCACCATTACTAACCATCTCTTGGCTCTCCACTTGCTCGGTAATAGGAAGTATGTTCCGGAGTGTCCAAAGCGAGCGATGGAAGACCGAGGGCAGGCGCATCTACACCCGAAATAGCCGGTCACTAGAGTGAGTTAGTGAGTCAATCATAGCAAGCTTCCAGACATGGTGGTTTCGTGCGAAGAGAGATAATCGAATTCGAAAAGCGAAAAGCGACGCCGGTACTATGGAGCGAGACAGAGGAACAAGAGAAAGCAGTCGCTCGCTCATGGCACAAAGTTTCGGGTTGAGTTCTTTTTAGTATAGTAAAGCGCTATCACTGCACTTCCTCTCTCGAGTTATTACATCTGTAATATGAAGTCTAAGGCCCTCGCCCAGTAGAGTTGGGGTGAGACGTATAGATGTGGGATAAATAAGCCGCCTTGGTGTGCCTTTCCCATTCGCTCAAAAGTCGTGCAAGGATGAATTACGACTCATCGCTCGCTGGGATACTTCGCAAAACTCCGTCGTCTCCGAAGTGGTTGAAGTTTCTACTACTACTATTACTTGATCCATTCTATCTCCTTATTGATCCATTCCTCCTTTTACTTTTTAATCAATAAAAGCGATCCATTCTTTTTTCCCATCATTTTCCAAATATCATCTCACAAGGGCGGGCCTTCGAGATAGTTGAGTAGCCAGCACCGGCGAGACCCAACAGAAGGCAACCCTGATTCCCGGCAACCCTGATTGGGAACTCCTCATTTCGACCAGTTTCAAGCGAGTTCCTCTCCCTATCTATCCTAAGAGCCCCCTCCTCTCTCCCTTTCTTAAGAGCAACTTTAGTCGCTCACTCCCCCTCCTCCACCTCCTCATACAGTGGGATAAGTTGATAAGTTTCTAAGTTGATAAGTCGAAGCTTCTCTCTCCCGCCTCTCCGATAAGAGCATTAACGAGTCGAGTCCTATCTCCCTCTCCCTATCTTAAGAGCTAAACCAACAAGAGCATTAACGAGTCGAGTCCTCTCTATCTATTATGCACTCGACTTGTATATAAATAGGTTTAGCTCGGTCGGGAGAGTCCATTTCTCTTAAGAGGCTTGCTTCTCCCTCAAATTTACTTGGGTTCAAGGGGGCGGGCTTCTGGGATTATCTAAGGCACCTGGTTAATGCTCCTCCCCTTTTAGGACTGAGTGCTCCTCCCCGTTAATGGGTTAATGCTTCTACCTACCGCTGGCTACCTACCCACAACTGGTTAATGCACCGATTATCTATGTTAATGCTTCTACCCGGTGCCAATGCTGGTTAATGCTACTTCTACGAAAACTGGTGAATGCCGACTGGCGCTGCTTGGTATCCGATCTCGCTGCGTATCTGCAGGTCCTAGCCTATCCAGTTGGTTAGAGTCGAGGGAATTACTAGGCGTAACACCGGTGAATAGGTTCTCCTATTTCTACTCTTGCCAACATGATCGATCTGTCCACATGCGATCTTAATACGTATAGAATTCTAATAGACTCGACCGGAAGATAGGGCTCTTAAGATAGGACTCGGAAGGAGCTCGACCAAAGAACTCGATCGGGTGAGCGATAGGGGGAGCACTTTGAATTAATAGCACTCGACCGGGGAAATGAAATGTATTAAGATTTGCCTCCTCCCTCGACTTGTTAATAGGTCGAGTACATTTTATAAGGACCTATTAAGATATAAAGAAACTTTGATTTGAAGAGTGCTTTTCAAATTCTTCTTTCATTCCAATTATTAGAAGTCTCCGGTCGAGCACGCTCCCTATTTAGATTATAAGCATAAGCGCGACCGACCTCTTAAGTTAAAAAGATTTTATTCAGAGTGCTCTCCTGTGCCCTATCCACCCTATCCAAACTATCTATAGTAGGGGGGGTGGGGGTGGGAAATAGGAAACATCAATTTAAGTTGGTGTGAACGAGAGCTAGCGATCTATGGGCTGCTGCTCCTTCCAGATCTACTGCTGGAGTCAAAGTTTAAGGTATGAAAATGTGGATCATCTCCCAGGTAATTGTCAAATGTGGATCAAAGCTCTCTATTCTAAAGGTGAAAGAGGCGGTTCAGAATCAGGGAATCGACGCGACGACACTCTTAAGGTAAGGCTTCAACCCATCTCTCTATTTTAAAAGGGAGAAAGCACTGCCCCTACAAACATAACCCTGGGGCTTCTCGCGCTCGACATGTAGTTTATGATAACATTTGACCTGTGGATTTGTGGGGAATAGGCCGTTCCCTTTCATTCGACCTGCCTTTCGTAGTGAGAGGTAAAAAGGGCCTTCTCGACCCCTATTTAAATAAAGACAAGGTACGTTCAATGCCATTTAAAGTATCAATCAAAATGCATGTCGATATGGGTGTAGTAATGCATGTCATTGGATGCTTTTTATTCATAAGCATTGATTTACTTTTCATTACTTCACATAACTATATCCCAAGCAAGGAACGCTCTCTATCCCATTTCCAGTGATCGATCCGCCTCAGAAATAGGAAGGGCTGAGAAATAGGAAGGGCCTTAGATCTAACCTTCGACAACATTCCCGTCTTGAGTCTGTCAAAAGCGTATATACCTTATAAAAAGGTTTAAAAAGAGGGAGTCGCAGGTACCTAAACGAATAAAGGGCGATGGCGATGTTTCAGGTTTTCTGGCTTTTACCTTAAAACAGAGAGGGCCTGGGACGATTGCCGCCATTTCAGGACTTAGTGAATTGAAGCATCCTTATATAGAGAGGCTAGAGGAAATGGAGATTGACTATGCCGGAGAAAGGTGGAAATGACGTCAAGTCCGATTATATTCATACGGCTGGGCGTACGCTTCAATGACGTCGTTTCAATGCCGTTTAAAGTATCGGATTGATGCTCGGGCATTGAGAGGGGAAGGACACTTTCGAAAAAGGCGACATAGAGAGAGACCTTTTTAAAAGTGATTCGCGGGTCTCCGATCGGCGTATCCAACCACTTCTTTTCAATGAATAGGGGCCAGCTTCAGTTTTAAAAGGATCCTTCTTGCTACGCCCAGCTTCAGTTTTAAAAGGATTCTTCTTTGGTACGCCCAGTTGGACACTAGTCTTGATGAGGTGGATCACGTGGGCGTATAACTATGGTTTGTTCCCATCCATGTATCTCCATGGGATTGTGGTCTTAACTTGGTCAACGTGTTGGGTGTTGTTAGCTAGGCGGCTCATCCTGATCGACAATTGGCACTTCCTTTCATCGGGTCATTCTATACTCAGTCGAAGCTCTAATTCTGGCACTATTTCTAGCGAGGGTCCGACGTGTCACCTCTTCCACATGGATGGCAAGTGGAATTTCTCTCGCAGAAGCATGGTGAATGGGATTTTTAATTACAAGTGGCGGTCTGATCTAGCTCCTTGTCATCCTTTTCAGTTCAGATGGGCTTCTAATCCCTTCCCGCCTGATCTTTGGAACTTTAACCCGTGGGATTCTCTGAGGGATGAAGATTACTCCTTTTTATATGAGTCAAAATTGTTTTCATTTCCAAGAGGCCGTGAGGATAGCACAAGGGTGCAATATTCCCGATGGGGAGGTGGTTCTCAAAGGCTTATAATGATCAATTTACTATCTTCAATCGAAGAACCAAATCGTACAAGCGTACAGTCTCCACAACCATTAATATGCGATAATAAAATAACTTGTACAGATTCCAAATCGTACCATTATGCGATCCCAAATCGTGCAGTGAAAGTGCTTGTACGATTTTACACTCAGCCAATCCTTCATATTCAGTTTTGCAAGCTGCCGTACACAGGTTTGTAACTAAATTGTTCAATTTACCAATATTATCAAATTGGGTAAGTTTTCCTTAATTGCATAAACTACCAAATCGGGTAAGTTTCTTTTGTACAATTTGTAATGCATCTGGTGTACGATTTGTACAAAATGAAAGTTTAGCAATATGCCAATTTGGATACTCTTTCGAACCAATCTCTCTCAGAAAATTTTTGGGAAGTTATGGAATGGCAATTATTCCATTCCTACCAACATGCAAGTTCTATCATCAGGGTTTTTAGAGAGTTCTATCCAATGGCAATATCTATAAATCGTAAAACAACCTTCAAAACATATTTCTTAATACTATTTGCCTCATAGATCATTCCTAAGGCTCACATCAGTGTTGGTTCCATTCCATCCTTCCTGGCAATGCATTAATCATCAACCATAACCATAAATAAGTAACGTGCAACAACTAGATACTGCAAAAAATTACTCCATCATTCCATAATTGTACAATATGTGAGAAAAAATTATGAAATGTGGTTCTTCTTCATTACTTCTCAACAGTGCAATACAATCACTAAAAGGTACACAATAATCATAGATATACATTCAATACTTAGGCTAATCAGACCAGATCATAACCAGACTAACCAGACTATCAAAATTGAAAAGGGGGTCTTATATAACGTTGCCCAAGCCGTTCCAAGTGATTCCTGAGGCAATTCCTTATTCACAACTACCCATCTATAACGGAATACATAATATGAAATGTTTTTGGTTTGTTAATAAGTAGAATATGGTCAAGGAGAATCAATTGGGTGAAAACTAGACAGAGGCATGAATTTCATATTTTTGAAGTTGACACTTATCACACAATTTGACATACTTATTAGGATAAAATTCTATTCGAAGTAACCCATTTTGAATAATTTATGGGTTATGGAATGACCACTAAAGTTTCCTCTATATTCACCACTATGAACAAAAAAAAATGCTTTAGGTACTTCAACTTTTTAAAAATTCAATTGCATACTTATTAGGATCAATCTTTTGCATTCTCACTACGAGATTGTTTTACACTGTGAAATGGTTTTAAAAATTAATTTGATCTTATGATTTAAGGTCTAATATGGGTGGTAGGAATTGGAGAAAAAAAATCTATTTGGATGGATACTTGGTGTGATAAAAGATCTCTCAATATAAATCTAATTTTGAACCCATAGATGATATTACTTCAATGCATATATGGTGTAGTGATAGGATGTCAAACATTATGTACCAGGATCAAGAAGGAAGATTAACATTAAAAGAATATATTTTCTATATGTATATTGGACATTGTTTTTAGAAGGTAATTGAGCAAAAAGATAACAAATATTAATTTGAGGGGAGTCAAGGATAAGTTAATTTAAGAGATGAATAGCTTAGGAGAATACACAGTAAGAATAAAATATAATGTAAATCACCAACAAAATAGGAATACCACAAGAATATGGAGATATATTTGGGATAACCAGAGCATTCCAAAAGTCAAAATGTTTGTATGGCTAGAAGATTACAGGAAAATTTTATCCTAGGATGACCTTATAATAAGGGGTTTTCATGGACTCTCACAATTTGTTCTATGTAAAAACGAGGAGGAGAGTATAGACCATATCTTGGTACATTGTTCAATAGTCTTAAAACTATGGCAATGGATTCTTAATTTATTTGGCAAATGCATGGTGATGAATGACAAAATTAAAGAATGGTTAAAGGAATGGTATAACACTTTAAAAAATGAGGTGTTATCTAGGATGCATTGAAAGACACCATACTTCGGATTATATGGTTGGAAAGGAATAGAAGAATATTTAAAGGAAATTAATTTAGAGGTAATGAAAAAAGTTTTGTTTATCTATGGAGCCTAAACCAACCCTATCAGCTCACCCAATCCTTAATCCTGAAGTAGAGAGCCTTGATAGATGGATTCAAGTCATTGATTAGAATTATAATTGTGGGTACAAGAGTAATAAAAGAAAGGCAAAAAAATAAAGTGGAAACCACCAGAAGCAGAGTTGGTCAAATTAAATGTTGATGAAGCATTTAAAGGAAATCCAAGACCAACAAGAGGATGAGGAATAATCATAGATAATAGGGGTTAGATTTTGTCACATTATGCTTTTAGTAGTGGATTTAAGACAAATAATGAAGTTGAATCTTGGGTGGCTTTGAAATGATTAAACATATGCAGACAAATGAAATGGAACAAAGTATGGATGTAAGGCGATTAATTAATAGTAATAAATGCAATTTTAAGGAAAGCAAAGGCACGTTAAAACATACAATAGATCATTGTGGAAATATAAGACCTTGGTACAAAGTTTGAAGAAATCAAGTTTACACATACGTTAAAGGAAGGGAACAAATGTGCAGAGATAGACTAGCCAATAGAGGAATTTTAATAGAGGATCATGAAATTAAATCTTATTTTCCATGATTAGAGGAAGTAGTAAGTTTAGTTGATGTTGATAAGAAAAATTATAAAGGCGTAAAATCAATATAATGCTCCAGAGGATTCCAAAATGTTTCAAGGATTCTATCTATAGATCAATGCATGCATTGGAGGAAACTAACACTCCATTGATTTAATGAAGTAAGTAGAATATTTGTATGTTGAACCAAAAGAAGATATCAGATGGACTTCATGGTTGAATGGATTATTTGAGTTGTTGGTTGGATCGTAGGATAGAGTAGAGATTGTAACTTAACTTTTTGAGACTGCTAAACTATTTATTAAAATAATACCATTATGATTTCTTAGAATATTATTATAATATGAATGATATTATTTCCTAACTCATTAAAATGATTAAAATATTTTTCTAACTAGTTATTTTGGATTAAAGTGAATTCCACTTGTATTATATAACGACTCATAGTTTAGTTATTATGCATATATTCCTTGTTAATATTTAAACATAAACTTTCAACTTTAAACTATTAATCAAGTTCTTGTGGTTGTACTTATGCTTCGAGAAAGAAAATTATAGTCAAGAGTTGGTAAAGTAAACTACGGTAGTGCAAAGTTTTAGAAATATTATTCTATTAAGATGTATTGCATATACAATAAAGGTAGAGTTTTGGTATTGTGAAGGTTATTGCAGGAAAACGTCAAGGAAATGCTAAATTCTAAATATTTGTATTTAGACTGAAAATAGAAGAAGATTTAGAAAAATGAAAATCAAGGTTTCAGATTTGTTATAAAAAAAAAAAGATGTAGGTATCTAATTATAACAACTTAATTGAGATGAGAATCTAATCAGGCTCGAAGCTTTAAAAAAAAGAATTGTAATTTATCAAAAGTAAAAGACTTGAATACAACCCCTCTTCTTTAAAAATAAATACAATAAGATTTACTAAATGTATTTGCATAAAACAAAAACATTCTAAATAAGGTCTATGCGGTATTAGTATTGAGATTAAAACAAGAAAATGAAATAACATTTTGAAGAAGAGCATATATGATAGCTAATTTAAAAAGTTGTTTTGCATGATTTACTTGAAGGGTAGTAAAAGACTGCACATACTTCGTCGGCTAAACGTGAGGGCCCCTTAAGACCGCATTCAAATAGGAGTGGACCAAAATATTAGTGGTGCCGATTTCCATGTAGCCAGAGAAAAGTAGAACCATAAATTAGGTGGCAAACGGGCTGCTTTCCCGTACCCTCCTTCTCCTTGTTAGAAAAATAATGACACACCGCGCTGGCAGTCCTCGTCACGCTCCTTCCATTCTGCGTCACCTCTAACTCCAGATCAAAGGCGTCTGTTCCATTGAAATAATGACAGTACAAGACGCCGTAAGGAAACACAAGCCTATGACACGCCATGGGCGCCTTCCCACTCACCTTCTTCCTCTTCTTCGCCTTTATAACCTTCGCCCGCTGACCGGACCCCACAACGGACGTGTCACTCACCAGCTCCACGTCGGATCCAAAGTTGGAAGCCACGTAATCCAACATGCACTCGACGGAAGTACAGCACGTCCGCGATTCTCCCTCTCCCAGCCTTGCCTCGCACGCCTCCACCGTGCTCAGCATGTTACGTGACAAGTTACAGCCACGTGGGATATCTAACAGTCTCAAGATTTGGTCAACATTCCCGGCCGACAAGGGCGGCATGATCTCGGCCAATTCGCGGGGCAGAAATGACTTCCACGTCACGGGAGGGTGAAAATCCGGCAATGTCATTTGGCCCCCAGCCCTCAGCTCTGCCGCGTCCACGTAAAGGTGCATGTCGTCTTCATTGCAGAGAGAAGTACATCCATAACTGGTTATACTGGACCTAAGAACAGGCATGTTTGGGCGACATGACAAACGGGCAACGTTGCAGAATCGCGTGGCATTCAAGCTTTCATTAGCTTTCAACACTGCTCTGAAATGGTGCAGGTCTCTCTGCGTAAGAGGGGACAGCCCAACCGCAATGGGTGGGGGTATTCCGACGTCTGGAAGCTTCTGGCGCCACCGCTGGAGCTGCAACTCTTCCACATCCCTATGAACGGCACCACCTTTAACTAGTTCTATTTTAAACATAGCCACCTAGTGCCAAAGTATAAACAAAGATTAAATAAAATTAATAATCGAAAATAACGAAAAACGGAAACAAAAACAGGTTATGGATCTGAAATAGCTTACCAATAGCACAAGTCTCATAGATGTTGTAGGGACTTCCTTTCTTGAAATCATAGCCATATTATCCGCAGTTTCAGTATTACTGGGAATGTTAATTCAAGAAAGAATTTGGAGACTTCAAATAACTTTAGAACGCCCAGAATTTGTTGACTTGGAGTGGGTGCTGCTGTTTTTGTGGACTGCAAGTGCTCAATATTTTTAAGAGATATCAGGGCAAGATTTTAACTAAGGCATGCATGACGTCATCGCCGCGGCAAATAGGATAAACTTTACCGAGGCCGGAAAGCATTTTCATGGTCTTGGAGGCTTTTGTCCAGACTGATAAATTTAGATTTAGAAAGGGAAGGTATTAATGTGATAAGAGTGCCGTCCAAGACGTTTGTGTCGGTAGTGACCTAGAAAGTCGAGGAGGGTAGACAGAAATTAGAGCAATTGGAATCTACAATGAGGACCACACTATATCTCTTTAATATATATAAAGAAAAAGACACTGACTGTCTTAAAAATGCCGTACACTGTGGAGATAGAGCAGTCAAGTAGGATGAAGTTTATGCAGCCTTGAAAATGTTAATTTATAACTGTACAATTTTTTATACTAATTTTTATTAAAAAAAGTAAAACAGTGTATTTATTAAATTATATTTAGTTGATTTTAACATAAAATATTGTATAGAAATAGATATATGATTTTTTTCAGCTTTTCTCTCATTATGTTATTCTTTTGGATGATTGGCTGGCCTAACAGTCAAGCCAAATACATCTCTCATTATTTTTGGGTGATTGGCCTAACAGTGAAGCCAAACACATTTAACTATAATATTTGATATTCGGAAAAGCAAGAAGGTTATTATTTTTTAGATTTTATTTGATATTTGGAAAAGCAAGGAGGTTATTTTTTCACAGCATATGTTGACACCCATTTCTATTAACTAGGAAAACTACAATACATTTAACTATGACATAACTTCAAAGTGGATATTTTATTTGATATTTGGAAAGACAACAATTAGGTTAATTTTTTTTATTGAAATCAATAATTATATTAAAAAATAAAAGAGGTTATAATAAAAGGGAGCTGAAAAGATCACAGCTAGGGAGGCAAGGTCACTCATACAATCAAAACTAGAACCAACTCCTAAAAGGGCGAATACACAACATAAATAAACATAGAAAAATAAACTAGAGTAACAAAAAAACTTAAACTTTAGAACTATAGCTCTAGGCACTAAGTAGACTTATTGCTCCGTCATTCTATGTTTGTCCAATGCCGCAAAGCCATTGGAACTCTTGAGTTGAAATGCTGAAACGATAGACTGTCTTCATCTTCTTTCCCCTATCGAGGAGTACGAGAACATCGAAACTGTACAAAATGGGAAGAAACTTTAGATATTTCTTCTTCCGTAGGGATCAAATTCTATCAATGATGGCTATGATGATGGTTGTGCATCCAACGACATATTCTTGCTAAGATACTCAAACACATTGTAGCTATTGGATGAATCAAGAACATAACTGCCTAAATGGACACTAGTCAAATGAAGTCTTTTCTCTTGAGCGACATCTTCTTCTACAAATCTCATTCTCAGGTTACGGGATCCCTTTGCATTAGCCGAGGGAAAATGTACTAGAAGAATGGTTGGTTAGACATATTGTGCAACAACTTCTATTGCATCCCTTGGGGTATGAATCTGTTGAGATTGAGGAGCCTCATTGTTGGCAGTTTCAAATGGGGGACCGACTTTTTCCTTTTCGTACCCTTTTTTTACCAGTTGTGAGACATGTATCGACTTGGATTATGTACCTTTAGAAGCAGCCAAATGTGGCTTTTACGTCCTCCCACAAACATCCAACCATACTCCTAAGGTTGAGAAGTTGGCACACTCGATGTGGTGGGGCTCTGCTTGTTCCTATTATGCGACATCAAGGGACAATCTTTGTTGGAAATTTCAACTGAGAGACCAACTTTTTCCTTTTTATACCCTTTTTTTACCAATTGTGAGACATGTGCCGACTTGGATTGTCCTCGTTATGTAGCATCAAGGGACAATCATTGTTGGCAGTTTCAACTAGGAGACCAATTTTTTCCTTTTCATACCCTTTTTTTACCAGTTGTGAGACATGTACCAACTTGGATGGTCCTTGTTATGCGGCATCAAGGGACAATCATTGTTGGTAGTTTCAACTAGGAAACCAACTTTTTCCTTTTCATACCATTTTTTTACTAGTTGTGAGACATGTGTTGACTGGATTGTGTACCTTTAAAAGCAGCCAAATATGGATTTTTACGCCCTCCCAAAAACATCCAATCATACTCCTAAGGTTGATATGTGGGCACACTCGGTGTGGTGGGGCTTTGCTTGTCCTTGTTATGCGGTATCAAGGGACAATATTTGATCTTGTGTGTTATGATTGGCATCGAAAACATGTGTTGGGCAGATTAATGTAGAGGACTCGCTGTGATAGCACATTATCACCAAATTGTTTGTCAATAGACTCCTTTACATCTCGAGAAATATCAATCTCGATGCAAACATATTTTTGAGGGCGTGCATGGAAAAATTTGTCCGCCTCCACCAAAATGACATGCCTTAAAGGGGTTACTATGCAATTGAGAAAGGACCACAAAGGTAAAGGGAGTCCTGGGAATTCCACCCACATAGGGACTTTGGTAGATATTTCCTTAGAAACAAAAAAATCACGAGTCCAAGGAAAAAAATCAAGCAAAAAGTTTCTCATGTACTAGGGGCCATGTTCATAAATCACCTTAACATGAGTTGTTTCCACAAAGTGAAACAAAAAAAACCCTTTTTAAGGTTTTGAACCATTTTTAGCTTGACTCAATGAGGAGTCCAAGCTGCATTAACCCAGGACCTGACGGAAGACTCATTAGGGATGTGTCCAATGAAATACACAACAAGGGTGAGTGATTCTAAACTGTGACATGTAAAATCAACTTCAGGCAATGAAAGAATTACATCAACAAAACGAAGGTTACCTTGTGGACCATTCTCAGCACAAACTTGCACAATAGATCGAGAGGAGCCATTATCGCATGCATTCCTTTCTACAATGCCAATGTTGTGAATTGGTTTACCAAGGTTGGAGACCATAATGATACTCAAAACCCTAGCCCAATCTCTCTATCCATAACGAAACCCAATGTTATTTTTTCATAGCATATGCTGACACCCATTTGCCATTGACTAGTAAAACTAATATTTTTTCCAGTGTAAGTACAAGTGAATAAGATGGTGTTGGAGGTGGCTTGTTTACATATTTTTATTGATAATTGGATTAACACCCATGCATGATAGCTTACAAACACAAGAGTCAGTCCCAAGGGTGCATGTGTCACCACAAACAGGCTTTTCAAGCTTCCATCAAAATCCTCAAAAAAAATCTAGGGACTAAAATCATTTGCTACCTCATCTCTTTCACCCTATGACTAGAAATTCCAAGGATGACACTTCTCAAGCTCCCGTCGAAGTCCTCAACAAAAAGCTAAGAACTAAAATCATTTGCTACCTCATCTTTTTCAGCCTTATGACTCGAAAGTCCAAAGATGACATAACACCTTCAAGTTTCCCCATCTTAACCTTTATCTCCTCTCCTAATTGACAAAGGTGGCAACTTGAGCTGGATCCTTCACTAAGGTCCATTTTTTTTAAATTAATGTAGTGTATTTTTAAAGTAATATTAAAAACATATTTTTATTTATTTTTATTAAATATATTTATCATATTTTTTAAATTTTATATATATATATATATATATATATATATATATATATATATATATATAAAAAGTGATAATTTAGGCTGGGATCCTTCACTAAGGTTCATTTGTTTTTAAATTAATGCACTATATTTTTAAAGTAATAATAAAAACATATATTTTTTTTATTTTTTATTAAATAAATTTATTATGTTTTTTAAATTATTAAATTGAAAATAAATAAATAAATAAATATATATATATATATATATATATATATATATATATATATATATATATAAATTAAGGTGAATACATGGTTTTTAAAGAGTCTGCTTATTATGTTCTTTAAATTATTAAATTGAAGATATATATATGATTAAGGTAAATACATGGTTTTTAAAGAGTTTGCATCTTTCTTATAGGGGAACGCATTGAATTATTCCATGATTTCAATTTAAAACATGCCAATTAAATATTAAATTATAAAATAAAATATAAAAATAATGATAAAATTAAGCTCATTACCGGCTAGCCGCTTAAGTCGTTTAGATTATATACTCTTTACTTGACACACAGCTTAAAGAATGTACTTTTTAGTTGATACAAAGCTTAAAGAATTGAACGTTTTATAGATATTTATATTGGCAGATAAAAGATTATGCTGAATTCAACGAGAGAGGAAGATTCCAAATTTATCTCTCTTTCCACTCTGCAGTCCTGTAGCATTCGGCAGAGTCTGATTGCTCTCCCATCCCCATCAGCACCCACTTCAGCGTGAGAAATTCTCCACCTTGCACTATGCCGCTTTGTGAAATTCACAATAGATCAAAATGGATGACCAAAAAGTACATAAGGTCCACCACCGGTCTGCCACTTCTTTACTTAAAGTCACGACAGCTGTAAAGAAATTATGATATATACCAAAGATTTAATAATTTCCTTTTTTAGATTTTTATGTATGTCATTTTCAATTTTAAATTCATACAGCTGTAAAGAAATCATGATAAAAAAGTACACAGCTGTAAAGAAATTATGATATATATCAAAGATTTAATAATTTCCTTTTTTAGATTTTAATGTATGTCATTTTCAATTTTAAATTCATAAAGCTGTAAAGAAATCATGATCAAAAAGTACATAAGGTCCACCACCAGCCTGCCACTTCTTTACTTAAACTCATGACAGCTGTAAATAAATCAAATATATATCAAGTTTAATCATTTTCTTTTTAAGATTTTTATGTGTCATTTTCAAATTTAAATTCATAACAGCTGTAAAGAAATCATGGCATACAGTTTTTTTTAAAGATTCTTTCAATTACACATATGTAATTGTCAATATTATTCTCATTAACAGTTGTAAAGAAATTATGGCACACTTCATATTTTAATAATTGATTTTTTTCTTTTTTAATTTTTTCTTCCTATATTATCTTCGTATGTTGTTAAATCATGACATATATCAATTGATTCTACATGTCCTCGAGTTTGGGACAAAGATTTCTTTAATGAAATCGTTGAGTTTTGTCCTCATCATGATGTTCCAATCTAGTGATTTATTCCTAATGTGGAGTTATAGAGTCTTGCAATTTTCCAATCCCAGTTGGACACTAGTCTTGATGAGGTGGATCACGTGGGCGTATAACTATGGTTTGCTCCCATCCATCTATCTCCATGGGATTGTGGTCTTAACTTGGTCAATGTGTTGGGTGTTGTTAGCTAGGCGGCTCATCCTGATCGACAATTGGCACTTCCTCTCATCGGGTCATTCTATACTCAGTCGAAGCTCTAATTTTGGCACTATTTTTAGCGAGGGTCCGACGTGTCACCTCTTCCACATGGATGGCAAGTGGAATTTCTCTCGCAGAAGCATGGTGAATGGGATTTTTAATTACAAGTGGCGGTCTGATCTAGCTCATTGTCATCATTTTCAGTTCGGATGGGCTTCTAATCCTTTCCCGCTTGATCTTTGGAATATGAGTCAGAATTGTTTCCATTTCCAAGAGGCCCGTGAGTGTAGCACAAGGGTGCAATATTCCCGGTGGGGAAGTGGTTCTCAAAGGCTTAGAATGATCAATTTACTATCCTCAATCGAAGAACCAAATCGTACAGTCTCCACAACCATTAATATGCGATAATAAAACAACTTGTACAGATTCCAAATCGTACCATTATGCGATCCCAAATCGTGCAATGAAAGTGCTTGTACGATTTTACACTCAGCCAATCCTTCATATTCAGTTTTGCAAGCTATCGTACACAGGTTTGTAACTAAATTGTTCAATTTACCAATATTATCAAATTGGGTAAGTTTTCCTTAATCGCATAAACTGCCAAATCAGGTAAG
The DNA here is from genome assembly GCA_028583015.1 of Wollemia nobilis. Lineage (NCBI taxonomy): Eukaryota > Viridiplantae > Streptophyta > Pinopsida > Araucariales > Araucariaceae > Wollemia > Wollemia nobilis. Next base: position 4,993,221 of record JAQPPZ010003589.1, on the reverse strand, counting down.
TTTCTTTTGTACAATTTGTAATGCATCTGGTGTACGATTTGTACAAAATAAAAGTTTAGCAATATGCCAATTTGGATACTCTTCTGAACTAACCTCTCTCAGACAAGTTTTGGGAAGTTATGGAATGGCAATTATTCCATTCCTACCAACATGCAAGTTCTATCATCAGGGTTTTGAGAGAGTTCTATCCAATGGCAATATCTATAAATCATACAACAACCTTCAAAACATATTTCTTAATACTATCTGCCTCATAAATCATTCCTAAGGCTCACACCAGTGCTGGTTCCATTCCATCCTTCCTGGCAATGCATTAATCATCAACCATAACCATAAATAAGTAACATGCAACAACTAGATACTGCAAAACATTACTCCATCATTCCAAAATCGTACAATATGTGAGAAAAAATTATGAAATGTGGTTCTTCTTCATTACTTCTCAACAGTGCAATACAATCACTAAATCACTAAAAGGTACACAATAATCATAGATATACACTCAATACTTAGGCTAATCAGACCAAATCATAACCAGACTAACCAGACTATCAAAATTGAAAATGGGGTCTTATGTAACGTTGCCCAGGCCGTTCCAAGTGATTCCTGAGGCAATTTGTTATTCACAACTACCCATCTATAACGTAATACATAATTATACCTTTTACTAAGTCTAAACACATGATTTATCAAATTCATGCACAATTACAACTCAAATTGCATTTCCTTTGCAATTCATTCATTTCATTGCACTTTATTGCACTTTGTAAGGTTTGCCCTCTAGTTTGTATGTTTTACCTCATACTTGTACGATTTTATTCCTGCTTGTACGGTTTACCAAAACTGTCAAAATTGTCAAAACTGGGCAAATCCTCTTGTCACTTCTTCTGGGAGGTGGATTTGCTGCCTACATCTACCCTCCCCTTTACTTTGGTCGGTGTCCTCGTCGACTCATATTTTTATTTTAGTCGGGCCTCATACTCTTTAACTAAGGCTTCCATGTCTTCCAGTCGGGTGCAAAGAATTACGTGTTGGTTCTACAACTTGGCTGTGTAGTTGCCCATTTTTTCTGCTTTCAAACCATGTTGGTTGGTTGTCTCCTCAATAGTCTTTAGGAGTTCCCTCAATTGTGTTCATGCTCAGTAGCACTCTTCTTAAGCTTCTCCTTCAAATGTGCTTTTGTTCGAGCTGCTACTTCTAACTCTTCATTCTTGTCTATACTGGTCTTCAGATGGTGATTGATATCAGCCCCCAAAGCATGAAAAATCTCCTCCTTAACATTCAATTACGTTTGCTTCTCTAGGATCATATAATTATATCATTTATTATCTTGTATAAGCTCTTCTATCTTCTTATCTTGCACTGCCAGTTGCTCATCTTTCACAACCGACTATGTTCTCGGTTGTTCATCCTTTGCCTACAATTGTTCTTCTTTTGCTCTTAGTTGAGCTTCCAACTCCTTGATCCTATCTTCTACCGTTTGTGAGACATGTCACTTCTCCTCTTCTAGTGAACTATTTTTAGCCTCAAAACCAACCTTGTTACTTAGCAGTGTTTCTTCCAATTTCTTGAACTTATCTTTTGTCACAACCTTACTCTTCTGCAATTCTTCTTCCATTACAACCTTTTCCTTTTGAGTGGCCTCTGTCTCTTATTTTTGAGCTTACTTAAGCTGATAGATTTGCTCCAATCCTATGCTCAACCACTCTATCCAATGTGTTAGGAATTTCAACTTCCTTAGAGTGATAGCCAAGCCTGAGGTGACCCTCTTATGTTCCAACTCCACTGTATTCAAAGGACAAGTCATATAATTGGCTCTATCTAGGTATAATCTTGAATGATGCCTATAATTAGTTCTCACTCCATCTGGAAAATTGTCTCTTCCTAACATCATTGTTACCTCTTCTCTGGGGAACTTCCATGGGTGTTGTACATGAATATCAACAATTTTCTATGTACGATCCTCATTGCTCACCCATTCTATTATCTTTTTGAATTCAATAAACACTTGTTCCTCCCATATCTTCAACTCTCCCACATGTCCAATACAAAACTATAGTTTGGCGCTAGCCATGGCATTGCCTATTTGAGAGAATAAAATGTCCACCTGATCTTCTACCCTTTTTGTATCCTCCTTTTTTTCAATATTTGAGAACTGCGGTACCTCCAAGAGGTAGCTTGTTTGCATCCTTCGTAGTTATTCCTCTGTAGGAGTTTGTTCTTCTTCTTCTTCCAACTGGTAACCAGACCTTCCCCCAAGCTCCATTAATGTTTTCTCCGTGTTTATCTTTTTCTGTGGTGGAGTTTGTCCTATAGTTATCTCCACTTCCACATCTTCAATATCAACAATCTCAGGATGAGATTGCTACTGCCCTGTAGATTCCTGGACTTCTTATTGCTCACTTAAGTCCACCTGTTGTTCTTTTGTCACCTGCTCTTCTTTTGTATTCTACTAGATTTCCATTGCTATGACCTCTTCAACAATAATATCTTCTTATTTCTGTGATGCATTCATATTCTCTTGTGCACCACTCTTATCATTCTGATTCGTGCTTCCTCCCATCATGCATTTGAAGTGGGGCTTTGTTGAGCGTTAATTTGTCATATTACAAATAATAACACGCAACTTAGAGTCTCGAACAAAGACTCTTTCTTGCAAAGAAATAATTTATTTTATTTTCCTTCCTTTTATTATTTCTCCAAGTTTCTTTGTGAAACAGCTTTTACATATATAAAAAAATGAATTCAATTTAATACATGCAACTGATATATCCCAGAATAACTCAAAATCCTGAGATAGCTGTTAACAAGGGGCCTTTGTTGATTCTTAATGAACTTTGTAATCTTGACTTGTTTGATTAATCAAAAAAAATAAACAAAAATCCTTTTTATGTTCTAATATTCACAATTTATTCTAAGGTTAACTTGTTCGTTTTATCTATATTCAATAGTTCTGTTATTTCAGTGTTAGTCTCTGACATGAAATTAAGCATATCAAGGAATAAAACAGAAGCTGTTATTTTGAATCGGTTGGAAAATAATGAAGGATATTAAAATGGTTCACGATCTCCTCACTGCAAAATCCCAAGTTAAGAGATGAAATCCCCAAAACAACCCAACCGATCAGATCTGTACTAACACACAATCTAATCAGATCGGATGCAAGACTCTAAGGAAAAGAATATAACTGCATCATTCTACCATTCACCTATCGTAACCCATCCCATGGCGTAAACGAAATAGATACAAGACAAAATGATGCAACGGAAAGATTGACAATAAAACAATAGTTTTGGCTTCGATCTCCTTTTGATTTTACACACAAAAGTCGTGTTACCAAAGAAAAATCCTTTATTTCAATAAGTAATGCTTTTTTGTTACAATCTCCAGCCATCGTATCCATCTACACTTCTGCTATTTAACCTTTCCGTCGCGCGTTCTCGGCTGCTCCATGGCGCTTCGTTTCGACTCCGGGACCCTTCGCTTCAATTCCCGCCTTTTGGTATTCTAACCCTTGCATGCAATCGTAACGCTCGATCTCTGTGGCCGATGCATCGTTGTTATGAAACGTTCCTCTGGTTCTGTCATTTTCGCCACGTGTCCTGCGTCTCCTACACCTTTCGTAACGCTTTCCCGCGGAAATCCCGACAGAATTTGCATTTGGCCTCTTCTGTTTCCTAGCCGCGATAACGCGACATGTCACGAAATCGCGACATGTCACGATATCGCGACGTGTTCTTGGTCCGTACGCCCGTCGTAGCTCGTTGTAGCGATATCGCTACCGACTTTGCTTTGCCTTCTTTTCAAAAAAGTGGTAGCGATATCGCTACCACTTTGGTTCCGAGCCTTCCTTTCAAAAAGTGGTAGCGATATCGCTACCACTTTGGTTCCGAGCATTCCTTCGATGAAGTGGTAGCGATATCGCTACCACTTTGGTTTCGAGCCTTTGTCTTTGCGAAGTGGTAGCGATTCGCTACCACTTTTCCTTCGGGCCTCCGCTTCACGAAGTGGTAGCGATTCGCTACCACTTTTCCTTCGAGCCTCCGCTTCACGAAGTGGTAGCGATTAGCTACCACTTTTCCTTCGAGCCTCCGCTTCACGAAGTGGTAGCGATTCGCTACCACTTTCAACCTTGTGCTTCCTCTCGGCAACTCGTAGCGATGGAGAGACAGGTCGCGATTTCGCGACATGTCACGATTTCGTGACCCTTTCAACTTTTCGTACGCTTCCAAAAAACGCGTCGCGATTTCGCGACATCCTTTTTTTCTTTGCCGCCGACACGTCGCGATTTCGCGACATCCTTTCTGTCCTGCTGCCGACACGTCGCGATTTCGCGATAGATTTTCTGGCCTGCTGCCGACACGTCGCGATTTCGTGACATCTTTTCTGTCCTGCTGCCGACACGTCGCGATTTCGCGACAGATTTCAATTTTTTGCAGCGATGGAGAGACAGGTCGCGATTTCGCGACCCTTTCAACACTTAGGCATTTTTCTTCTTTTCTTCATTTTTAGCATCCGGGTCTTTGAGATCTTCCCTAAAACCTGCAAAAACAAAGGTGGGTCCCCACTTCTGGGGTGTGTTGTGGATGAACCACAACAAATGGCGACTCTAGTTGTCAAATGCTCTTGAGCATTTTAGTAAGAACCCAACCTAACATAAATCACAAATTTGAAAACATGGGTTAGCCCATAATCAATATAACTAATGCCCAAAATCAGAAGTACATGAATTATTAGAATCATCAAGTATTAGCTCGGTGTGTGCAATGAATTCCTTTCCTTATCATTTGAATTTGATCCACATTCCATCATCGGTTTTGCATGAATGCATATGCGAAATTGTGAATGATTTGTGTATCCTACTGAATATGCCATGAGAAAATGCATAGTCACTCTTGTAGTATTATGTGCAAACATTCAAGGCTGCCAAACCCTCTTAGGATCCACTAGTGAACGGTTCATTATATCCCAAAGTTGGTTATGAGTCCCTACTATCTTGAACCCATGTGCAAGTGGATGTGAAATCAGAACTTTGGGGAATCAGACTCCCAACCAACCGAGATGAGAGTTTAACCCTATCCTTACTATTCCGATTTAGAATTCTTTACCTCACTTTGAGCAAAATAACTAAACCAATTATGGAAGAAATGGTCATGCTAGTCTAACCCTCTAGACAATCAGTGGTCTTACTTTTTAGGCAAGACATGATGTCATGCATGGGCCTATCTAACCCCATAATCCAAAACTTATCTCCATTTCTTTGGACCTTGGGGATGACTACCCATCCCTTGCAGAGGACAAGTAGTACGATCCTTACAATCCAATATAAGGATGAGATGGAAAAAAATTATTTATTTTACTTCTTGGACCTTGGGGATGACTACCCATCCTGGTTAGGGACAAATAGTACGATCCTTACAACCCAAGATTTTAAATGTAAATGGAAAATATTAATCTTGTTACTTAAACCTTGGGGATGACTACCCATCCTTTGCAGAGGACAAATAGTACGATCCTTACAATCTAAGATTTAATACGAAATGAAATATAAGAGCTTTGGGGAATCGGATTCTCAACCAACCGAGATGAGAATTTATGCCCTATCCTTACTACTCCATGTGGGTCCAATCAAAGCTTTGGGGAATTAGATTCTCAACCAACCGAGATGAGAATTTAACCCTATCCTTACTACTATGATTTTAGGCTTTAAGCTCTATGGAAGTGGTCAAAACCACTATTTTTAGGATCATGTTGCATAATAGGATAGACATGAAAACCATTTTCGCCCAACCTTTTCCTCCAAGTTAGGTTTTGATCATTTTGCTCAAGATCCTTTTTAATGTATGAAACGTGCTTGGTCCTAGATACTTCAAGACTCAGTTTCCAACCTTAGGATTTACTTAAATTTATGTTATAACATAACCCTAAGAGGATTCAACATACTCAAATGAATTGCACCTAAGATGCATATGCCACTACGGTGAAAATGTATGGAAAGTGAGATGGAACATGAATGCATTATTTCGTGAATTGCAAATGAGATGATTTGTCATGCAAAACCGACCTTTTCATGCATCACAAGCTTCAAATGATCTAAATTAACTGTTTGTATTACATGTGGAGCTCTTACAACATGATTCCAATGTTTCATATTCTCCCAATCTTAGGCATGTGTTCAACATCAAGCTTTTATTCCCCCTTTTTTTTTTTTTTAAAAGCAATGAAAAGGAAATCAAAGGAACACCACCGCCTAAATGTCCAACCTGCACACAAACGCAAAAACCCAACATTAATACAAGAAAAACCTGAAACAAAAATGAATACATACTAACATATCAAATCTGCACATCAAAAAAAACTAAATTACAGCATTAACACAAAACTAGATATCTCTTGAAACACACACTTAAGTATCAAATCTGCACACAAAGAACCAGATCACAACATTAATATAAAGCTTAGACATGTCAAAGAAAAGAATAATACACACCTAAACATGAAAAATGAAAGCAAGAAATTACAGCGTTATTACATATAATACAAAGCCCAACTACCTCATGCTTGAAAGTAATGCTTCAAGTGCAACCCATTGATAGGTAGTGCCAAATCCTTTCCATCCAAGGTTTTTAGTCTAAAACTATTTTCCCCTAGGATCTCCGAAATCTGGTAGGGACCTAACCAAAGGTAATCAAATTTATCATGTTCCCCCTTCTTCTCATGTCTTTTGTCCCATAACAACACTAAATCTGAAATTTTAAACGCCTTGGCCTTAGACCTTTTGTCAAACCATCTTTTTACAATGTCTTGGTGTTTACTAAAATGAAGCATAGCTTCATCCCTTTTTTCATCCAAGCGCATTAATTGCGTTAGTCTAGACTCAAGTTTATCATTAGTTCCAAAATAATCTTTCATGAAGTGCAGCGTTTGTAATCTGAGATTTGCGGGAAAAATGGGATCTTGTCCATAAACCGAGATGGTAAGGAGATGTCCCTATTGCTTCTTTGACTCCGATTCTATCAGCCCAAAGGGCCAACTTAAGCTTATTGTGCCGAGTCCCGCGGATTCCTTTCCAACAATTTTTTTATGACAGTCAACAGATTCTTATTGGATGACTCGGCCAATCCGTTACCTTGTGGGTAATAATTGGAGGAGAACTTTAAACTCACGTTGTTATCAAATGCCCAATTAGCAAACTCCAGAGAGGAAAAGGCCGAACCATTATCACTTACGATGGAGTTAGGCATCCCGAATCTAGTGACAATGTTATCTTCTAAAAATCTAATGACCACCTCTGCAGTAGCATTCTTTGTGGGGATAGCTTCGGTCCATCTCGTGCAATAGTCCGTAGCCGTCAGAATATATTTGTGAGTATCGGAGGAATTGGGGCTGATAATCCCAATAAAATCCAGGCCCCATTGCGCGAAAGGTCTGGACTCGATTACGGACTGTAAAGGCATGGCAGCGTTTCTATCCCTATTGGCTGCAGTTTGACATATGTGACATGACCTCACATGAGAATGGGCATCCTTGAATAGTTGAGGCCAATAATAACCGGCTCTGAGGATTTGATGGGCTGTGGCATTGGCAGACCCATGCCTTGTCCCATGTTTACCATGAAACTCTTCGAGTATTCGCACTGCCTCCTCTTGATCAACGCAACGAAGGTAAATACCTTCATGGTTCTTTCTGTATAATGTGCCAGATCTTACCGGAAAATTAGCAGGACTTCAAACGCAAGGCTCACTGTTGAGTAGCATTCAAAAGTGATGGACACCTACCATTTAGTAGATAGTACACCACATCTGCATACCACTCCTCCTTGGTTACATCAGCGACTTCATAATGTTGACAAGGAATTGCGAGATCCTGTTCTGCGATTGCCTTGGCTAACCCTTGCCCCCGCACTATCTTCATCGATTGAATCTCCAGATCAAATTCCTGCAAAGTTGAAACCCACTTACCACGCTTCTCACCTAATTCATTCTGAACGAACATGGCTTTGACAGCAGGATCTGGGACGATAGCAAAGACCCTATTGTGGACTATGTAGTGCCTGAACTTTTTTACAGTCTTAACCAGCGCATACATTTGCTTGTCTAGGGTAGAATATCTCAGTTTCACATCTTTGAGAGGACTACTCAGGAAAGCAATGGGATTTTCAATGCTTGCCTTCACTCTTATGAGTTAAAACACTCGCAAAGGAGTGATCTGAAGCAAATGTGTAGATATAGAAAGGCTTCGTATAATCGGGACTCACCAAAATCGGGGCTTTAGAAATCGCATCCTTGATATTATCAAAAGCCTCTATCCTTTCATCTGTCCAAATGATCTGGACCTCTTTCTTTAGCATGTCGTTCAAAGGTCTTGCTATCTCTGCAAAATCTGCTATAAATTTTTTGACAAAATTGATCTTTCCGAAGAATGATCTCAACCCCTTCTTGCTATTGGGACGAGGAATTTGCTGTATGGCTTCTATTCTCTCAAGGTCAATGGAAATTCCATCTTTAGATATTATATGTCCCAACAGTTTTCCTTCTGTTACCCCGAAGATGCACTTCTTTGGGTTGAGAGATATACCATGTTCCCTGCATCTTTGAAAGACTTTCTTAAGATCCTTGACATGGCTTTCCCTGTTCTTAGAAAATACAGGAATGTCATCGACGTAGACAATGATGCACTTACCAATAAGCCCCTTAAAAGCAAAATCCATAGCTCGTTGGAAAGTGGCACTGCGTTCAATAGTCCGAAGGGCATTCTCCCGTATGCAAAGGTGCCCCATTTTGTCGTAAAAGCGGTCTTCATCCTATCACTAGGATGGATAAGGACCTGATTATATCCCGAATAACCATCCGGGAATGACATCATCTCCGACCCGTTTACCTTTTGGAGTATTTCATCGATGGTGGGTAACGGGTAGTTGTCCTTTTGGGATGCCTTGTTGAGATTTTTGAAATCAATGCACAACCTTATTTCTCCACTCTTTTTCCTCACGGGGACTAGGTTAGCAACCCACGTGGAATGCCTAACGGGAAAGATGATCTTAGCTTCTAACGGTCGCTTCACCTCTTTCTCTATCAAGGGCTCTAATAATGGATTAACTCGCCTTTGTCTTTGCACGAAGGGCTTGGACTCTGGCTTCGAGTGGAATCGTGTGCATTATGACATTCCGATCATAGGTTTTCAACTCCTTATAACTCCAAGCAATGCAATCTATGTATTCTTTTAATGCATCTGCTATGGAATCCTTCTCCTGCTTGGTACATGCTTTTGCTATGAATACCTCCGGGGATTTTCTGCACTTCCAATGTTAACCAAATCAGAGGCCTCTCCAGGAGATGGAACCCTTTTACCTTTTCTTGGTTTGCTTCCGATATCAAAGATTTTTTCTAATGAAGCTATCTCATCAGGCATCCGGTTGTTTTTTACAGGATTTTTATCTTTCGAAACTACCTCCTCTACGTCCCTTTCTTCTTCATCTATGTATTGCTTTTCAAATATACCAGAATTAGTGACAAAATGAAATATGTGCCTGTCACTATCAAATACTTGGAAGTTCGTAACATTATCTGGTATCGAGGGACAAGGGACCAACTCTATAGAGAACTTCTTGCATTTCTTATGGTCCACTGGCTTCAACATACTCGCTGCTACAGCTAGGGAGTCTGCCAGACGATTGCCCTTTCTCGAGATCAGAGAAATGTTAAAGGCGTCGAACTCATCTATTAAATCTCTGACCCTTGTTCGGTAAAGCCTGAGCCGCCTATCCTTGCATATGTATTGTCCCCTCACTTGTTTCACCACCAGTTCCGAATCACCAAGGACTTTGATATATTTAATTTTCTTTCGAATGGCCAGCTGTAGTCCAAGAATCAAAGCCTCATATTCTGCCATATTGTTGGTGGCAGGGAACTGCAGTCTGTATGCAGCGAATATAGGCTCCTGGTCCGAACATGACAATTCAACACCGGCTCCTGCTCCTTGTCTGGACCTGGATCCATCAAATCTTAAGGTCCAAATGTCTTGATGTCCTTCAGTAGAGTTGTGCCCCATCCTTTCATCATGGGTATTTTTGAGTGCTTCTATGTCCAAACAGTATGCTCCCAACTCAGCTTCAATGTATTGGATCTCGTTCGGCTTGTTGTAATCTGTGATCATCTCTTTGAGTCGGGGTTCACTGTCAATTCGAATTTGATTGGCCACTCCCCTCCAAGGTAGCCACATGTGTGAAGAGTCTGTCACAATGTAACCGTTTAGGTTCTTACTCCAATCTCTTCCCAATACCATGCCATATTTGATAGGAATATCGAGCACCAAAATGTCTATGCTGTCTGTTGAATTACGGGTTACTGAATTGACTTGAATATGCACATCACCCGACTCTCCCTCTCGCCTCCATGGTTGACTCTGTCCAACTGCACCACCCTGCTCCTAGAAGGCTTTGGTGTAAGTCCCAATCTTTTACAGATTTCTAAGGGCATGATAGTAGCCGAGGCCCCTGAGTCTATTAAACAATTGTGCAAGTTTTTACCCCGCAATTCTAATGGTTACCAAAAAGGGAGGTATATCTCGTTTTTCTTTTTGTACAACCACTTGGGACTGAGCACTTTTAGCTTCATGAACTTGTGCGAGATGGATTTAATCCTTTTGGTGAACTCACTTCTTGGCCTAATAATCGGGCCATGTCATACATCGATACATTGGCCCTATTCTTCTTCATATCTTCCACCAAATCGTAAGTGAGCTTTTACGGATTTGGCAAGTTTTGCATCATCTTAGACTTTTCGACCTTCGATGGAGGAGGGGGATTGACATCTCCTTTAGGGTCGGGGAGGGAGTAATTGATTATTAGGAGGAGCGAGAGGAAGTTTTGGGCTCTTTAGAACTCCTAGTGTAATATTTGTGATTTGCTTTCCCAAAACGTTTATTTGTATGAACTTCCAAAGCTTCTTCATCTTCGCTTCCAAAAAATTCTACATCCTCCTCTTCTTCATTTTCATGGGAATGTATGACCTCCGTTAGCATAGACTCCGGTTTCACGTGGCCACAGTGCGGGCAATCATTATCACAAGATCTTGCATCTCCACAGTCTTCCGAAATGTCTACCTGGTTGGCAACGGGATTGGGTACCCGCCCGTTGTTAGGCTGCGTGTTATACATTCCTTTTCCTCTATGATTGTGAGGTCGGTTATGGCCCATGGCCTGATCAACTTTTTTATTGACATTCCCCACTGTTACCAACACCTTGGCCAACGTTTCTTTCATATTTTCTATGGCTGCTTCGGACCCTTGTGGTTGAGGCACTTGCAATTGCAAGTCCGGATTGTGTTGGCTGCATTAGCCACCTCTGGACTGGGTACAATGGCTTGGGTTTGGGCAGGTGGATTCCATCCTGGATTCACACTTTGAATGGGAGTGATTGTTGGATAAGTTGCTGAGCTTGGCGTGTTAATTGGAGCAAACCCCGACATGGTCAACAGATTATTGCCCATACCGAACCCATGCAAACCCATTGGGTTATTTTGAATCAAACTCTATGCTTGAACAACAGCATTCGGATAACCTGACAATGGCGTAACTTGGGTGGGTGTTTGGAAGTTGTTCAACATCGGAGCCTGTGGTGCTACTACCTGGTTCATCATGGCAAATTGGCTGTATGGGCCATATTGTCCCATCCCAGTCAATTGAGACAATCCTGCGCCTGGCAGGTTCATCTGCTGTTCGAGAGTCATTGTTTCTGCATAAGCCAAAGGAAGGGTTGTAACCTGAGGGTTCCTTCTAGTCAACAAAGATGTTAAAGGATCTAAGGCTCCGAAGTATAGCTGCAAGGCAATTGCAGGGTCTACCGCAAAGTGACGAGTCACATTCGTATATAGCTTTTGAAATCTCTGATTGAACGCTCGAATGGGTTCATTGGTTTGTCTTTTGCAAGATACGAAGAAATTGTATGTCATGGAGGGATCTACTAACTGTCTGAATTGACCTATGAACGCAGTTTCTAGCTGGGCCCATGAAGTTATGGACCCTGCTGGCAAATTTCGATACCATTCGTTAGCAATGTGGTCTAGACTAGCAAGGAAAACTCGACAGGCAACATCCTCGTGAGTAACCCCCTGCCTAAACATGTAATCTTTATAGATTTGGACATGATCTTCTGCTGTTGTTGGACCATCATGAATGAATTTGGGTAATCCCCTTTCAATGTTTCTAGGCAAGTCGTGGACTGCCCCGGGAATATCTAAAGGGGAACTCTGAGCACCATACCAAAGGGCGGTGTGGTTGTTGTTGTTGTTGCTTGGGCCATGTTAATCAAAGGTGTCAACCCTGTGGGAACAATTGGAACTCCTGGAACTGTGGAGACAGATACAACTGGTGTTACTATCCCACTTGAACTTAAGGGTTCAGGCCCACTAAAGGCACTTGAGTCCAAAGAAATCCCTAACTCAAGTATATTGGGTGGTATTTCAACTTCTAATGTTTTGTTTTTCGGCCTCCTAGCGGTGGGAGAAAGACTTTGGAAGATAGTTTCCCCTGTGGTTTTAGACCTAGTAGCAATGTACTCAGGTTGGGCCGGCTTGGAAACTCTAGGACTCTAAAAGATTTCTCAACTCTGCTTGCCGAGATAAAATGTCTAAATGTTATACCTGCAAGCACAATAGGTGGAAACAAAACTACCCACGTTAATTGTTAGAACAAATCAAAATTGCAAAGCAATACAGAAGGCCCTCCTTCTAGCGCCAAAATGTTGAGCGTTAATTTGTCATATTACAAATAATAACACGCAACTTAGAGTCTCGAACAAAAGACTCTTTCTTGCAAAGAAATAATTTATTTTATTTTCCTTCCTTTTATTATTTCTCCAAGTTTCTTTGTGAAACAGCTTTTACATATATAAAAAAATGAATTCAATTTAATACATGCAACTGATATATCCCAGAATAACTCAAAATCCTGCAGATAGCTGTTAACAAGGGGCCTTTGTTGATTCTTAATGAACTTTGTAATCTTGACTTGTTTGATTAATCAAAAAAAAATAAACAAAAATCCTTTTTATGTTCTAATATTCACAATTTATTCTAAGGTTAACTTGTTCGTTTTATCTATATTCAATAGTTCTGTTATTTCAGTGTTAGTCTCTGACATGAAATTAAGCATATCAAGGAATAAAACAGAAACTGTTATTTTGAATCAGTTGGAAAATAATGAAGGATATTAAAATGGTTCACGATCTCCTCCCTGCAAAATCCCAAGTTAAGAGATGAAATCCCCAAAACAACCCAACCGATCAGATCTGTACTAACACACAATCTAATCAGATCAGATGCAAGACTCTAAGGAAAAGAATATAACTGCATCATTCTACCATTCACCTATCGTAACCCATCCCATGGCGTAAACGAAATAGATACAAGACAAAATGATGCAACGGAAAGATTGATGATAAAACAATAGTTTTGGCTTCGATCTCCTTTTGATTTTACACACAAAAGTCGTGTTACCAAAGAAAAATCCTTTATTTCAATAAGTAATGCTTTTTTGTTACAATCTCCATCCCCTGTATCCATCTACACTTCTGCTATTTAACCTTTATGTCGCGCGTTCTCGGCCGCTCCATGACGCTTCGTTTCGACTCCCGGGACCCTTCGCTTCAATTCCCGCCTTTTGGTATTCTAACCCTTGCATGCAATCGTAACGCTCGATCTCTGCGGCCGATGAATCGTTGTTATGAAACGTTACTACGGTTCTGTCATTTTACGCCACGTGTCCTGCGTCTCCTGCACCTTTCGTAACGCTTTCCCTGGAAATCCCGACAGAATTTGCATTTGGCCTCTTCTGTTTCCTAGCCGCGATAACGCGACATGTCGCGATATCGCGACGTGTTCTTGGTCCGTACGCCCGCCGTAGCTCGTTGTAGCGATATCGCTACCGACTTTGCTTTGCCTTCTTTTCAAAAAAGTGGTAGCGATATCGCTACCACTTTGGTTCCGAGCCTTCCTTTCAAAAAGTGGTAGCGATATCGCTACCACTTTGGTTCCGAGCCTTTGTCTTTGCGAAGTGGTAGCGATATCGCTACCACTTTTCCTTCGAGCCTTTGCTTCACGAAGTGGTAGCGATTCGCTACCACTTTTCCTTCGAGCCTCCGCTTCACGAAGTGGTAGCGATTCGCTACCACTTTTCCTTCGAGCCTCCGCTTCACGAAGTGGTAGCGATTCGCTACCACCTTCAACCTTGTGCTTCCTCTCGGCAACTCGTAGCGATGGAGAGACAGGTCGCGATTTCGCGACATGTCGCGATTTCGTGACCCTTTCAACTTTCCGTACGCTTCCAAAAAATGCGTCGCGATTTTGCGACATCCTTTTTTCTTTGCCGTCGACACGTCGCGATTTTGCGACATCCTTTTTTTCTTTTCTGCCGACACGTCGCGATTTCGTGATAGATTTTAGTCTGCTGCGACACGTCATGATTTCGCGACATCTTTTCTGTCCTGCTGCCGACACGTCGCGATTTCGTGACAGATTTCAATTTTTTGCAGCGATGGAGAGACAGGTCGCGATTTCGCGACCCTTTCAACACTTAGGCATTTTTCTTCTTTTCTTCATTTTTAGCATCCGGGTCTTTGAGATCTTCCCTAAAACCTGCAAAAACAAAGGTGGGTCCCCACTTCTGGGGTGTGTTGTGGATGAACCACAACAGGCTTCTTCTTTTCTTTTGACTATTCTTCTTAGGATTCCACTACTGCCTTGACTTTATCTTTTATCTCTTGCATAGTGGCTACCACTTCTTATGCTATTTGCCTCACTTCTATATCATCCAAAATTTTAGAAGAATCTAAAATTTTGAGATCAAAAGACTAAAAAATATGTGGGGACTCTACCATCTCTTATGCTTTTGCCCAATTCCAATTTTGCAAATCCAACTTCTTCGAGTTTGACTATCCTTCCTCTTTCTGATTCTCCTATAAAGGATCAATTTTTTTTTCTAGAATGGGATTGTTTTTCATTATTTCCCGTTGTCTTCTTATTCTTACTCGTACTGGGTTGGATTGCCTCCCCACAATTTTTTCCTTTCCTGAACTGATGGCTACTCCTGCTACCATTGTTGAAGTGCTTGTTGTTCCAATTCAGGTTGTAACTGCCTAGGCCTTTTCCTTCAATGGTGTACCTCCTCATTCGAAGAAGTATCCTCATGTACTTCCATGGCCTAAGGCACTTTCTTTGCTCGAGACTTATCTGGAGTCTCCTTTTGAATTGACACTGACTTTACCCACCACAAAATATTTGGTTTATCTTAATCAATATTCCTAGGCTCTTTAAATATTGGAAAATGAATTCCCATATTCGTGATAGCATTCAATAACAATCAAAAATTCATTTCAAAACTCTTCAACCTCTTCGTCAGCATGTCATGCATCTTTTTCTCCAGATAGGTACCCCAATCGTACTAGATTCCTTTAGTGATACCTTCCACATATTGAGTCATCCAGATTGGCATCTCTATGGCTCGTGTTTCCCCTAACAATCGAGCCAACACAATATTCATGGTGCATGGCCAATCTGTCCCTATCAACTGGGTCTATTTGATTCCTTGAGTTCCTGCACCTGATATCTTTGCTTCGATCAACGATTTCACATTGGTAAGTGAAGTGATGATGCGATGTGTCTCATTCGGATCAAGCAACTTCTTAACTACCTAAGTACCATATTATAGCAACCCAAATGTTTTCCTAAAAACCTCTGCTATGAATTCTACCTTCACCGACCGATTTCCCACATTGATATAGGCAAGTTTGCTTGCAAGATCATATGCCCAAACCATCTATAACAAATAGTTATAAAAGGTCTTCTGGTGCGATGGCACCTGTGCTATCATAGATACACTAGCCTTCTCAAATTATTTTCTCCAGGGGTGGGTCTTTTTTTCTTCTTTGTTCCATCACTTTTGGCATGTATCTCCTCCATGTTGTATAAATGATATCCTTGTTATATAAACTTGGTTCTCCTCAGGTTCACTATTTAGATCCTCCTTTGGATCTGGGTAATGGAATTCATTGTGCAACTCTCTCCTTGGGGCTCTTTCTTGTGCCATTTCCTCCTCTTGAAACTTTGGTGGTGTCCTTCGATCAACCCTCCAATACCTCTACCCTCTCCATGACTTGTATCCTCCTCTCCTTCAAGGATGATTACCATGCCAATAATGGGACTAAAACTATCACCCTTGGTATTGCCATGGATGTGACTCTCTTGTGCAAGGGTCCTAGTGACCGTTCCACTCTGTTGGCTGCAATTCTTCTTAAACGGTATCCAAACTCTTTAGCTGAAATTATTTTTCCATCATTCCTCTAGTTAGATTTACTTTCTGGACATCACCTATCATGCAATCCAAAGTCCCATGAAAATCATATAGTGCTACTATAAATTGTACAGTACACCTTCCAAATCGTTCATGTACATTTTTAGTTCATACAACCACCTCCAGATCGTACAGTCTCTCAAAATACTTCAAACTTCTCAACCGGTTGTAAATCGTACACCAAACACACAAAAATGTACAGGATCTATACCAATCCATACAATATCCCTGTCTACTTATTCTCCTTTGTCGAATCCATATAACTCTGTATGATTTCATACGATTTGCTCAAAAAGGTTGAAATCGGTCTCTGAACTGCTTGAAATCACACATTTTTTTCTTGATTGTACAATATGCCCTCCAAATCTTACAACACATTCTTCGAAACCCTTGTTCACCTAAAAATTATGATTTTTACTTCCTTTTCAGGATTTCTCACCGACCTAGTTGTCGAAATATCCCGATCTAAATTTTTAGTGCAATTTTGGAGAAAATCTGCAATTTTTCCTTTACTTTGCGCAATATCCCTCAAAAAAATTATTTTGGCTGTAATGCAGGGTTGTACAATATTATTCTCTCTTTCTTCTGCCTTCTCTAGTTTATTTTTTCTGCTTTTTCTTTGATTAGGGCTTGTAATCTCCTTTTCCTTGTAATTTCTTTACTTCGGCTCCAATATGTAATTTCTTCGAACCTTGGATGTATGTTTTTCACAATATGGTTCTTGCTTTGACATATTTTGCTACAAAACCTCACTTCCCTTTTGTTGAAATTTGAAATTGCTTTTAATGGAGTCAAAACCCTTGCTTTTCTCTTTCGGTTCGATTTTCTTGAATGCAAAAAGTCTCCTTGGTGCAAATTTAAAAATGGATCATGCAATCTTGTAGTTTACTGATGAATTCCAACACCCATGCAGTAAATTTCATGTGGTTGCACACTTTTCACCTTTGCTCTCCTTGAAATTTTGAATTCCCCCTTGTATGATTTGCAAATTTGCTAAAAATATCCATTTATTTAAATTGCTATCAAACCCTAATTGTTCAATTTTTTTAAATTGTGCCACTTTATCCTCTATCATACCTTTTTATCTTCCTTTGCCTGGATGATTGACAATTCACCACTTTCTCCATGTGATTTTATCTTTTTCCCACTCTTTTTCAACAAATCATCATCCCACTCATGCAAACATTATATTCGATGGTTGAAAATTGTACAACTGCTCCTAAAATCGTACAATGTACGATCTAAATCGTACAACATGCTTCCTTGTACGATTTTGCCTATGCCTTTTTCTTTTTTGCTTGTATGATCTGTTACTTAGAGAATTTTTCTATTTTTTTCTCTTGAAGAGGTCACCATTTTCTGTTTTCAACCAACTTCCTTCTTAATTGTGTCCCAAGGGATTTTCACAACTAAGGAATTTATTTAGTTTTTCTTTCTTTTTATTTATTTATTTATTTTTCTAAACCTATTTACACTTTTACCATCATGGGAGTGACATTCGCTTGTACAATCCCATATGATTCTTCTCTTGGAGGTTCGACCGTGACATTATAAGTGATCATGTCATCTAGCATCACTTGCTCTCTAGGGTGATTCATCTCCACTTGTGATGTTATCGAGTTCCCTGGCCTTCAACTACCATGTCTACAATTTGGAATTGCACAATTGCAAGTTGGAGTATCTTCACTTGGCGTCTCTTCCTCTTGTCATGTAGGTGATTGATCCCTTGGTAGCGGTGCTCTAACTATTCTATTATCATTTGAGCGACTTCTCCACCTATCTCCTCAGATAAATTATGTCTCCAGACTTGGCGATCGAATCCTTTGCTATCCTTGGTTTCTTTCATATACAAAATGCACTCTTCCTCTACCATCAAGGCCTCTACCTCGCAAGTGCCTTCCATGTCCTATTCCTCTTGACATCGGACTTCTCTGTGCCAGTGGTGATTCCTCCCTTCCTTGGAGTAATCCTCTACCTCCTTCCACTCTTCGAGGTCCTCATCATATTAGTGGTGGTCATCCCAATGGATACTGCCTTGTGGGGTTTAATAAGATTCACCTCATCCCTGGTATACCTTAAAAATTCCTTTTCCAGTTCAAACATGCCAAAGGTGTGTCTCTCGACCATCTAGGAGTAGGAGGTCGAAACCTTCCTTGTCCTCTTCCTCCTCTAAGTGTAACATCACTCATTCCATGGTTGCATACCTCATCCATTTCCTGGCTAAAGCCTTAGGGGTCTTTGTCGATTCCTTCCTCCCATTGCTTGATTATCATGAGTTATCTCTACCAACTCAATGTTGGCTAGTGGACTTCTATTTCATATTATGCTTGGTGATAATTGTTGCAGTGCTCTAATTCTATGATATGCATGTACTAAGTGATGTATCCATATTCTTTCCTCGAAGCATATTTGTGGATATGAGGTTGTTAGGATCTCTCTATATGCATCAAAAAAATATATCTCAAAACTTGAGTCATTTCAATTATCTTCTCTTTGTTTCGACCAATTCGTTGTAAAATTCATCAATTTCTTCAATATCCTTACTTATCTTCTTTATATTCTTAGTTGTCGATAGGCTATTGTATATGCTTGTGGATCAAGGTTGGCTTGATGCTCCTGAGATCTCCCTGGTTGTCGATGTGTTGTTGTGTAGGCTAGGGGATCACGATTATCTTGAGGATTTTGGGGTGTATCAAGGCAATCATCATCATCACTGCTTTATGTGCTAGATTCCCTTACTAGCCAAGGTATTCCTTCATCACTAGATTCACTCAAATCTACCCACGCATTACCTTGTGATTTAGGTGATGTGGTTGCTTCCTCAATATATCATCAAAGCATCTGTGCATCTTCATTTGTCATTGGTGGATCACTTGGTGGTACTTGTGAACTTGTGCTTGCACCATCATTTCTTATACCACTTCTTAGAGTTATCCCCTCATTATTCTCATCTTCCCCTTTTAGTTCCTATAGCCTAGTTGTTCTTTGTTCATCCATCCTTTGTATTGTACTATCCAACTTTTGGATGGTTTGTTTGCTCAACCTTACATTATAACCTTTGCATCGTTTGATATTCCTCCTGTAGTTGTTGGGTCTGCAGTCACATTCTCTGTTGTAATAGCCCTATCTGCGCTAATGGAGTAAGTCCCACCATTTCTTCATCAATGGTATAATTCTCATTTTTCTTTGGAGCTTCCATTTCAAAAGTGTCCACTGTATCTTTGTAACAATTCCGAATATGATGATTGATTGAACAATAGTATACATTACATATTGACACCCTAGAATAGTTCGATGAAAATGGAACTAACCAAGTGAGGAATAGATGTTATAACAATGTAACAACATACTAAATAATGAAATATAATATAGCAAACTATAGTTACGTTGACATCCCCCCTTATTACATTATTTGGGTAATAAGATAATTACTAGCTATACTAACATCCCCCCTGATTACATCATTTTGCAATACATAGAGAGCTGCAAAACAATTCAAATTTGACACATGCAAGTGCCTTAGTGAAAATGTCTGCAACTTGATCATTGGTGGAGATGTACTGAAGCTAAATTCGGTGCCTTGGAACTTCATCTTGAATGAAGTGACATTGTGTGTCAATGTGCTTGGTTTTCTCATGATGCACTGGGTTCTTAACAAGGTTCAAAACACCCTAGTTTTCGTAGAACAAGTGTATTGGAGATTTTTATGGAAGACCCATACTTGTCAGAATGTGATGCAACCATATCACTTCGCACACAGCTTCACGTGTGACGTGATATTCTGCCTCTATAGATGAGATAGCAACCACCTGTTGCTTCTTGTTGTGCCAAGATATAGGACCAGATCCAAGATGAAATATATATCCTAAAGTTGACTTACGATCATCATATGATCCGACATAGTCAAAGTCCGTGTATCCTTGCAAGAAGAATTTATCATTCCTCTTGTATTCTAGGCCATATTCCATTGTACCACGGACATAGTGAAGAACATGTTTTGCTACTTTCCAATGAGTGGTCTTAGGCTCTTGCATAAACCTCAAAAGATAGTTGATAGCAAACACTATATCTGGCCTAGTATTTGTTAGATATATGAGACTCCCAATTAGATGTCAATAGAGAGTACCATATACCTAATGTGAATCATCATATCGGGATAAATGAAGCCCTAATTCCATTGGTGTTGCCATTGGCTTACAATCAGTCACGCAATATTTTTCTAATAGTGTTTTGGCATATTTTTTTTGAGACACTTTGATGTAGTGCTCCTTATGGTTCACTTCCAGACCAAGACAGTAACGGAGAAGTATGATATCTGTCATCTCAAAATATTTACACAAGTCCTTTTTGACAGTAGAGATCATAGTTTCTGAACTCCCTGTAATGAGCAGATCATCAACATAGAGTACAAACAACACTATCTCAGAATCTTGTTTCTTGAAATAGAGGTTTGCATCTGATGGACATCTCTTAAATCCATGTTGCAGGAGGTGATTATCCTTTTTTATATACCAAGCTCGAGGAGCTTATTCTAAACCATATAAGGATTTTACCAACTTGCACACTTTTTGCTCTTGGACTTCCACTTCAAATCCTTTAGGTTGAGTCATGTAGACTTCCTCTTGGAGATCACCATTCACAAAAGCACTCTTGACATCCATTTGGTGAACTTTCCACCCATACTGTGTTTCCATAGCACAAAGAACTCGAATAGTGGTCATCCAAGAACTAGGTGCAAAATTTTTCCTTGTAGTCAATGCCTTCTTTTTGAGCATAGCCCTTTGCAACAAGACAGACCTTATTCTTATCAATTTCCCCATCTGCCATGTTCTTGACTTTGTACACCCATTTGCAGCCTATGGGCTTCTTTTCGTATGGCATATTGACAAGTTCCCAAGTTTTGTTTTTCATAAGAGACTTATACTCAACATCCATAGCAGCCTTCCATTGTGGCTCACTAAGGGCATCTTGTACAGAAGCAGGTTCATGTTCATTCACTGAAGACATAAACACCCTATCATAATCTATATCTATATCCTTTGTTTGTCTCTCTGGATCAATAGAAAGCTCCTCAAAATATTGACAAAAATCATCAACCCTAGTAGTCTCTATTGCTGCTCTTTGTTGTCGAGCCATACTGTGAGTATGAGGTCTATCTAAAGTCAAATATGGTGGAGTGGATAACTTGGAGTCTCTGATTTTATTTGTATACCATTTTGGATTCTTCTTCTGTGGTTATGAAGAAGATGAAGAAGTCAAAGGACCTCCAGTATTTGGTGACGAAGGGGACTTCTCAACTTTAGTTTCCACAATATCTAGGTATACATTAGATGTGCTTTGTGATGCGAAAGCTTCATCAAAAACAACATTTCTACTGACATGAATCTTCTTTGTCAAGGGATATATCAAATGATAACCCTTAGAGTGCTCACATAGCCAAGAAGAATACACTTCAATATCTTCTCATATAGCTTATTCCTTTTCTCTTTCGGTATGCGCATGAAATATTTACATCCAAAAATGCGTAGATGAGAAATGGAGGGTTTCCTACCACTCCATACTTCCTATGGAGTCATACCTTGTAGGGTCTTTGTGGGTGCCCTATTCAACAAATATACTACTGTGGTGAGCATGGAATGAACCATTTCCATGATGGAACAGTTCCTCCTTTCAACAACTCCATTTTGCTGAGGAGTATAAGTAGTAGTTAACTGTCTTGTGATCCCATGTGCAGTCAAGAATGCATAAAATTCTTTAGAGGTAAACTCCCCCTCGATCTGAGTGGAGGGTCTTTATAGAAGTCCTTGACTCCTTCTCAATAGATTTCTTGAATTGCTAGAAGAAACCAAATGCCTTAGATTTCATATTAAGAAAGAATACCCACATATTTCATGAGTAATAATCCACAAACAACTAAAAATACCTCTTCCCCCCATAACTGATGGGTGTGAAAGGAATGCACAGATCGGTGTGAATCAACTCCAAAGGTTTTTTTACTCTTGTAGAGCTCTTCTCAAAAGGTACTTTATGTTGCTTTCCTGCCAAGCAGTCAGAGCACACTGGCAATGTGGTAGAAAGGGAAGGAAGACCCTTTAGCATCTCATACTTACTTAGCTCAAGTAAGTAACCAGAACTAAGAGGCTCATATATCTTGTGCCATAGCGAAGTTGCCTCTTTGGTAGAGATTGTCATGGCTACATGTGGAGTAGGTATAACATCTAAGGAAAATAAGCCATGCTTAGATGAAGTCGTTGCAATGTTCTTACCCCTCCTGGTAATAGAACAACACTTCTTGCCTCCCTCAACACTAAAATTTACAACCATATCCTTATCCAGAATTTGTGTGACTGACAAAAAATTGTTTGCCAATCTTGGAACATAGAGAAATTTTTCAATATAACACTTGTCATCAAGAAGAGTGATTGAAATTGTACCTTCTCCCTGAACCTTGTAGGTTTTATCATCAAAAATAGTGACAGGTTTGCCCTATTTGGCCTCAAAGGACTCAAACCATGATTTGTCGCCAGTCATGTGCTTACTAGCGCCAAAATCAACATACCATATAGGATCCTTCTTCTTGGAAACTGTGGTAGTCATAAGCACCTTGTGTGCACTCTCAGAATCTGAGTTAGATTCTTCAAAAAAAACATTCACTCTTGGTTGCTTATTCTTGTTTTGTGGTTTGTTTTGGCCTTTCTGTTTAGGTTTTTTATTTTTATGCCAACATCTATTTGTATCATGACCTTCTTTGTCATAGATATTGCAATATATTTGTGTTTGTTGAGGTTGTTTCTCTTTTAAATATTTGTTAGAATTTCCTTATTTCTAAAAATTACCCTTCTTAGGACCCTTCCTATTGGAATAAAGGGTTGTGTTAGAAGAATCATCTTTTTGAAGTTGACGTGTCTCCTCCTCTTGAAGCATATTAACCAATTCAAAAAATGTTTCTTTCTATTGTGACACCTGAAGGGAAGTGATCAACACCCTATAAGAATTAGGTAAAGCTCTCAATACAATTGAGTTAAGGAGCTTATCATCAACAGGTTCTCCCAAAGAATTCAACTTTGCTTTCAACTCAGATACTCTGCAAAGAAAATGTTCAACTATCTCTCCTTGCTTCATGCTCAGACTATGTAATTGAGATTGAAGGAATAGAATAGTGGAATCATTATTTCCCTCATATATAGTTTAAGGGCATCCCATGCCTCTTTACTATGTTTAAAGTCAGAAATATGGGGTTGAACTTCATCAGACACAACAAGCAAGATGAGCACTTTTGCTTTGCTATCTTTATTGTCAAAGTATTTCTGATTAGCAGTTGGAGCTATAGCTTCGAAAGTAGATGAAGGTCTTGTTGTTGCACCAGATACAACATCCCATAAGTCATCAATTTATAGGATTGCTTTCATATTGTTTTTCCATGGTGTATAGTTAGGACCTTTCAACAACTGATAAGCATCAATCATTAATTTTGCAAACATTGTGACGGTTCCTTATATCACCAAATGGTCCCCCTTTCGATATACCTTAATGACAGACCGTTATACCATACAAAATACCCGCCCTTACGTGAGGGAGACTATAGGTATTTTGATAAATCAGAGAAATTACCCACCCTTACGTGAGGGAGACTATAGGTAACTTCAATGATCATACGATACTTGATACTTAAGCGATACTAAAATGGAATCATCTCGTTGATGGCACCTACCATAGAAAGTTTTCAATCCTCATGCGTGGGGCATAACTTCCCCTAAAAACTTCAAATGTCAAAAATTTCATCAAGATTTATGCCTAAACACAAGAACGATTAGGGTAGTGGATGGAGTAAAAAAAATGCAAAATGGCGTACTTATTCCTCCTCGATGATTGATAGAGAACAAGCTCAGATGTCATTTTGGTAGCTATATTAGGTGGCGGATATAGTAGCGCAATCACAATAGCATTACCTCTAAGTGTTGGCTAGAGGTATCACAAATATCAAATGTTGCAGTGCAATAAATTGCACAGATGGGTTTTATTTATTCCAATGACTTTAGTGAGTGAATTTTATTTTTATCTTTCAATGAAGTAGTGTAAAAAATGGAAAATGCAACATACAACATAAAAGTTCCCATAGAAATAAACCTCTAGGTGTCGGGCGCTGTTGAAAATACACCTTTACAATAATGCCAAATTTACTTTTTCAAATACTCAAAAAATTACTCACTTTCCCCCCTTTGATTTTTGAAAGAAATAGGCCCCCCTTAAGTTTTTGAAAAAAAAATCTCTTTCTAAAGCCTTTTTTTTTTTTAATCTTAATAAAAAAAAAATTACTTTATCATAGAAAAAATTATTAAACAAAATAATTTAATAATGAAAAAAAAGTAATTAACTTTAATATTAAACAAAAAAAAAAAAAAAGATTTTTTTTTTTTAAGAAATAAAATTGATAAAAAAACTTAGAAAAAAGAAAATTTTATACCTTCGGGGAGGGGGAGGGGGTCGGCGGGTTTTGACCTCATGACCTCGGGACTCCCGGAGTCTCCACCGCTTAGCCCATGACCAAGTGGGCTAGCGGGCTGATCCGAAAGGATCAGTGGAGCCCTCCTATATGACGAGGCTCCTTGAGCCCCTTGCTCGAAGTGACCGCCACTCCTCCGTTCGAAGGTAGCTCCCTTGGTGGTGGCTCCGCTCGACGACAGCTTATGGTGGTGCCCTTCGGTGGTGGCTCCCGTAGTGGCACATCCTAGCAGAGATCGATGCCTCCTTGAGCTCTACAACATATCCACATAAACCACTTAAACCACACAAACCTGGATCCACGATCCACTGTCTGCAACTTCTGTCTAAAATGCATGATTCGTTGCCTGCAACACTTGATTGAAACGCACCGTTGATGACTAGTCAAGAAAAAATAGTTGCCAAAGGAGATCCAAAAACTAGATGAAAAAATTAATCTGGCCAAAATGCTCGGATTCAACTGTTTAAACGAGCCATATCTTTTGGAAAAATTCCCATCGTTCTAGGACATAACGAAAAATCTAAATTGATCTGCAGAATTGATGCCTCTTCGTAGGGTGACGGGATTCCAGTTTATAGGTTTTAAAACTTTATCCCACATCTATATGGGATAGGGCAACATGAGTGTTAGTATTGAGTAACACTCACGTAGTGGGTTTTATCCTCTTGGGGAGACACTAGCCCGCTTAGAGCCTTACCCGTGTGAGGCCACTTGGATTCCATGCTAAGGGGATGGCTCGTCTCCTCCTATAGGGCCACTTGGATTTCGTTGCAACTTTTGTTGTCCTCTGTGGTTGATTCTGCTTTCGTTGTCCTCCCTAGTCAAATGGACCACCTATTTTGACCTTAGGTAGTAGATCGAGTCCAGTCGCCTTAGGTCATAGATCATGTCCAGTCACCTTAAGATCATGTACAGTCACCTTAGGTCATAGATCGTGTCCGATCACCTTAGGATCGTGTTCGGATAGTTTTCACTTCTCGAGATGTAGGTTCAGCCTTGCCTCGGGATGCATGCTGGAGGGTGGAAAAATAAATTCACACCAAAGCCTCGCTACGAATCATTCAAACCAATAATGAGATCCTGCTCTGATACCATGTATCAATTCGAAACATGATGATTGATTGATCAATAGTATAAATAACATATTGATGCCCTAGAATAGTTTGGTGAAAATGGAACTAACCAGGTGAGGAATAGATGTTATAACAATGTAACAACATACTAAATAATGAAATATAATATAGCAAACTATAGTTACGCTAACAATCTTCATATCATACTATTAACCATATCCTTATTTGTCCTTATGCTTGTTGGGGTAGTTCTCTACGTTCCACCCGAGGATACATCATATTTTGATTTACTTGGGGTGCTTCTTCTTACCTTCCCCTATTTCTAGGTAACATTACTATCTCTTGATATCCTCTTTCATTTGGAGGAATCCACTCTTCATCCTCTTTTTTTACTCGTTGAAGAACACAAGCTTATAGTGAGATAGGGGGGGGGGTGAACAGTATAATATCACTTTTTGCTTTTCTTTCTTATGCAATGTATCAATAGAAGTATCAAAAAGAGTAATCAAAGCAATGCACAAATCACCACAAATAATAGAGAAACCAATTTAATGTGGTTCACCCAATGTGGGCTACTCCACGGAGAAAATCTTTCACTAAAATTTTCTCAACAAATCTCTTAGGAATCCAAACCCCTAATCAAATTCATGGATCACTATCCATAGGAGAACACTTTCTTATTAGCTTTGGCTGGTGATCTTCTAAAAGAACTACTATCCCCATTGCACTGGCTTATGGATTTTTTATCCACTGAAGACTCTTGTCCTCACTTAGAAGACCTATCTTCACTGCTTTGGCTAATGGATATCTATCCACTGGAGCCTATTGTCCTCTATACTATGTCACCTCAAAGATTGCTCTCAACTCTAACTCAAATCTACACTAAAAACAATCCTTCGATCTAGCACAAATCTGCTCAATCTCTATCCTCAAATCTATACTAAACATAGTCCTTTGGTCTAGCACAAATCTGCTCAATCTCTGTCCTTAAATTTACACTAAACACAGTCCTTTGGTCTAGCAAAAATATGCTCAATATCTATCCTCAAATCTGCACAAAACACAATACTTTGGTCTAGCAAAAATCTACTCAATCTCTATCCTCAAATCTGTATTGTAAGCTTCCACAAAAGCTCACACTAATATATCCAAAATTCTTCACCAAGACTTACCTTAACTTTGCTCCACAAGTCCTCATTAGAACTTGTCCAATCTGCTCAACAAGTCTTCACCAAGACTTACCTCAAATCTGCTCAACAAGTCCTCACCAAGACTTACCTCAAATCTTCTCAACAAGTCCTAACTAGAAATTTTCCAATCTCATAGAAATATATAGAGAATTGGTAGAGAATCAATATGCTTCACACTCATCACAATGCTTAATCACTTCCAATATCTTTCTCAAATCAAATTAGAATATAGAACAATTTGTTTCACAGAATTTGAAATATCACTTCAACATTTTCAATTGACTAGGATCAATCAACTCCACTTAATCAATCACTCAAAAAAATACTCCTTGCTTACAAACCCTAGTCCAAGCATATGAACACTCACTCAAATATTTCCAACAATGCTTGTTAAACAATCTCACATAACAATGATACTCATGATCTTGCAAACCCTAATTCAAGATAGTTCACAACTTCACATAGCAATGATACTCATGTTCTTTCACAAACCCTAGTCATGCACATAAAAGTTCAACCAATGTTTCCAACAATGCTTATCAAACAATGTTTCTATCTTTAACCTTTATTCTAGAAAACCTTGAAGCACTAATACAAAAACCAAACTCAACAATGCTTACCAAATAATCCTTTTCACTCCAACTTAGCATTCACAACATCCAACAACCACTCACAAGAAAGATGTGTCCATACCTTTTTGTTTGATGAAGAAGTGCCCTTAAAAACCTATCTCAATTATAACCACTTTCCTTGCAAAGCACAAAGGTTAGATGACAAAAATATCACTCTAACACTTTTTAAAAATATTTCTTCAATACAAAAATTTCACTCAAATACACTTTATAATCTCCAAATTAAAATTAATATTCAACAACCCTCAATCTCAAAAATAATAAATTTCCTTACTACCTTATAACTCCTTAATCAATAAAAAATTCAACTCAAAAATTAAAGTTTTGCATTCCCCTTTTAACTCCCCTAAACAACTTATAATCCAAATTAATTATGCAAAAACCTTAAATCAAAATAAACCTTTGGAAACAAAAAATGTTTTTCCTTTTTATTTTTTGCAAGCCAAGTCAACCCAAATAATGCAAATACCTCTATTATGCTACCTAAAAGACCTTGGCGGGATTCGAGCCGTCGATGGCTCTCCCCCAAGCGCTTCCACATCGCTCGCATCCACCAACTAGGTTGCGTGGCTCCACAAGAGCCAAAATGCACAAACGTGCCTTTGACTTCCTTCTCCATCGAACGATGCAAAAATGCAGCACAAAATTCCTTTGGCAAAATGACATGTATAATATTTGAGCCTGCACCTAGCGTTCTCGAACACGTCTAATGCAACCCTTGGCTGCCAACTTAGCTACAAGAGGCTTTGAGTAGGTTTCGGAGGCCACAAATTCTTGTCATTTTCTATGCTCAAAAACCACATGTGAAAATGCAATGCTTTCTCTCTTTTGCATGAGCCAATAATCGATCACATGGATCAATCTTCAAATGCCAAACTTTGGCATTATTTATATGCACACCATGGCATATTCCAACGTTGGCGAGTATTCAAATTTTATTTTGAATTCAAATATTAAAATTTAAATATTAAATAAATATTTAAACTAAACCGTAGCACCCATCATTATTTAAATTAAAATTTTAATCAAAGATTAAAATATTTTAATTTGATTAAAATATTTTAATTTAAATTAAATCTGCTTGTGGGTCTTTTTCACCTTGGGCCTTGATCTTCGAATCAATTTTTGATCCGAAATGATAATAAAATATTCTTATTTAATTTGAACTTGCTTCTCCTTCCTTGGATCTTCATTCTTTGAGCCGTCTTGGCTATATAATATTTAAAAGTAAATATTATAACCTATTGCTTTTCAAGACCTTCTTGCTTTTGGAAGAAACACTTAATGTCCTCAAAGATGACAAACATAGCACAAAAATGCTTTTGACATCAATGACAACAAACACTCCTCAAAATGTCCAACAATCTCTTCCTTTGTCATTGATGGCAAACCAATTAATTTTTACCATTTCTTGAACCTTTTTCTTTTCTGCTCTGCTTGATTGAATGCTTTCCTCCTAACTCAAATCTCCCCCCTTACTCAAATATCTCCCCCTTTGACATCAATGGAAAAGGGTCACCTTTGGGGCTCGGGGATAAGAATGAAACTCTTATCTTAGCCCCTCCCCCACCTCCTCTTGAGGTGGTTAATTATGGGGTGAGAGTATTTCTACTCCCAACATGCACTGCTCTTTTCCCTTGTCTACTTTCCTCCTCATACGATCCTTCTAATTCCTCTTACTATTCATGTTCCTGCTTGTATCTGGAATATCTGCTCTACACCACTTTGTTGTATGTCCATCATTATTGCACTTATAACACTTAATTTTATTATTCCTTGGAGGTGCAAATGTCTTGGGATTTATTTTTGTGAAGTCATATCTATTCCTATCATGAACCCTATAATTCATTTCCTTGTGATCAAACTGATTACAAGAGTAGCAATACCTTTGAAATAGTTGTTTGTTCCTGAAGTTCCCATATTCCTGTCTTCCATGTGTCCTACACTGTGAAGCTTTATGCCCAAACTTGTGACATGAGAAGCATCATCCATTGAAATTGCCTTGCCTTGACCTCATTGGTATTTTAGTTTATTTTATTTTGTGTTGGTTTCTATTCCATCTGTTTCTCATTTGTGCATTGTTACTTTACTTGTTGAAATTTTTGTTGTCCAACTCTTCCTCATAAGTCTCACTTTCTCTTACACTCTCTTCTTTTGAAGTTTCTTCTTATTCAAAACTTGAGGTTGACTCTTCTTTTTCTTTCTTTTGTACCTGTTCAAAACCAATACCTATTTTACTTGATGTAAGTTTTTGTTTCTTGATAATATTATCCAAATTCTTTGAGATTCTCCCAAACCTATGTAACTTGTCCTTATACTCTTTTAATTTCTTCCTTAGTGAAGCTACTTCATGCTCCAACTTTTCACATTCTATGATATTTGCTTATAACCTATCTTTGAACTTCCTTGTCTTAGCCATTGACTTATTTAGATCCTTTATAAGCTTTAATTTCTCTTCATCATATTCTTGAAACTGAAGCTTAAGTTGGGTGTTTTGCTTTCTTACCTTCTTTAATGCATCAAGAGCATGAAAAAGATCCCCCTCAAGATCAACTTCTCCCTTATATGATTCTTCCTCTATTTGTTTGCCTTTGAAAACATCTTCATTCTTTTCTAACTTGTCTTATTTTGGATCACCTCATTCTTCTTCTAGTGCAATTAAAAAAATTATCTTCTGGTACTTCAAGTGTATCTTCATATTCATCATCATTGAATATAACCACTCTTTGTACAACTATGCTCAAGATGACCAAAGTTGCCACATCTAAAACATTTGAGGATTAATGGTGTTATTTTCCTAACAACTTCTTTTCCTTTTGCCAGAAATAGAACTTCATCTCTATCATTATCTAAGGAACTATTATCACTATCAATTGAGTACTTGCCTTATCTGCATAGAAACTCTTCTTGTGCCTCTAGAAAAACTTCTTCCCTTGTGTACCTTTTTCATCCCAATTTTTCTTTTGGTACATGTGCCTTTCTGATTCTCTGTTCCTATGATCTTGTTTTTCATCACCACTGCTATTTCCAGTATTTGGAATTTCAGATGCATAGTGACCATATTTTCCACATTTAAAACATCTAACTAATTTTGTACCTTTATATTTTCTAGAGTCCTTGTTTCTTCTTCCATAATTGGCTTCTTCATCACTGGATAATTCATTTCTTGAATCTGAGTTCTTATCCTTAGTCTTCTTAATGGCTTTAAAAAATGCTTATTTCTGGGGAATAGGTTCCTCTTTTATTCTTTTCTCAAATGCTATGAGAATGCCATGTAATTCATCTATTTTAAAATGATCAATATCTTTTGACTCTTCTATAGCTGAAATATTTTCACTAAACCTTTTTGGAAGTGACCTTAGAATATTATCACACACATCAGAATTTGAAACTTCAAGACCAAATCCTTCCATGGAGCTAACAACCTCATCCAAACAAAGTAGATATCCTAAAATATTTTCTTCATCCTTCATTTTTAGGTCTTCAAATGCTCTCTTGAAATTTTACAACTTTACCCTTTTGACCTTTTTATCTCCTTTATATATGCCTTGCAACTTATCCCAAATATCCTTTGCTGATTTGCAATGCATAATATTTATAAAATCTATTTCATGTAAGCCCTTTTGAATTGCATTCACTTCTCTTGAATTAGAATGATGTAGAAGCTTACCATATTTATCTGTAGGTGGAGTTTCTGGTGGTGTATATCCATTTTCTACTACTTCTCATACTTCATTTCCAAGTACAATTAGATGAAAATTCATCCTTGTGCTCCATAGTGTATAATTGTTCCCATCGAACAATGGTGCTAAATTTCCTAAGAATCCACTATGAGAATCCATATGTGTTCTTGTAAGATTTTCCTTAAAGCTATTAAACTCTTTCAAAGGAACCTGCTCTGATACCAATTGAAGAAAATAAGCTTATATTGAGAGGGGGGGTGAACAGTATAAGACCACTTTTTACTTTTTTTTCACAATCAATATTATACAATGTATAAATAACAATATCAACAAGAGTAATCAAAGCAATGCACAAATCACCAAACACAATAAAGACACCAATTTAATGTGGTTCACCAAATGTGGGCTATTCCACATAGAATTTTTTTCACTAAAATTTTCTCAAAAAATCTCTTGGGAATCCTTTCCCTATTACAATATTTATGGACCTCTATCCAAAGGAGACACCAGTCCCCTAATCAAGTTTGTGGATCATTATCAATAGGAGAACGCTTTCTCCTTAGCTTTGGTTGGTGATATTCTAGAAGAACTATTGTCCCCACTACACTGGCATATGAATTTCTATCCATTTAATACTCTTGTCCTCACATAGAAGACTTGTCTTCACTACTCTGGCTAATGGATCTCTATCCACTGAAGATTTTCATCCTTTTTACTTTATCACCTCTAAAGCTTACTCTCAGATTTGTCTCAAATATACATTAAACATAGTCCTTCGGTATAGCATAAATCTAGTCAATATGTATCCTCAAATCTGCACTAAACATAGTCCTTCGATCTAGCACAAATCTGATCAATCTCTATCCTCAAATCTACACTAAACATAGTCCTTTGTTCTAGTACAAATCTGCTCAATATCTATCGTCAAATCTATACTAAACACAGTCCTTTGTCTAGCATAAATCTTCTCAATATCTGTCCTCAAATTTGTATTGTAAGCTTCCCCAAAATCTTACACCAATTTGTCCATAAGTCTTCACCAAGACTTGCCTCAACTATGCTCTATAAGTCCTCACTAGAACTTGTTCAATCTGCTTAACAAGTCTCAACCAAGACTTACCTCAAATCTGCTCAAAAAGTCCTGTTGTGGCTGCTCCACAACACACCCCAAAATTGGGGACCCACCTTTTCGCATGTTTTTCAAGAAGAACAAAATAGAGCAGAATAAAAAGTGTCAAGATATCGCGACATGTCGCGTTTTCATGGCTCAGATCGGCAAAAGAAAGCATAAAGAAAAAGTGTCACGATATCGCTACATGTTGCTCTATCGCGGCTAGGAAAATGAAAAGTGTCATGATATCGTGACATGTCGCATTATCGCGGTTCATAGAGGAGAGAGAAGGTAAAATGGGAAAATGTCACGATATCACGACGTGTTGTGAAATCGCGGTCAAAGCGGTCAAACAGAACAAGACGCCAAAAATGTCGCGATATCGTGACGTGTTTCATTATCACGATGCAAGACAAAGAACTAAGTTGAAGACTCAAAGTTGTCATGATATCGCGACATGTTGTGTTTTTGCGATGTTTGATGGGTAAAATAGCCAAGTACAGAAATTGTCACAATTTCGCGACATGTCATGTTTTCGCGACTTGTTATGAAATTGCAATCAAAGCAAAGAAGAAGAAGTGTTCACCAAAAATGTCGTGATATCGCGACATGTCAGGTTTTCATGGTAAAAGTGAGGAAGGAATAAATGAAAGAAATTGTCACGAAATCGCGACAGGTTGCGTTTTCGTGATCTATCGGCGACAATGGAGGCGAAGATAGAAAAATGTCACGATATCGCGACATGTCTCATTTTTGCGACCTACGATGACCCACAAGCTAAGCAAGGGAAAAACGTCGCGATATCGCGACATGTCGGAGTTTCGCGACCAAAAGCAACCAAAGTGAATGTAGAGGAAAAGTGTCGCGATATCATGACATGTCGCGTTTTCATGGTAGAAAGCAAGAAGATGGTGTAGAATGAAAAAGTGTCACGATTTCACGACATGTCGCGTTTTCACGACTAAGTGCAGCAAGATAGAGCGAAAGAGAAAAGCATCATGATTTTGCGACATATGCAGTTTTTTCAGCCAAGTGCAGCAAGAAAAAGCAAAAAGAAAAGTGTCATGATTTCACGACAGGTTGCATCCGCGTGGCCCCAAAAATGAAAAGCGTCACGATTTCGTGACATGTTGCATCTCTGCAACCCGAAAGAGATAAAAATGTCGTGATATCACGACATGTCTCATTTTCATGATGCATGAAGACGAACAAGGTTGCTGACATAAAAATGTCACGATATCGTGACATGTCTCATTTTCGCGATGCATGAAGACGAACAAGGTTGCTGACATAAAAATGTCGCGATATCGCGACATGCTATTTTTTGTCGCGATTCATAGGGGGCCATTATAGGCTCTACAAGGGAAGCGCTGAACACGTGGCACAAAGGCGTAGGGGCTATGATGTAACGCTTCAGGATTGATGGTTACAGTTAGCAGAGAAGACCAAACGTTTCATGCCCGAGCAGAAAGCCAAAACAACAAAGAGGTGGGAAGACGAAACGAAGCGATCTAGGAGATGAAACGAAGCGTCACAGAGTGAAACAGAGAGCCATAGCAGAAAGTTTAAAAGCAGAAGCAAATGACAGGTACAGGGGTTGGAAACCGCTGCGAGCAGAGTTGCAGAGCTGAAGGCGATAGGCCATTCTGGGCCTGCTTTGGAGCGTTTTCCTCCATTTGTTCTGGTTTTGATAAAACTGGAAATTTTGTTGTTGTAAACTGACATATTTTTAATACAAAAAATTTTAGAGAGTTGCATCTCATTGACAAGAAAGGAGTTATTTTCTGCATGCAAGATTAAATGTTTATCTTTCCCCTTTCAGATTTTTAGGCTTATAGGTGGAGTTTAATGCAAGTTATCTTGGTTGCTTCATGCGAATGTCTAAATCTAAAAACCGTAGTTAAAACCCTAGAAACCAGCACTTAACTTATCTGGATTGTGCATGTTCTGCAGGTTCAATAGGTTAGGTTGTATGCATAAAACCTCATATCTTCGATTTTGTCAAAATAGGATCGTAACAACCTGAATGTACTTTAGTTTCATTTTTTTTGCATTTTATTTTCATTCTTTCTGCACTTTTATTTTCCAGAAAGTTTAACTTTATTTTAATTTACAGTCATTGAAATAAACAATTGAAAATCTACCGAAATCTGAAAATAAAATAATTTTATCATTAAGATTGATTCACATTGAGTTCATTCTGATTAAACGAACAATCATTAAAGTTTTAAATAAAATAAACCAGTAGTGCCCCTTGTTTACAGTTACTTGCAATCACTAAGGTATTCCAAGCATTCAAATTGAATATTATTATTTATGCAAAATGCTAACATAGCGGAGACCTTGGAGAAGTTATTCATTTAATTTCTTTGCAAGAGGGGATTTGAAATTCAAATCCTATCGGAGAGTGTGTTTTCACAATTGGGTGAAAATACCACTCAACAGATTGGCGCTAGAAGGAGGGCCTTGAATTGGTTTACTTTATTTGATTTTGTTAAGAAATTCATATACATTGTTCTAACGTTGTTTGATTGTTCATACATAAATAATGTGTTTTGATTTAATTTTGAAATCATTCTTTCAATCTCATTAACGGCTATAACTACAACGTTTTTTTTTGTGTTGCAGGTTTTCTTGGAGGTATTGGGAGTTTTGTCAGGCAAGCTGGACCCACCGCATCGTATCGCAACTAGGTCCAAAACAACTGAGGAAACCATATTCCATGACCTTTCACTCACTTGTAGTCCAAGAAATAAAACCAAGCAAGTTGTGAGCCCCCCAGATATCCTTATTACTGAAGATTCTTCTGTCTCAAGAGCATCTAGCGGACCTGCACCGGTGGTATCAATTGCCACTAGTGTACCTATTGTCAGTACCATTTCCACCACTCTTGTAGGGTTATCCTCATCAATTCTGAATCAGATGGCCCAACCTCCACCAGCTCCTTGGTACGGAGCTAATAATATTCCCTTGAATATTGTAGGGGATATCCATGAGATCCCTAAGAACATAGAAATATTCTTGCCCAAATACAAACCAGATGGCCCAAGGACCGCAGAAGAGCATATCCAGGCCTATAGGGACGTTTTGATAAGATTGCAAGTCCAACATGAAGATGTGGCTTGCAGACTCTTTCCCATGAGCCTAGACCCAGTGGCCTATGAATGGTATATTTGCCTACCTACTGGTTCCATCACTTCATGGACACAAATGGAGAATGCATTTGTCAATCAATTCAGGTCACCTTTGGATCCCACGACCATCTACAATCAATTCATTACTTGCAAAAGGGGCCCGGGTGAGCCAATCAGAACCTTTAATCAAAGATTTCAGAAATGCTATAACAGAGCAGTTCGGCATTTTGCCATAGATCCCGCAGTAGCTTTGCAAATATATTTTGGGGCATTGGATTCGATGACAACAATGTTCGCAAGGCGAAATCCTCAAGTCACCACGCTCACCTTAGCCTACAATGAAGCTATGACCATCGAGCAACAAATGACACCACAGGGTTATGGGTTTCCCCAGATACCTATGATGGGACAATATGGTCCATATGGTCAAGCTCCTATGATGAATCAAATCATGGCACCACAAATGCCGAACATGAATGCTTTCCCCTATCAACAACCATATCCACCAGCACCCGCTTACGCGCCCATTCCGATTCAACCGATCACATCCATTCCTCCCGTTCCTGCATTTTTGCAAAATAGTCAACAGACTATGCAAGGAGCCAGTCAAATTAATTCTCAGGCTATAGTTCCTTTCCCAAATCCAATGCTGATACAAAGTGTGAATCCATATGCGAATCAAGTTCCTCAAAATCTGACTCAAATGTTAAATCAAGATCTCACCAATTATGCAAACCCCACGGGAACTAACAATAATGTAGCTCCACCAAAAGAGATTTATTCGAAGGTTGAAGAGCTCAAAAAGATAGTTCACAAACTGAGTAATGACATGGTTCAAAAATAGAAGTATGAGTCCCATGCCCCTCACCCAAATCAAAATTTCAACAATAGAGGGAGACATTGGAACACGAAGCCAAACAATGGGGGTGTACCTGCCCCTATTGCTAATCAAATAGATACTTCTGCAGGACCAAGTCAATCTAGTTCCATTCTTAATATTTTTGATTTTGCGTGGGAAAAGGGGTGCAGATTGCACAATACAAAGGAGCACAATGAGAGGAATTGTCCCGAAATCGCCAGATATACCCATTGCCTCCAAGCCCAAGTGGATGATTTGGAGCTTGTGCCAAATGAGGGTCCACCCCAACATCAAGATGACAACATTTTGGTGGTGGAAACTCTGTATCATCAAGAAGGTGAGAGTGAGGAAGAAGAAGATGAAATATTGGAACAGGAAGTGCAAGCTTTTAGAGAGTTTAGAAAGGGGAATCACGGATATCATTTGAGAAGTAAATTCAAAGCCCCTAAAACATCATCAACTCCACCAAATAACTCTATTCTTCCTCCGGATACTAAAGCGGATAATAATCCTCCTCCTCCACTAGGAAGAGAAACGTCTAAGGACACGCAAAAGACAGTCAAACTTGAAAAGTCAAATTATGACATAGTGGAGGATTTAAGGAAGTCCAAGTCAAGCCTTTCATTTTTAGAGGCGGCTAGGTTGCCTGGCCAAAAAGAAGCATTGATAAAGGCTCTGGACTCACCTAGTCAAGTATGGAAAGGAAAGGAAGTTGAGTCTCACTTGATCTTACGAAAGGAAAGACGGGATGTCCCGCATTTTTTATTGACTCTGAGAATTGCTGGTAAGAATTTGCACAATTGCTTGGTAGACACGGGTGCCACAAGCAACCTCATGCCTTCAGAGATCTATCAAATGCTAGGCCTACAGCCTGTTTCGTCTAAATGCAAAGTTTTGCAATTGGATAGATCTGAGGTGAATGTGGTAGGGACCCTTTATGATGTGAAAATCCAACTCAATTCTGAACCCAGGGTCCAACAAGTGGTCGATATTCTGGTTGTCAATATCCCAAGTAGATATGGAATGCTACTTGCAAGGGATTGGATGAAAAATTTGAATGGTTATTTCTCCACCGATTGCTCACATATGTGGCTACCCTGGAAGGGAATTGCAAATCAAATCAGAGTAGAAAATGAACCAAGGCTTAAAGAAATCATAACATAATTCAACAAGCCAAATGAAGTTCAGTTTTTTGAACCAGAGTTGGGGGTTTATGCTTTTGATGTTGAAAAAGCTATCGAAGAGCCCCAAAAGGAAACCTTTTATGGTAGCTCTCTTGAAGGAGATAATCTCATATGGTTGCTTAGGTTTGATGGATCCAAATCAAAACAAGGAGCAGGAGCTGGAGTCGAGCTCACTTGTCCAGGAGGTAAACCATTACTGGCTGCCTATAGATTGCAATTTCCTTGCACTAATAACATGGCAGAGTATGAAGCACTCATCTTTGGTTTACAACTAGCGTTGAGCAAGAAAGTTAAATGCTTGAAAGTATTGGGAGATTCTGAATTGGTGGTCAAACAGATTAAAGGACAATATACATGCCACGATAAGAGACTGAGCCTTTATAGAATTAGGGTAATGGACCTCATTGAGGAATTTGATGCCTTTAATATATCCCTTATTTCTAGAAAAGGAAATCGCATAGCTGATTCTCTTGCAGTCGCTGCAGGCATGTTAAATCCAGTTGACATAAAAAGGTGCAAGAAGTTCTCCATCGAATTAGTCCCTTGTCCATCGATACCTGATAATGTCAAGAACTTCCAAGTTTTTGAAAATGACAGACACATATTTAAATTTGTCATGAATTCAGGTATTTTTGAAAACCAAGTGATTGATGAGGATCAAAGATGGCAAGAAGAAGCAGAAAACGAAAGTGAAACTACATGTCAATCCAACAAAATACCTAAGGACATAGTTTCTTTGGAGAAAATGTTCGATATGGGATATAAGGCTCGAAAAGGAAAAAGGGTTCCACCCCCTAAAGATGCTTGTGATCTAGTTAATATAGGGAGTGCAGACAATCCACGGGAAGTATACATCGCAAAGGCATGTACAACTGAAGAAAGAGAAAATATAATACATGCACTAAAATACTACGTGGATTGCATTGCTTGGAACTACAACGAGTTGAAAACATACGATCAAAACGTCATTACACACACCATCCCTCTAAAGCTGGACTCCAAACCTTTCAGACAAAGGCAACGAACTGTTAACCCGTTATTGGAGCCCTTAATAGAAAAGGAGGTCAAGAGATTATTGGAAGCAAAGATCATTTTCCCTGTTAGGCACTCAACCTGGGTTGCTAACCTCGTTCCGGTGAGAAAGAAGAACGGAGAGATTAGGCTATGTATAGATTTTAGAAATCTCAACAAAGCCTCGCAAAAGGATAACTATCCATTGCCATCTATTGATGAAATTTTGCAAACAGTGAATGGATCTGAAATGATGTCTTTTCTTGATGGATATTCTGGATATAATCAAATTCTTATTCATCCCAATGACAGGATGAAAACAGCCTTCACAACCAAATGGGGAACATTTGCCTACAGAAGAATGCCTTTTGGATTGTTAAATGCAGGCTCAACATTTCAACGCGCCATGGACTATGCATTCAAAGGGCTTATAGGTAAATGTATCATTGTGTATGTGGATGATATTCCAGTATTTTCAAAGAAAAGAGAAGACCATGTCAAGGATTTGAAAAGGGTTCTCCAAAGATGTAGAGAGCATGGAATTTCTTTGAATCCCAAAAAATGCATCTTTGGAGTAACAGAAGGAAGATTGCTTGGTCACATCATTTCGAAAGAAGGTATATCCATTGACCCTGAAAGGATAGAAGCTATCCAAAACTTGCCTCTCCCAGGTAGTAAAAAGGAGTTGAGATCTTTCTTCGGGCAAATTAATTTTGTGAGGAAGTTTATTTCGAGCTTCGCTGAGATAGCCAAACCGTTGAACAAGATGCTCAAGAAGGATGTAGATGTCAGATGGAACGAAGAAAGTAGGGTGGCCTTTCAAGACATTAAGGATGCCATTTCTAGAGCCCCTGCCCTCATAAGTCCAGACTATTCTAAACCTTTCTTTATTTATGCTTTCGCATCAGAACACTCTTTTGCGAGTGTCTTGACTCAGAAAGGTGAAGATAGCGCAGAAAATCCCATAGCATTTTTAAGTGCTCCTTTGAAGGATGCTCAATTGAGGTATTCCATCCTCGATAAGCAGATGTACGCACTTTTCAAAATGGTAAAAAAAATTGACACTACATTGTACATAGCAGAGTCTTTGCCATTGTGCCTGACCCCGCTGTCAAAACAATGTTTGTGCAAAATGAGCTAGGTGAGAGAAGAGGTAAATGGATTTCTACTATTCAAGAATTTGATCTTGAAATCCAACCTATGAAACTAGTTCGTGGACAGGGACTTGTGAAGACGATTGCTGAGAATAATCCTCAAATGACATGCCAATATTCAAATGCAGAGCATATTTCTAAGGATGACTGGTATGTTGATATTGTGTATTTTCTATTAAATGGTAAGTGTCCATCATATATGAATTCCACTCAAAGAAGAGCATTAAGACTTAAATCTGCCAATTATCTGATTAGATCTGGTGTTCTGTATAGGAAAAATCATGAGGGGATTTACTTACGATGCCTGAATCAAGAAGAAGCTGCCAAAGTTTTGCAAGAATTTCATGGGAAATATGGAACTGGCCATGGTGCGGCAAATGCAACAACGCATCAAATCCTAAGAGCAGGATATTATTGGCCCCGTATTTTTAAAGATGCACATGCTCACGTACGATCTTGCCATATCTGTCAAGTGGCTGCCAATAGAGAAAGAAATGCAGCTATGCCATTGCAACCTGTAGTTGAGATGAGACCATTTGCACAATGGGGATTAGACTTCATTGGGGTTATTAACCCAAATTCTTCAGATTCCCATAAATTTATACTCACGGCTACAGATTATTGCACAAGGTGGACAGAAGCAATTCCTACAAAGCATTCCACTACAGATGTGGTAATAAAATTCCTTGAGGATCATATCATAACAAGGTTTGGAATGCCTGATTCTATTGTTAGTGATAATGGTAAGGCTTTTGTATCTACTCAATTTGCAAATTGGGCATATGACAATAAGGTGAGTTTAAAGTTTGCATCTAACTATTACCCTCAAGGTAATGGTTTGGCAGAATCCTCAAATAAAAATTTGTTGAACATCATTAAGAAATTACTGGAAAAGAACCCTCGGGATTGGCATAATCAGTTAAAGTTTGCTCTTTGGGCAGATAGGACCAGAGAAAAGGACTCAATAGGGAATACACCCTATCATTTGGTTTATGGGCAAGACCCAATTTTTCCTGCAAACTTGAAGCTGCAAACCCTTCATTTCATGCAAGAATACCTGGGAACAAATAATCACATTGAGGCCAGATTAAGTCATCTACTGCACCTTGATGAAAAAAGAGAAGAAGCCATGCTCCACATGAGCAAGCATCAAGATGTGGTTAAAATATGGTTTGACAAAAGAGCTAAAATTAAGTCCTTCAAAATTTCAGATTTGGTTTTACTATGGGATAAAAGACATGAAGAGAAGGGGAATCACCAAAAGTTTGATTGTCTTTGGTTAGGCCCTTATCAAATTTCAAAAATCCTAGGGAAGAATACCTTCAGATTAAGAGCTTTGGACGGGAAGGATCTGACGTTACCAGTTAATGGGCATGTTTTAAAGCACTATTTTAGCCCATAAGTCGTATGAGATTGGTATTATGTTTTTTGGTTTTGGTATGGATTTTCAAGTTTCATTTTTTTTAGGATTGCTAATTTGGTTAGGATTTAAGTTGTGTGTTCGTCCTCATTTGACATGTTTGGTTTGTCTATTAAAAAAAAAAAATAAGAGATTTGAGATGTCAACTTATGCCTAAGATCAGGAAAATATGAAACATTGGAATTGTGTTGTAGAAAGCTCCGCAAGTAACACAAATAGTTAAATAATATCATTTGAAACTTGTGATGCATGAAGTAGTCAATTTTTGGCAATATTCCATCCACAATTCAGAAAAGCAATGCATTCATATTACTTCACATATACATGCCATCTTAGTTGCATATGCATTTCAAATACAAATCATTAAAAATATGTAAAATCCTCTTAGGGTTATTCTATAACATAAAACATAAAAAAAAAAGGATCCTAAGGTTGGGAACTGATTCCCGAACTCTCTTGAACCAATGCATGTTCTATGCACACTAAAGAGGATCTTGAGAAAAATGATCAAAACCATACTTGGGAAAAAGGGTCAGGTAAAAGGAGTATTTCAGGTCTATCCTATCATGCAACATGATCCTTAAAACAATGGTTTTTACCACTTCCATAAAGCTTAAAGCCTAAAATAGAGTAGTAAGGATAGGGTTAAATCCTCATCGAACTTAGGTTGAGGATCCAACTCCCCAAAGCTCTGATTTGACCTATATGGAGTAGTAAGGATAGGGCATAATTCTCATCTCGCTTAGGTTGAGAATCTGATTCCCAAAAGCTTCTATTTTTTCCCATTTCATCATAAATCTTGGATTGGAAGGATCGTACTACATGTCCCTCGCAAGGATGGGTAGTCATCCCCAAGGTCCAAGAAATAAAAACTAATATTTTCCATTTCATCTTAATATTGGATTGGAAGGATCGTACTACATGTCCCTCGCAAGGATGGGTAGTCATCCCCAAGGTCCAAGAAATAAAAACTAATATTTTCCATTTCATATTAATATTGGATTGGAAGGATCATACTACATGTCCCTCGCAAGGATGGGTAGTCATCCCCAAGGTCCAAGAAATAAAGAAATGAAGCCAAATCATGGATTATGGGGTTAAGTATGCTCATGCGTGGCAACATGTCTTGTCTAAAAGCAAGACCACTGACTACTCAAATGGACAGACTAGCCTGACAATTTCATCCATAACTGGTTAAATCATTTTGTTCAAAGTGAGGTAATGAATTCCAGATCAGAGTAGTAAGGATAGGGTTAAATTCCCATCTCGCTTAGGTTGGGAATCCTATTCCCCAAAGCTCTGATTTCACTTTCACTTGCACATGGGTTCAAGATAGTAGTGACTCATAACCAACTTTGGGATCTAATAAAGCAATTCATTATACATGTAGTTGATCCTAAGAGGGTTTGATAATTTTAAATGTTTGTGTATGATACTAGAAGGTTTAAAGCCTTTATAAAGCAGATAGCTATATCTCTAGCCCATTTATCAGGCTTGCGCAAATCATTCACAACCTCACATATGCATTCATGTAAAACTGACAATGGAATGTGGATCAATTTCAAATGATAGAAAATGGAACACATTGCACACACCGAGCTGATACTTAATGATTCTAATGTTTCATGTATTTCTGATCTATCGACATTTGTTTATATCTTTTATATGTGCTGATGCCTATATTCAAGTTTGTATATTTCCAGGTTAGGTTCTCACTGAAATGCTCAAGAGCATTTCCCAGCAGAGTCACCATTTGTTGTGGCTGCTCCACAACACACCCCAAAATTGGGGACCCACCTTTTTGCATGCTTTCCAAGAAGACCGAGCAAAAGTACAACATAATGAAA
Organism: Wollemia nobilis; assembly: GCA_028583015.1. Lineage (NCBI taxonomy): Eukaryota > Viridiplantae > Streptophyta > Pinopsida > Araucariales > Araucariaceae > Wollemia > Wollemia nobilis. Next base: position 4,950,073 of record JAQPPZ010003589.1, on the reverse strand, counting down.
AAGTGTCATGATTTCGTGACATGTCACGTTTTTGAGGCTAAGAGCAACAAAATACAACATGAAGAGAAAATGTCACAATATCGTGACATGTTGCGATCGGTCGTGGTAGAGAAAAAAAAAGAGGAGAAAAAGTGTCACGATATCGTGACATGTTGCGTTATCGCGGTTCATAGAGGAGAGAGAAGGTAAAATGGAAAAATGTCACGATATCACGACGTGTTGTGAAATCATGGTCAAAGCGGTCAAACAGAACAAGATGCCAGAAAGGTCGCGATATCATGACATGTTTCATTATCGTGATGCAAGACAAAGAACTAAGTTGAAGACTCAAAGTTGTCACGATATCGCGACATGTTGTGTTTTTGCGATGTTTGATGGGTAAAAGAGCCAAGTACAAAAATTGTCACGATATCACATGTCATATTTTTGCGACTTGTCATGAAATCATGGTAAAGGAGAAGAAAAATGTCGTGATATCATGATATGTTCAATGGAATAGGGCAAGATAGAAATGTCAGAATTGGACATGTCGCATTTTGTGATTTACGATAAGATAAGGGCAAAGGGAAAATGTGACGATATCGTGACATGTCGGAGTTTCCCAACCAAAAGCAACCAAAGTGAATGTAGAGGAAAAGTGTCGTGATATCATGACATGTCACGTTTTCATGGTAGAAAGCATGAAGATGGTACAAAATGAAAAAGTGTCATGATTTTGTGACATGTCTCATTTTCACTGCTAAGTACAGCAGGATAGAGCAAAAGAGAAAAGCGTCATGATTTCATGACAGGTTGCTTCATGCAGTGCGCAAGAAAGATAAAAGAGAAGTGATGCATTTCATGACAAGGTTGCATCCTCGTGGCCCAAAAGAGAAAAGCGTCGTGATTTCGTGACAGGTTGCATCCACGTGGCCCAAAAGAGAAAAAACGTCACGATATCGTGACATGTCTTGTTTTCATGATGCAGGTAGAAGAACGAGGCTGTGGGTATAAAAATGTCATGATATCGTAACATGTCTCATTTTCGCGATGCATGAAGACGAACAAGGCTGCTGACATAAAAATGTCACGATATCGCGACATGCTATTTTTTGTCGCGATTCACGGCGGGCCGTTATAGAATGTGCAGGGAAGCACTGAACACATGGCACAGAGGCATAGGGGCTATGGTAATGCTTCAGGATCGACGGTTACAGTTAGCAGAGAAGACCAAACGTTTCATGCCCGAGCAGAAAGTCAAAAACAACAAAGAGGCGGGAAGACAAAATGAAGCGATCTGGGAGATGAAACGAAGCGTCACAGGGCGAAACAGAGAGCCGTAGCAGAAAGTTTAAAAGCAGAAGCAAAGACAGGTACAGGGGTTGGAAACCGCTATGAGCAGAGTTGCAGAGCTGAAGGCGATAGGCCATTTTGGGCTTGCTTAGGAGCGTTTTCCTCCATTTGTTCTGGTTTGATAAAACTGGAAACTTCTGTTATTGTAAACTGACACATTTTTAATACAAAAAATTTCAGAGAGTTGCATCTCATTGACAAGAAAGGAGTTATTTTCTGCATGCAAGATTAAATGTTTATCTTTCCCCTTTCAAATTTTTAGGCTTATAGGTGGAGTTTAATGCAAGTTATCTTGGTTGCTTCATGCGAATGTCTAAATCTGAAAATCGCAGTTAAAACCCTAGAAACTAGCACTTAACTTATCTGGATTGTGCATGTTCTACAGGTTCAATAGGTTAGGTTGTATGTAGAAAACCTCATATCTTCGGTTTTGTCAAAATAGGATCGTAACAACCTGAATGTACTTTAGTTACATTTTCTTTTATATTTATTTTCATTCTTTCTGCATTTTTTATTTTCCAGAGAGTTTAATTTTATTTTAATTTACAGTCATTTAAATAAACAATTGAAAATCTACCGAAATCTGAAAATAAAATAATTTTATCATTAAGATTGATTCACATTGAGTTCATTCTGATTAAACGAACAATCATTAAAGTTTTAAATAAAATAAACCAGCAGTGCCCCTTGTTTACAGTTACTTGCAATCACTAAGGTATTCCAAGCATTCAAATTGAATATTATTATTTATGCAAAATGCTAACATAGCGGAGACCTTGGAGAAGTTATTCATTTAATTTCTTTGCAAGAGGGGATTTTGAAATTCAAATCCTATCGGAGAGTGTGTTTTCACAATTGGGTGAAAATACCACTCAACAAGTCCTCACCAAGACTTACCTCAAATCTACTCAACAAGTCCTAACTATAACTTTTCCAATCTCACAAAAATATATAGAGAATTGTTAGAGACTCAATATGCTTCACACTCACCTAGGTGTTGTAGGTGAGTTGGAGAGGAGAGGGCTATCCTCCAAGGGAGGTCCCAGGTTCAAATCTCGACCCTACCAAAAAGCTGAATTGGGTATCCAAAATCCAATTGATAATGTTGGTGCAGACAGGGTCAGGTGCAACTCCCGGGTGACTTTGACAGTGTAGAACCTCTATTCGTGGTCTCTTAGACCAAGGCATCCCCGCAAGGGGTTTTTCGCTTAAAAAAAAAAAATATGCTTCACACTCATCATAATGCTCAATCACTTCCAATCTCTTTCCCAAATCAATTTAGATATAGAAAAATTTGTTTCACATAATTTGAAATATCACTTCAACACTTTCAATTGACTAGGCTCAATCAACTCCGCTTAATCAATCACTCAAAAAAATACTCCTTGCTTACAAACCCTAGTCCAAGCATATGAACACTCACTCAAATATTTCCAATAATGCTTGTTAACCAATCTCACATAACAATGATACTCATGATATTGCAAACCCTAATTCAAGATAGTTCACAACTTCACATAGCAATGATACTCATGTTATTTCACAAACCCTAGTCATACACATAAAAGTTCAACCAATATTTCCAACAATGCTTATCAAACAAGGTTTCTATCTTAAACCTTTATTCCAGAAAACCTTGAAGCACTAATACAAAAATCAAACTCAACAATGCTTACCAAATAATCCTTTTCACTCTAACTTAGCATTCACAACATCCAACAATAACTCACAAGAAATATGTGCCCATACCTTTTTGTTTGATGAAGAAGTGCCCTTAAAAACCTGTCTCAATTATAACCACTTTCCTTGCAAAGCACAAAGGTTAGATGACAAAAATATCACTGTAGCACTTCTTCAAAATATTTCTTCAATACAAAAATTTCACTCAAATACACTTTATAATATCCAAATTAAAATTAATATTCAACAACCTTCAATCTCAAAAATAATAAATTTCCTCACTACCTTTTAACTCCTTAATCAATCAAAAATTCAACTCAGAATTTAAAGTTTTGCATTCCCCTTTTAACTCCCCTAAAAAACTTATAATTCAAATTAATTATGCAAAAACCTTTAATCAAAATAAACCTTTGGAAACAAAAAATATTTTTCCTTTTTATTTTTCGTAAGCCAAGTCAACCCAAATAATGTGCATACCTCTATTATGCTATCCAAAAGGCCTTGGCAAGATTCGGTCCGTCGATGGCTCTCCCCCAAGTGCTTCCATAGTGATCGTGCCCACCAATTGGGCTGCTTGGCTCCACAAGAGCCAAAAATCACAAACGTACCTTTGACTTCCTTCTCCCTCGAACGATGTAAAAACATAGCATGAACTTCCTTTGGCAAAATGGTGTGCACAAGATTTGAACCCACACCTGGTGTTCCTTAACACATTTAACGCAGACCTTAGATACTAACTCAGCTATGAGGGACTTTGAGTAGGTTTTGGAGGCCACAAAGTCTTGTCCTTTTCTATGCTCAAAAACCACATGCGAAAATGCATGCCTTTCTCTCTTTTGCACAAGCCAATAATCGATCGCTTGGATAAATCTTCAAATGCCAAAATTTGGCATTATTTATATGCACACCATGGCATATTCCAACGTAAATGAGTATTCAAATTTTATTTTGAATTCGAATATTAAAATTTAAATATTAAATAAATATTTATACTAAACCTTAGCACCCATCATTATTTAAATTAAAATTTTAATCAAAGATTAAAATATTTTAATTTAAATTAAATCTTCTTGTGGGTCTTTTTCACCTTGGTCCTTGATCTTCTTCAACTTGATTTTTTATCTGAAATAATAATAATAAAATATTATTATTTAATTTGAACTTGCTTCTCCTTCCTTGGATATTCATTCTTTGAGCCCTCCTGGGTATATAATATTTAAAAATAAATATTATAACCTATTGCTTTTCAAGACCTTGCTTTTGGAAGAAACACTTAATATCCTCAAAGATGATGAACATAGCACAAAAATAATTATGACATCAATGACAACAAACACTCCTCAAAATGTCCAACACTCGTTCGGTCCCATATGCAAATAAGATATGCACCCGTAACTTTCTTCTTTCTACGATTCGAGGTACCAACTCTTGCTATTATATGGTTGGCCTTGTCTCCTCCCCTTCTGCAAATAATTATGTGAGTCTTGTGTCAGGCTCTTCCTATGATGGACCTTGCTCATCTTGAGTTCTCTATTGAGCTCCTGCTCGTCTTCTTCTTTTAATCTCTTATGAAGAAATGAATAAATACTGCACTTTATAGGGCTTCAACTTTGAGCCATTTACAGTGTTGGGTACCTCAGTCCCATTCAAGTTTTGCAACTTCACTATTCCATTATTCATTACTTCTACCACTTTGTAAGGGCCAAGCCATAAAGTCTTCAACTTACCAGGCTTGATTTCCTGCTTTTCATTAAACTTTAGAACCAAGTCACTTGAACTAAGTTCTAGCTTCCTCAAGTGTTTGTCATGCCATAATTTCCTCCTTTTTTGGGCTGCCTCAATTGCCCATTGTGCCATGACTCTTCTTTCATACAACTTAACCAGTGTTGTCAGTCGCTCCTCCAAACTTTATTGATCACCTAAGTTATGCTCTACTGCGACTCTCAAAATTGGTATCAAGAATTCAACTGGAACCACTGTCTCTTGTCCATACATCAGCTGGAAAGGTGTATGCTTTGTTGTTGATTTAAAAGTGGTTTTATATACCCACAAAATAGATGGTAATATTTCCTCCCAATCTGCTCCTTCTATTCCATAGGTTTTATACAAAGTAGGTACCAAGAATTTATTGCTTTCACCTACCCATTGGCTCTGGGGTAATACAGACTAGACAATGAATGTAAAATCCTGAATTTGATTGTCAGTGTCTTGATAATATCATTTAGAAAGTGTCCTCATTGGTCACTTGTTATCTGTAGCAGAATGCCAAATCTTGTAATTACTTGCTTGTACAAAAATATTGTTGTACTTTTAGCTAAGTTATTAGGTAATGCTCTTGCTTCAACCCACTTCATCAAATACTCTATTGCTACCACAACGTACCTACACTTCCTTCTTCGAGAAGTTTTCAATGGTTCACGAAGTCCAATATCCATATTTCAAATAGTTCCTGGGGTTGTGATGGATGCAATGGTATAAATTCTCTCTTTACTGGCTTCCATCCTTTGACAAGCATCACATGATTTTATGTATTCTTTTGCATTGTTATATAGTGTGGGCCACCATAATACTACTTTATAGTAGTTGCATATGGTCCCATATGCCCTCGTGCTAAGCCTTCATGAGATTATATCAATGCTACCTTAACTTCTTCCTCCATCATGCATCTTTGTAAGATACCATCTATTCCCATATAATACAGTAATCTTACTATCAATTGGAAAGGTGTTGACTTCATAATCAATTTTTTTCTTAGTTACCATTATTTCTTGTGGTAACTCACATGTGGATTGATATTGGCCAATCAAATTGTACCAAGATGGAACAACATTGATGGGAAATAAATGTGCATAAGGGAATTAATTTAGAATACCTGTTCCTATAGGCTCTCTTGATCGTATCTGAGATAACTGGTCTGCAATTACATGCTTCTTACTAGGTCTCACTACTACTCAGAATACAAACTCCTATAGGGTGATGAGCCACCTACTGACCCATCCTTGTATCATCAGTTTAATTGTCAAGTACAATATAGCTTGGTGATCTACATAAAAAGTAAAGTGATTCACCATTAGGTAATACCTAAACTTTTAGACTGCATATACCATTCCAAAGGCTTCTCTTTCTATTGTACTATAGTCTCTCTCCATCCTTGACAATAGGTGACTAGCAAAGAAAATAAGCTGATCCACCCTAAACTATACTTCTTATGCCAAAGCACATTCTATTAAAAATTTTGAAGCATTAATGTGGACATGGAATTCCTTGTTTGAATTGGGAAACACAAAAATTGGGCTACTAACAAGCTTAACCTTCAACTCCTCAAAGGCTCCTTGGTTCTCCTTTGTCCATTTGAAAGGAATATTTTTCTTTTTCAACAAGTCCAATGGATAAGACACATGTGCATAATTCCTGATAAATCTTCGATAATACCCCATTGATCCAAGGAATATTTTAAGTGAACTCACATCATATGGTTCTTCCATGTGCAATATCACACAAATCTTATTAGGATCTATTTTTAATCCCTCACTGCACACTATGTGCCCTAACAAATTTCCATACGGTACCATCGGGTAACACTTTCTAGGGTTTAATGAGATCTGTGAATTTTTGCACCTACTCATACATTCACTGAGGGTAAGAAGATGCTCCTTGATCTTTCCATAAATGAACCAGTCATCCAAAAATGCTTTGAAGTTCCCTGTTGCCAAATGATCAAATATACAGTATAATGCACTGAAACGTAGCTAGAAAATTCTAGAGCCAGAATGGAATTCGATTGTATGCATAGGTTCCATTCTCCACAATAAATGTGATCTTTAATTTATCTTCCTCGACTATGCTTATTTGATTGTAACCCAAAAATCCATCCAAAAAGGAATAGATCTCATGTCTTGCGACTTCCTCTAGGATGGAATATATGAAGGGAATAGAGAAGGGATTCTTAATGGTTACTGCATTTAGACTCCTAAAGTCCACATATATTCTAATTTTTCCCACTTCCTTCTTCAAGGTGACCACTATAGGTGATACCCATTCACTCGTTGTAATCCTGAAGATGATTCCTACCTCCAACATCTTCTCTATCTTCACGTTCACTAATGCAACATATTTTGGATTCATCCTATACGATCTTCTCCTTACTGGTTGTGTTCTAGGAATCAACGTGATCTTATGGACACATAACTCAGGTGGTACTCCCTTCAAGTCCTTGTATTTCCATGCAAAGATATCCTTATATTCTAAGAATATCTTAAAAGCTACCACTTTCAATACAAGGTTCCAATCATCACCATAGTGAATCATCCTAGGTTCATCTTTCATCCCTAGATTGATGTCCACTATCTAAGGTCCTTCATATTTGATATTTTTTGGCTCACTTGCTACTTTCTTCACATTATTTGGGTGTGTTGGTCTTGCATCAATTTCCACATCTCTTACTATATAGTTGTAGCTCTAAAATTTTTGCACTCATTTCCTTCAAGCTAATGGATCCGTGCCTCAAAGGAGAATGGGAAAATGATAGGTCTACACCTCAAAGGAGAGGCACTTGATGTCGTGTCCTCTTTGATTATTTTTCTATGAATTGTGTAGGTTCACCAAAAAATATTTGTATGGCAGTTTCCATGCCTAGGTTAGGATTTACTTGATGTGTTCTATTTAGTTCACTTGCATTCACCTAGTTTGGCTAAATGTAACTAACATATACTATATGCAATTTATATTCAAATGAATACAACACACAACAAAATACAGAAGATAAGCAGATGCAATGCTTAATATTTAAAGAGATTTTATGATCTTACTCAATCCGAATGGATGATGTAGAGTCCTTTTGCTTGTTGTAGGTGATATTGGACTTTACAGGGCGATATCGGATATCTGATCTAATATCGACAAGTCTGATATGATATCGTCAGGTTTGATCTGAGAAAAAACCTATAGTTTCATAGATTAATAGTAAAAATAGAAATTTGCAACATAATATGAACTTTATTAAGCATGAATTAGGTATATGAACTTTATTAAGCATGAATTAGATCATATGAGATCACTACGTGCAATGCTTGAAAAGAAACAATGCAAATCTATGCTATAAATGTGAAATAGTGGAATAAAATGTATATGAAGGTGAACACCAGATATGAAAATGAAATTAATGCTTAGATGAGATGATAAATAACATATGTAATCTTGTAAATGCAAAATAGAGGACTAGAAATGCAAACAAAGGTTTGAAGGTGCCCCCAAGTGATCTGCAGATAATATCAAACTTGTTCTGATGATATCAGATGTTTGATCTCGTATCATACCACTCGATGCACACTTTTGGATCTTTGAACCTACAAAAAATATCAAACTAGCAGTTTGTGCTATAACACTAAGGATGCAAGAATGATTGAGAACCAGGGGGAACCCAGGGAGAGTGCCTGGATTAAACAAGCAAGGTGAGCTAGGTGGGTTGTGCTAAAAACAATAAACAAAGTTATTATCTCTCCCAATCTGGATGATATTGGTTGATCTGATATCATAATGTCCGTGTTAGGGTAAAATAGGTAGTATATTGCATTATACTACATAGGTTATTACATCTACTTTTTACCATAGGAGATATTTACTATTCTATAAAATATCTCCTAGTTAACTAAGGTTAGTAACTAAAATATCCTATGATATTTTAGTTAGGTTGTTAGCATAATCTATTTACAACCATCGTTAGTGCTTCCTAAGCTAAGTGGTTAGTAAACCTATTTTGTAATCTACTTAAGCTTATTATTTCGTAAGCTATCCCTAATGTTGAATCAATGATTATTTGATTATTATTTGTTCGTGCATCTTCTCACATTGGTATCTATCGTTGGGTGGCCTAATACGAGCTTCGCTCATTCCACTTGAACTGGACTTGCACAGATCCCGAGGCACCTTGTTGGCACTCTGGCCCTACACAGATTTTGATGTTGTCCTCCCCTATTGAATCGTGACAGGGAATCTGCCTGAAACGTTGACTCACTAACCGCATCGGCTCGAATCCAACTTCACATATCGACTGACTCAATCAGCCCAAACTCTATCTTGTGCACCTATGGGATCATGACCGAACGAGATAGACTGACAACCGAAAATGTGTTCCAGCACCCGCACGCTCACAATCTAGTGATCACAACCGAGAGACGATGACAAGGTGACCCAGACTCCATTGACTAGAATCTAGAAGACGAGCCGACCACAATCCAGAAATCGTGAATGGGCTCTGCCAACAAGACTTCGATGATTGGAAAGTGAGGGTAGATTAGCCCTCCTTTATCTGGTGATCGATAGGATCTATGCACACTCGGGCACAAATCTTGAGGTGTTGAATCAGATCAACCCTAGAGGCTGACCTGGTACACGACACATGGTAGCTAAGTCATCGGGTGACAAGGCACGCAGTTTGAGGGCAATCCACACTAACATGATGGGCTAGCATTAGTCAAAGTTGTTTCATTGGTTGATTTCACAAAATGGAGGTGGGTGTTTCGACTGCCCATAGGCAGTCAAAGCACTATACGTGCTTTGCTCCTTTTAAGGAGCACAAACATTGCCCCACGAAAATATGGGATTAATAATCCCATTTTTTTTTAAATCATGCCCGACGAAGATAACAAGCAATGGCTACTCGTGGCATTCAGATCAGCCACGGTAGCCCGACTGGCAAAGGCAGCTAGTCTTTAGGTGCAGATCATGTGTTCGAGCCCCCGCGATGCCATTTACAAGGTTGTTTTAAACAAATTTCACTTCTTTTGGTCTTCTATTATTATTTTTAATTTTTCTAAAGTTTAATGATGTTTTTAAATATTTTTTTAATTTTTTTTTAATAATTTAGTATAGTTTGGATTAAACATATCAATTTTGAACCATTTTAGTTGGTTTTTTTCCCAAACTACTTTATTATAAAGATTAGTCATCTTTAAAAATATTTTTAGCATTTCAAACTTAGAAATTTTTTAAAAAGAAAAACCAAAACCAAAACAAAACCTTCCATTTTTTGCAACTATAGCCAGAAACTTCTTTTATTTTCTTCAAAACTTGGAGATAAAGAGACAAAGATACACCTATTTTTGGTTGCAAAACATAGCAATTTTTTTCTTCAAACATTTTTGCAATATACTCCTCAAAAATTCCTATAGTTTTCTCCCACATTTTTTTGGAGATAAAGAGACATAGGAACTTTATATTCTATTGCAAAATCAAAACATTGGGCAAGGACAAAGGTCATTTTTTTTGCAACAAAACCAAACATTTGCTTTTGTTTTCTCCTTCACAAAGGAGATATAAGACATAAAATTACAAATTTTTTTGTTGTAAACTTGAGAAGAATTTTGAACCTAGTTTTGATCCTAATGCTCGAGTGTTGAAGATATAAACCAAGTTGTGTGTCGACTAGTCTGGAAGCCTTTCAAACATGGGTCGTGTGTCTACTTGTCTTGAAAGGAGTGCTCGATTTCTTCATTTTGTAAAAATTATGAGGGGATAGAAGACACATTTGTGATTCTATTTTTTGCAAAATTATAAAGAAAAAGAGGGGATATTTCAGAGTAATAAAGGTGCATTATCGATTGTACTCGACATATTTTATTAAAATTGGCTACACTAGGTGCATTTTCAGTTGCATACGACACCTATAGTGATAAAAATTTGGGTTGCTATATTTTTTATTATTGCACTAACCCTCATTTTTTTTGCAATTAAACAATCATAAAACATTGAAGAGCATTTCAAAAACCCAAAATTCACTAAAATCATGCTACACCTTGCACAGGTTAAACAAGTCAAAATTTTACTCCCCATAAAAGGTCAAAATCCAAACACCTTGATTCAATATCTTTGTTTGGCTTAATTTCCTCAAACTTTCCATCCTTCTTGAAGGGTGTTAAGGTAGGTGCCATTAAATATCCTAGAGAGCAAAATCATAAGTCTTGCAAAACCTACCCCTTTAATTTGCTCTATTTGTTTGGCTTAATTTCCTCAAACTTTTCATCCCTTTTGAAGGGTGTTAAGGTAGGTGCCATTAAATATCTTAAAGAGCAAATTAAAATCTTCCATATACTCTTTTGAGGGTATACTGCAAGATAAAGTCATCTTAGTCACATCAATTTGAAACCTTCACCATGGCAATGATGAACAAATATCTCAATGAAAGCCAACTTCTTAAAGGTTCAAATTATTCTGCCTGGAAAACTAAGATGAAAGCTATTTTAACTGTAGAGGAGATGTAGGGTATAGTGGATGGCACTGATTCTAGACCCACATCACTAGGAGCTAATCAGATAGCATATGATAAAAAGGATACAAAATTTTTCTTATTGATCTTGCTAGCTATTATTGATGACATACAACTTCATATAAGTGAAGCTAAAAATGGTAAGGAGGCATGGAATGCCGTAGAAACCATAACAAATTCATACTCTTCATATGAAATCTGGAGAGACAGTAGAGCTATTCCTCTATAGAGTGGCAGATATAAAATCAAAACTGCAAGCCTTAGGATAAAAAATGGAAGATAATTTCCTGACCTCAATCATTTTGAGGGATCTTCCAGACTCCTATAGAATTTTGATCACTTCACTACAAGTCTCTGGAAGGACATTAACTTTTGTAGAGTTTGTAAATTTGCTTCAAACTGAAGAAGCTAATCAGCTCCAAAGAGATGAGGCATCAAAAAATGCACTTTTCTCAAACAAGTAAAGTGGAAAGAAAAAGTGGAATCAACAAAAGGGATCTTCTTGAGTTTGGTTTAAGAACAAACCACCCAATGAAAAAGGACAAAAGAAGGGCAAAGGTAAACCAAAGAACAAGAACAAGCAACAATAGGGACATATTGCTACCACTGAAGATTCTAGTTTGGATTTTGAACGAGCACACAAAGTGCTCATGACTCATACATATTTCCCTCATAAGGATACTGTGTGGTACATAGATTCAGGTGCTAGTAAGCATATGAATGATGATAAGTCATGGTTTGAGAAATTTGAGGCATGAGAAGGTAGACCAGTGACCATTGATAATGATAAGACCTATCGAGTCCAAGGAGAAGGAAGTGTTTTTGTCTACCTTCCAGATGGAGAATGTTAGATTCAAAAAGTTCTTTATGTACCAGGATTGGCAAATAATATTTTATAAGTTCCATAAATCCTGGACAATAACATGAATGTCAACTTCAAAGTGGACCAAGGGAAGAAACATTGCTTTATCACTCAAAAAGAAAAATAGATAGCAACGGGTTCTTACAAACATGGTTTGTTCACCTTAGATGAAATTACCTCACCACATATTGCAATGGAAGTAACAAAAAAAGAGGCCAATTATCTATGGCATAAGAGATTTGGGCATCTAAGCTCAGGGTATTTACTTGAACTAAGTATCAAATGGTGAAACGATTGCCTAGTCTTTCATCTACTTTGCCAGTATGCTCAGATTGCTTGGCAGGAAAGCAACACATAGTACCTTTTGAACCTAGCTCCTTCCGAGCTAAGGTACCTTTGGATTTAGTTCACATAGATTTATGTGGTCCTATGTCTACTAGTTGTGGAGGAAAAATGTATTTTTAATTGTTTATAAATGATCACTCATGGAAAATGTGGATCTTCTTATTGCAGCTAAAGTCTAAAGCATTTGACTATTTTTAGTAGTTCAAGAAACTTGTTGAGAAAGAATCAAGATGTTTCATAAAGACCCTCCATTCAAATCGAGGGGGGGAATACACATCAAAATAATTTTCCTCATTTTTGTAGAAACATGGGATAAAAATATAGTTAACAACAACCTATTATCCTCAGTCAAATGGAGTTGCTGAGAGAAGAAATTGTTCCATTATGGAAATGGTTCGATGTATGCTTAAGGGAGCCAATCTTGAGCATATTTACTAGGTTGAAGCTGTAACAACTGCAGTATATCTTCTAAATAGGGCTCCCACATGGGCTCTTGAAGGTATGACTCCTGAGGAATCATGGAGTGGAAGGAAACACTCCATATCTCATCTACGAGTATCTGGGTGTAAGGCTTTTATGCATATACCTAAGGAGAAAAGAAAGAAGTTAGATGAGAAGAATTTGCAGTGTGTTTTTATTGGATATGATGAATTCTAAAAATGCTATCGGTTGATAGATCCATTCACCAAGAAAATACATGTTAGTAGAGATGTAGTGTTTGATGAAGCTTTCACATCTAACACTACATTGGTATACTTGGAAGATGAGGAGAAAAAACCACAGACTCCTCAACAACAAAAAAAGCATCTGAAATGGTATACAAGTACTATAAGATATTCCAAACTCACTTCACCACCATATCTCACTCTTAATCATCCAAATATATGAAGCATGTCTCGACAGAGAACGATAAAAGCATCTACTTCAGTTGATGATCTTTGTGCAAATTTTCAAGAGCTTTCTGTTGATAGAGATTTAGAAAGTGGAAATGATATGGAAATTGATGAGGAGAGGATATACATGTCTTCATATAATGAAAATTAACCTTCTATAGTTGATGAAGCACTTAGTCAGCCTCAGTGGAAGGCAGATATGGATGTTGAACATAAATCACTCATTAAAAACAAAACATGGAAGTTGGTCGATTTGCCTAAAGGAAAGAAACCCATAGGTTGCAAATGGGTTTACAAAGTCAAATATAAGGTAGATGGTACCATAGACAAGCATAAGGCCTGTCTTGTGGCAAAGGGCTATGCTCAAAAGGAAGGCCTTTATTATGAGGAAACCTTTGCACCCACTACAAGGATGACCACCATTCGAGTTCTTTGTGCTATGGCAACACAATTTAGATGGAAATTATATTAGATTGATGTAAAAAATGCCTTTCTAAATGGTGACTTAAAAGAAGAGGTATACATGACTCAACCTCCAGGATTTTCTGAGGAAGGCCATGAGAAATAGGTTTGCAAGTTGGTCAAATCATTATACGAGCTAAAATAAGCCCCAAGAGCATGGTACATCAAAATGGATAGTCACCTACTATAACACGGATTCAAGAGAAGTCAATCGGATGCAAATCTCTATATCAAGAACACAGGTTCTAAAATAGTGATTCTTGTACTGTATGTAGATGATATGATCATCACTAGCAATTCATAGAAATTGATCAACACCATGAAATATGACTTGAAAGAGTCATTTGATATGACAGATCTAGGACTTCTCCACTACTGTCTTGGCCTTGAGATAGAACAGAAGAAGAATCATCTCAGGGTGACTCAAAAAAAGCATGCCAAGAATTTAGTAGAAAAATATCGTATGACTGATTGTAATCCCAAAGCAAAACCAATGGAATAAGGGCTTCAGTTATCACGATATGATGACTCACCATAGGTAGATGACACACTATATATACATATGATTGGTAGCCTCATCTATCTAACCAATACTAGACCATACATTACTTATACTGTAAACTATCTTTCTTGGTTCATGCAGGAACCAAAGGTCTCTCACTAGAAAGCAAAAAAGCGTGTTCTTCACTACATTCAGAGTAGTGTAGAATATGGTCTAGAGTATGAGAAGAATAACTCATTCTTCTTATAGAGTTACACTAACTCTGACTATGCTGGATCCCTAGATGATAGAAAATCAACATCAGGATATGTATTTCATCTTGGATCTGGTCCTGTCTCATGGCATAGTAAAAAGCAACTGGTGGTTGCTTTATCTTCAACAAAGGTAGAGTATTGCGTTGCACATGGAGCTGTGTGTTAAATGATATGGTTAAGTCACATTTTGGCTACCATGGGCCTACCAAAGAAACTTCCTATTCACATGTTTTGCGACAACTCAGGTGTTTTGAACTTGGTCAAGAATCCTATCCATAATGAATGAACAAAGCATATTGATACAAATTGTCATTTCATTTGTGATGAAGTTCCTAAACACTGGATCAAGTTCCAATACATTCCCACCGATGAACAGGTTGCTGACATCTTCACAAAGGCACTTGGACGTGTCGAATTTGAGTTATTTCGAATTAAACTTTGTATATCAAAGTAATGTAATAAAGGGGGGATGTTAGGGTAAAATAGGTAGTATATTGCATTATACTACATAGGTTATTACATCTACTTTCTACCATTGGAGATATTTACTATTCTATAAAATATATCCTAGTTAACTAAGGTTAGTAACTAAAATATCCTATGATATTTTAGTTAGGTTGTTAGCATAATCTATTTACAACCATCGTTAGCGCTTCCTAAGCTAAGTGGTTAGTAAAGATATTTTGTAATCTACTTAACCTTATTATTTTGTAAGCTATCCCTAATGTTGAATCAATGATTATTTGATTATTATTTGTTCATGCATCTTCTCACAGTTCACATCATTTGCCAGGTATGAACAAAATGGCTACAACAAAATTTTATCATTTTGTTGTTATGGGTATTTTTTTTTGGACAATATCAAACATCCGATCTCGTACAATAAATTATGATATCGCATCGGACAATTGATATCGGTCAAATAGAGTCAATAGCGGTCAAATAGAGTTGATATCGTCAGGAAGTTAGAAATAAACTTGATGCGGGCATGAAAATCGAGGTAGGAGGTTAGCAAGTGATTTTAATTAAATTTTTAATGTTTTTGACTTAGGGTAAATTTACATGGATCAATTTTAACCTATTACATTTTGCCCCCTCTTTAGCGCACTTTTGAAAAAAATGCGTTAAATAAAAAGATGGCATATTTTACGAGAAACAAAAATTTATTGCAAAAAAAATGTTGAAGCTTCAAATTTGACTATAAATGCATTAGGTGTGATACACCCTTTGAGTTTTTGCACCAAATTCTATATTTGGTGGAAAACTCAAAAATTTTCAATTTAGGGTAAAAGTGAATAAAATGAAGAATTAGGGTAAAACCTAACTTATTTTCATTTTACTACTTCATTTTAGGTAATACCCCCTAGTGACTAAGTATACCAATTTTGGAGATTGTGGCATACCAGTTAGCTTCATTTTGTACTTATATTTTGAGATATATATATATATATATATATATATATATATATATATATATATATATATATATATATATATATATATATATATATATATATATATTGATCCTTTTTGTTTATGCGATATTGGATGATTTATTGTATTTGCTTATGATGGTTGTTTACATAATCTTTGTAATCATGCTTTGATTTTTGAACATTTTTTATCATGCTTAACATAAAAGGAAATGATTTTGTAAAGTGTTTTTGAAAGATAAAAGATGTTTTTGTGCGGTGATAAAATAGATGGATTAGCAATGAACCTCAAAGGATGTTGTGTTGTTATATGACCGTTGGTGGAGATCGATGCTCGCTAGGTCATGAAGGGGATCCTGTTGTGAGGAAGTTTTGTATTGCTAATACTAAAAATATTGTGGGCTCAAGAGTAACCTTGAGGCTTATGATGATAAAAGAAGATGTTGATTTAAAAGAAATTGTTTTTGAGAAAATGGGTTGATAAAGATTGTATTTGTGAGAGATATAGAGTGATTTAAGCATGAAAAATTGGGAAGGATGACTTGCGCTAGGCATAGAATTCCTAGTATGAAGTTTGAAGGTAAAGTTATTACTAGGAATTATACCATCATCGCGAAGTCAAAATGCAAATGCATGATAAATGATTATGTATGATTTGAAAATGCAAGTTTTATTTTGAAAATAAATCATTGTGTCGCATGTTGGAAAATTTTGAAGACAATATATATATATATATAGTTGCTAAAATGAAGTGATTTGTGGGGATTAATGCAAATGGTTACAAATTGATGTTTTCTAGCAAAATTCAAAGAAATATTTTAAATTATTTCAAGGATAAAATAAAATTTATCAAGAACCAATGTGTGATATGTGAGTTCATTATCTATCTTGATTTACATAATGATACAAAATCTCTCAAGGATCAAATGTGTGTGCTTTGTGAAGTTGATTTACCAATTTTGAGTGAGGTAATGATACAAGCCAACTTTTATGAACCAATGTGTGTGCAAGTGAAAGATTCATTAACCATGATTTTGTGCATGCAATTGTACTAAACTACTATGTAAGTCAAGTCACCAAAAGCTAGCTAATCCACAAGCTGACATTGGTTTGTACAAAAGAAGGTCGCTAATGTGACAAACATGTCACCACGCGTAAGGATACCACCATTGCCAAGCCGACTTGATGCCACCTAACCTGTAATGAGGATCACCCCATGGCATTCAAATAACTGAGGAATTCCAGGGATTCAAGCTCATTACCCCCTTCTTTTCTTTTGATTTCTTTTGAGTAGGGATTCTTGTTCATTTTTATTTGTGAACAAGGGGATTTTATTGCTTTTGTAGTAAGACTACTTTTTCTTTTCTTTGCTTTCTTTTCTCTTTTTCTTTGCTTTTTCTTTTATTTTTGGGATACTTGCTCAGATTAGACAAGGAGCAAGGGATTTTATTTGGGTAGGGGGAGCTTGTCCTTTTTCCAATTCTTAGTATTCTAGACCATGCACATAATAGGATAGCAAGGGAAATTTTTCGCTTAAGGAACTAAGACTACTATGTAGTATCATATTTCGAATTTGTAAAAATCATTTTAAGATGTGAAAATGTGTTCTTGGTTCAAGAAGTAGCAAGACCAGTTCCCAAAACTCAAAATTTTATTTAGTGAAGTAATAGTGATTTTGCTTCAAGAGAGATTTATAATCAAAATTATAAAATCAAGATTTAGTAGAATTGTGAATTAAGTGAGTGGTTCAAGATAACTTTTGAGTTTATCCAAAAGAAAATAAAATATGACTTTGAATTTTGGAAAACAACAAACAATAATGCAGAATGATGACTTAACAATTTAACATATTTTTGAAAAAATTTCATATTTTTTGATTTTTTTGTAGTTTTGTGATTTGATGAATATATGATAATTGCAAACTAAAATATATATGAAGAAGCTATTTACAATTATGTACAATGATGGAACTTTTGTTGTTATGCATAATATCTCTTTAGATGCATGATATTCATTGGCTCTTTGAGATCTTTTCCATCCAAAGTAGCCAAGCGATATGCACCTGATCCAAATTTTGTAGTGATGACAAATGGTCCAAGCCAATTAGGTTGAAATTTACCTTTAAGGTATTTTCTAGCATTAGTATTTTTTTTATTTTCTTTAAGGACTAAATCTCCAACCTCAAAATATCGACTATGAACTTTCTTTGCATATGATATTTTGAGTTTATCTTGGTAAGTGCGAAGATGCTCTAGAGCATGAATACACTTCTCATCTAGAAGTTCCAACTGACTTAGTCTACCAACACGATATTCATCTCCTACTTCGACATATTGAAGTAGAAGAGCTAAAGAAGGAACTTCTAACTCAAATGGGAAGATGGCTTCAGCACCATAAACCAAGACAAAAGGGGAAGCACCTGTAGGAGTACGAATGCTAGTTTGATAAGCCCACAAGGTGGGATATAATTGCATATGCCAATCACGACCTAATTTATTAACCAATATTTTTAAAATCTTGATCAAAGTTTTATTAGATGCTTCAGCTTGACCATTTCCTTGTGGATAATATGGAGTGGACCATCGATGTTGAATTTTATATTTTTGACAAAGTTTCTTAATGTCTTTGTTCTTGAAACATGTTCCATTATCAGAAATAAGTGTTGATGGAATCCCAAATCTACAAATAATTTGATTAAAAATGAATTTAGAGACTTGGACTCCTGTGCAAGAAGCTAATGGCATAGCTTCTACCCATTTTGTAAAATATTTTGTTGTTGTTATGATGAACTTGTGGCCATCTGAGGAGATGGGATTGATTTTTCCAATGATATCTAGGCCCCATTTGGAAAAGGGCCAAGGAGAAGATATGGCTTGAAGTTCTTGAGTGGGAGCGTGAACAAGGTTTGCATGTCGTTGACACTTGTCACAATGATGCACATAATCATTTGCATATTTTTCCATGGAAGGCCAAAAGTAACCCATCCGTAAGAGTTTTTTAGCAATAGAACTTCCACTAAAGTGACCTCCACAAGATCCATCATGGACTTCACTTAATGCCTTCTTAGACTCTTCTAAATTGAGGCATCTTAAAATAATACCTTCAAAATATCTTCTATATAAAGTATTTCCAATAATTACAAAGTGAACAACTCACTTACGTAATAACTTGCGTTGGTTTCTATCTAATCCTTCTAGGAAAGTCCCATTTTGGAGAAAGTTAAAAATATCTATGTACCAAGGTTCTGGAGTTATCTCATTAATTAAAAACACATCTAATGGTTCCAGACAAGATTTAGATGAGGTTGGCTCTTGGAGTTGATGAATGATGATTGTAGCATATTCATCATCCAAATCTAAAGGTAATAGAGAGGCGACAACAACCATGGCATCTGCAACACGGTTGCTAGTACGAGGGATAGCCTCAAGAGTTACTTTCTCAAATAAGGAGATAAGCTTTAAAACATAATCCTTGTAGGGATGAAGTTTCTCATCTCGTGTTTGATATACATTATTAATTTGATTTATCACGAGTTGGGAATCTCCAAAGACTAATAAAATTTTGATTTTTAGAGCTAAAGTTGCTCGTAACCCAAGGATTAGAGCTTCATATTCTGCAGTATTATTGGTGCAAGAAAATTGAAGTTTAAATGATAAGGGAATAAGATGCTTTTGTGGAGATATTAATATGATGCCTGCACCTGCACCTTTCATACATCTAGCTCCATCGAAATATAAGGACCAAGATTCAGAATGGTCTTCTTCTAAGTTAAGACATTCATCAAGAAATTCAATGTTTAAAGGATGAGTAGACTCAAGAGGAGCAACAACAAGTTGATCAACTATGACTTGACCTTTGATAGATTTTTGACCAAAAAATGTGAGTTCAAACTCACTTAGAGCAAGAACCCATTTGGTTGTGTGTCCTGATAAGTAAGGTCTACTCATCAAATATCTTAATGGATATGATTTAGCAATGACAAATATCTTTTGGCTAAGCATGTAATGGCGTAGCTTTTGTGTAGAAAACACAACCGCCAAGAAAAGCTTTTCTATAGGTGTATAACGGGTTTCATAACTTATTAATGTTCTACTTATGTAATAAGTGGCTCGTTCTTTCTTATCATCATCAAGTTGAGCCAACATTGCTCCTAATGCAAGCTCAGAAGCAAAAATATATAAAATAAAAGGACATTCTGGTTTAGGTGGAATGAGCATTGGAGGGGTAAGAAGATATTGCTTAAGGGCTTCAAATACTTCTTGGCATTCATTATCCCATTGAAATGGGATATTTTTCTTAAGTAACTTAAGAAAAGGTCAAGTTTTGTCTACCAATTTGTCGATGAAGCGATGGATAGATTGAAGTTTACCTTGTAGACTCCTTAATTTTGATATATTTTTGGGTGGTGGCATATCAATGATAGCCTTAATTTTAAGGGGATCTATCTCTATGCCATGCATAGAGACAATAACTCCTAACAATTTTCCAGATTTTACTCCAAATACACATTTGTTTGGATTTAGTCAAATTTTATATTCTCTAAGTCTATCAAATACTCATCTTAGATTAGTGATATGATATTCTTCTATAGTTGAGCGAGCTATGATGTCATCCACATAATCATGTAGAATGTCGTACATCATGTCATGAAAGATATACGTCATAGCTCTTTGATAAGTTGCACCTGCATTCTTTAAACCAAAAGGCATTACTTTCCAAAAAAGTCCCCTAGGGTGTAATGAAAGTAGTTTTAGGTTGGTCTTCAAGAGCTATTCAAATTTGGTTATATCCTAAAAACCCATCCATGAGGGATAACATTCCACTTCTAGCTATAAAATCGATAATCTGATCCATGTTTGGGAGAGGAAAATCATCCTTAGGACATGCAACATTAATGTCTCTAAAATCAGTGCATACTCTAATTTTAGTGGCTTCTTTCTTGGTTACTGGAACAACATTGGATATCCAGTCAGCATAATCAATGGCTTGAATGAAAACAACATCCAAAAGTTTTTGTAATTCATATTTAACTAATAATGCTACTTTGGGATGCATTTTTCTAAGTTTTTGTTTTACAGGTTTTGCATCTGGGTGCACCACTAAATGATGCATGACCACAGAAGAGTCTAGGCTGGGCATATCTGCATATGTCCAAGCAAAGACATCAACATATTCTGTGAGAAATGCAATGTGTTGATTTTGTCTTTCTTCACTTAATTCAGCTCCAATTTTAACTAAGCGAGGGTTGGTTTCGGTCCCAATGTTGACTTGTAGAACATATTCTACTACAATGTTTAAATCTCTTTCAAAATTAGGAGTGGGTGAGACACCCATTTCTTGGAGTTCCTCTAAAGTTAACTTAGCTAATTCTTCTTGTGGGGTAGTTGTTTGAATGTGGGCTATACATGGTATAGACCCATCAAAGAAAAATCCATTCCTCAAAATTTCTTCAAGAGAAACATTGTGAAAAACATCTCCCTCTAAACATTCATCTGGAGAAGCTATCATTTTAGGATATGCTATTGACAACATGTTACAAAAATGTGTTTTCTTATTTGCTTTTAAATATTCTTGATGTTTTAAGTACTCTTCATATGTCACAAGATGGTCATCATCATCAAAAGGGAATGGTTGAGTTTTTGTAGGGATGTAGCCAATACCACATTGGGTAGGCCATTCCTCTATTTCTAAAGGTTCATGTATACCATTTTCAAAAGGACCTAAACCTTTACCTTTATAACCCATGTTACACATCATTTGTTTTGACTTCACATATCCATGAGAAAAATAACATCGAGCAAACCCATCTTGATCAAGTGTAAAACTCATTTGAATATTAATTTTGCCAAGGTCATACCCTACATAGATAAAGGTGCAACTTCCTATATGACAAATACTTCCTAGATTTCGTGGCAAGCCCATCATCCGAGGAGATGGTGGTAATTGGGATAATACAAGGGAGTCTTGTGTAGCAAAATTAGTATGCTTTGAAGTTGTGAGTATTGTAGATAAATCCGATAAAACTTCATCCAAAAGGGGATATGAAGTAGAAGGATTATCTATTTTAGTTGTGGTACAAGATGATGTGGGTTTAGTTTGTGAAGAAGGATTCTTAAGAGGATTAGGGTTTGTTGAAGATACAATAGGACAAAATGGGACTCCAATTGGTTCTGCCATTGCACACATGTCAAAGGGTCTAGGGTCACCATGGATAGTGACCAATTGATTTTTAAATTCAAATTTAACACATTGATGTAAAGTAGAAGGTACTGCTCTCATTGCGTTAATCCAAGGTCGACCTAGAAGAATGTTGTACGATGCAGGGCAAGATACAACAAACATGGTCGTATCTAAAATTCTTGGACCAACTTGCAATGGGATAGACAATACTCCACAAGTTTCTTGGGTTTCATCATTAAAGGCTTTGATAATCATTTCAGTTCTTTTTAAATATTTAGTTCTAAATCCAAACATTTGAAAGAAATCATATGTGCATATATTTAGTGATGACCCATTATCAATCAAGACTCTTTTGACACCCACATCCCCAATTAAGGTTGTAATATATAAAGGATTATCTCTATACATACTTTGAGGAGGAATATCTTTATCATGAAACTCTACATAATTTATCCCTTGGGAAATTACAACATTGACCACAACAACAGGTTCTATGTCTTGAGGTACCATCATTTTGCTTAAAGTACCCATTAGTTCTTCTCTATGTATAGATGAAGTTCTTAAGAGATCTAAAAGGGAAATTATGGTTGTAATATTAGCTAATTGTTCATTAATGTCATAAGGAGGTTTTTGTTGTGGATTTGATATATTATTTCCCTTTGTGGGTGCTTTTAACACAAATGGAGATGATTTTTCATTTGTTGTTTGAGTTTGTGTTTGAGAATTTTGATTTTGAACTTGTTGTCTAGTGATGGCTCCAATAGTACCCACAATGTTGTTTTGTAAGTGACCAAAGTGAGGTCTAGCATTCACTGTTTGTTCAATTGAAAGTGTTTGTTGAGATGAAGGGCAAGTAGTCATTCTTCTAGGGAATGGTTCTTCTGGAACTAATAAATCTATGATAGGAAGAATTGGATCTGACTCATCTTCAGAGCTATTTGAATTATTTGAAGTAATATCCATTTCACTTTTTGTTTCACTTTCTATGTTACTTCTTGTATCTTTCAAAGATGAAGATTGAAAGTATTGGATTGGCCTAATTGTGATTGCAGATTGAGTAGGCACATAAGAAGTTTGCAAATTTTGATGGGGTAAGAAATTGCTAATGGTTCCCACATATCGAGTTGGAGGAGGGACATTATGATGTTCTAATTGATTCACAACTTCTTTACCATGGTTGGGTAAAGGATGTTGGAATATGTCTATGTGACCACCGAAAAGGCTCACACCTATTGATGTCCTATGGTAATAATTGACAAAAGCATAACATGGATACAAGAACAAGAAATTGACAATAGATGAATCAATAAAACACGCTTTATTCCATTATATTCAAAGTCAAAATCAAATTACAAGTACATCCCTCTTAGGGATAATCATCTTGATACAATATTACAATAGGAGTGTGTAATTGTTTCCCTCTTAAGGGTAGGTGTGATCAAAATGCCCCTCAGGGTGACATGAACTGCCTTGGGGTAGAGCTAACCCCCTTCTCCGCGATGTGGAAGGATTATGATATAGGCTCCTTTCTGCACCTGTCTCCCTACGAACAAGAAACAACAATGCATGATTATATAGATTGATAGCCTCTCGTGATGAGGCCCTTTAAAGGATTATACATGTAAATGCCATCAAACTAATGAAACAAGAAAGCATAAAGAAAGGTTCTACGCTATTCTAATTGTATCAAGAATTACACTACAATATACAAAACATGAATAAAAACATGATGCATTGAACAAATATTGAATTGAAAGCAATAAAGCATCAAAAATATTCAATATACTTCTAACCACTACAACACGTAAAATGCCTAATTCCTACGGTCAGAGTTTCTCTAAAAGTGCAATTTAACCTATGAAAGAACTAATCTGACTAACCTATGCAGTAAAAAGTAGATTGAGTAAGGTGATCTCTAACCTATTGCAAACCATAGCTGTGAGGGGCGGTCTGCACTATAAACCATGGCTGACAGCCATGGTTTGACCTCTGATGTGTTTACCCTCAGAATTAGGGGCAGTGGGCTTGACCTCCTTGTCCGAATTGATGTTCAAGGGTCACCTTTGTCATCTTCTGACAGATTTGGCGATCAAATCACTATGAAGGGCCTTCGTTCACCCGGATTTGCATTTCTTGATCCTCCTAGGCACCTAGGGCATCCATGGCTAATTGATCATTGAATGGATAGCAAAGGGGCTCCCAAATGCACAAGGTCATTATGCAATTTGATAGGGCTTCACTGCTCTCTTGATCAACTAGTTTGCTCGACAATTCGACAGCGCTTCACTATGCAAATTATCTCTCCTCAGTCCTCTCTTCCCCATTGAAAAATGGGGGTACTTATAGCATGCCCCTAGGGCTAGGGGTGGCTTCATGGAGAAGCCAAGATCAAGAAGGTTGGTTAGGTCAGTTGGGATGGAAGCCTTTGGAATCTTCCATCCTCCAACTGCCTCCTTCTAGATCTCTTGGCCGTTCCAACCGATTTGGCTCGGATGGAAGGCCTAACTGAACTCCAGTTCAAACCGTAGGTCACAGCTATGGTCCAGACTAGAGACCATAGGTGTCAACCATGGTTCAGACTAGAGACCGTAGGTCTGGGCTACGGTTCAGACTGCTTAGGCTAGAATGCCTAAATTGAGTGGTTAGAACCACTGCTCTATCTTGGAGTCTATCCAAGATCCTTCATATGGTTTTGTAGCATGTCCATATGAGTAGTCACCCTCGGCATGGCACATTTTAGGTGTCTATAGATGCCCCTTTTGAGATGCATTGTGAGATTGAACAACGCTGAGCAAAATAGACCTCCTAAAATGATGTCGAAGGTTCTATGATGATCATTAGTCTGATCAACATTAGATGCCCCTGGTCCAGCAAAAGGATGCGCATCCTGGAATCATTGCTTCCAATGTGGGAAGGCTTACATTTGAAAAGTTTGCACTCATCATCAGACATTCGGGTAGCTTTGGTGCTACAATAGGAGTTAGGCCTATATAACCGACGGATGAGAGCTACAAATAAAATTTCATATTTGCTATTTGCCCCAAGCAGAGGGGGAAGCTTATGATAGTTGTTAGCAATGATTCACAAGGACGAACACAATTTTGACAAGATCAAGGGATCTACGATCTCCGGGATCTTCTATTGATTTTGATTATGACATGAAATTATGACTACCCCCTCAAGCGACGAGTCGATGAGGGTAATGACAATGTCTGAAGCGACGAAATCGCTTGACCATAATGAATGATCCTGAACAACTTTAGATTTGAGACGTTTAATGCCTTGGCTAGGCCTAGTTCAGCTTATGATTGCAACGCTTAGTAGTATTTGCATATCTCTCTCCCATGGAGCAGTCAGGCTATGATAGCCGTCTTAGAGAGTCAAGATAATACAAATTCAAGAAGACTTGTGTTGAATCATATTGTCGATGATTTGCTAAAAAATGTCATAGAAGAAATGACAATTTTACCCCAAATGTCCTTATTGTGATCTACTCATCTTGCCGGATTGCATGGATCGCAAGTCGCTGCAACCGCCAAGTTTATAGGATAAATCACTAAATACGAGGCGCATTTGGTTTTTCATTTGTTTGATTTTTTTTGTGTTGAATTTTGTATTTATTGGATTAATCCTGGTGCTTTTAATGTCACCAAATTTGCAATTTTGATCATTTATTTTGATTTTTGTCCACTGGGAGTCATTAATTTACCTTTTTAGACCTTCCCATGATGGGTTTTTAGCGCATTTATTACTAATTGTGGACCGTGGGTACGGTCGACGGTTTCCACTACCAAATTTTGGGGACCGTAGGTCAGACCTACGGGTGGAAAACCCTAGTTTGCGGACCACGGGTGTCAGCTGCGGTCCGCAGTGACTAGGAGAACCTATAAATTGAAATTTTATTTGCAATTTGTCATTATTTTCCTACAACCTTGAGCAATTTGAGAGCTTTGAGAGAGAGAAGACATTCCCTGATATGGAACGTTGTCCAACTCCATAACTTGTACACTCATTCTTCCCTGATGGCAGATCCTGATCAACCGTCTACTAGCCGAGGGTAGGGTGCGGGCAAGGTAACTCGAAATCGAGACCTCACACTTATTAATAGTAAAATAAACCACACTTAATAAATGCAGAAATTGAACCTCATTAAACTGTCGGTAATGAACCCCACTAGTTTAGGCTAGATTAGGATTTTAATTTTATGCATGAGTGGTCTAGGAGGGTACCCTAAATGGGTGCCACTCCTAAACCATAGTTGGTAGTTGTGGTTCCTAGTTAGCAAAATGGGAACCACAGGTTTCAGTTAGGCCCCAATTTGCAAATTGGGGACCGCAAGTTGCAGTTGTGGTTCCCAATTTGCAAATTGGGGACCGCAAGTTGCAGTTGCAAGTTGCAATTGCTTGTGTTTTTTTTAGCACTGCTTAGCTAGATTTAGCTTACAGTATGTATTTTTTTTTTCTTTTTAAAAGTTAACATCTAGAGCGCGGGAGCCTGACTTGATGAAGACTCTCCATGAGGCCTTATCAGATGATGACCGAGCATGGTTTCGAGCCATCGGGTTTGGTTATGTCATGGATCTACCCACCATTAGGGTAGATCAGGCCTATATTACTATGTTGGCCTAACGCTGGAATGCATGGACCAACACATTTCACCTACCTCCTGGTGAGATGACTATCACACTAGAGGACGTCTACAGGATCTTCAGGATCCCTATCGATGGTGAGGCTATCATTTCCTCTACCTACATGACAAAGGATGTCATATTTGCTACCATCTTCGATGATCAGAGCATCGATGCACAGGATGATGCAGACCATGGAGGGGTGCACATCGAGGACTAGTATCGGGATGACGTCTTCTCTGCTCGAGAGGCCCTGTTCATGCACCTCATCATTCAGATTGTCCTTCTAGACTCCTCGGGTATGAGGATTCCTTGGAACATGCTAGCCCCTACTTGGAGGGTGCTTTAGAGCTCGATGGAGGAGCCACTACTGCTAGCCTAGGGGAGCACTTTATTATGCTAGCTCTATCAAGAGCTGTACTAGATCATGGAGCGAAGCCATAAGGGCATCAATTATAGCCTTTTGCTATAGATCTAGGGGTGGTAGCATATCCAGATCGAGCATCCTACTGACCTACCTCTGTGCATCACTACCCTAGATGTCGCTCATCAGTGCTATGCCACCTGTTGGCCTCATGTTGAGGAGGGTGTCCATAGTAGGGCTCATGTTGGGGATACACAACATTATATCATCAGTTTTATGGCACTTGGACTAGGGGACATCATCTGGCACCCCTACATGGATTGTCCTGTATGGCTAGAGGTGGACGAGTGGCTGCGATGGGCCCATCAAGATAGATGGCTCATCTAGCATAAGCTAGAGGTGAGAGAGTACTAATTTTTCTCTCATGTCCTATGATAGTTTGGCATGGTGTAGGACCTACCAGATATGCCCCTCAGGTATAGATGACTGGCTCTAGAGAGGGATCTCCCACTGATAGTTCCTCCACCACTAGGGGATGCACCTGATGACTTCTAAGAGTCGAGGGTTGAGACTATTGGGACCACACCTGACTATGATGGGTGGTGGTCTCTTTTTAGATGGCATGGTATCGGGCCTCTGGGTTGAGAGCCAATAGAGGTAGAGGTAGAGGTAGATCCTGATGGGCGTAGGGTGCGCCAATGTACTAAGGGTGGTTGGGGCATAGAGGCCACCATTGAGGACCTATCAGAGATCGACCCTAAGGAGGATGCTCTAGAGGAGGGTGAGGTCCCTCTTGATAGCATAGAGGGACAACTGCTAGCATAGGTTGCTGACTTGTAGAGTCATATTGGGTGATTCCATACGTAGTAGTGGGAGCGAGATACTACCATCACCACTCTAGAGGTGAAGGTGACTGATAAGGAGTGATGCCTGACTAAGGTGTAGGGCCAGATATAGGAGCTCATGACTCGAGCTACTGACGTAGAGGCCTAGGTGTAGAGACTATAGACTACCTTAGAGTTGGCACTAGCACAATGGACTGTAGTAGAGGTAGAGCGGGATCTCACTTGAGCAACAGGGAGCTACTATGGGGCCTCCTCAGGCTATTATTGGGCCTCTTATGGTACCAAAGTAGGTACACTAGCGATGCAGGATCTGACTATTGAGGTGACATGACTATGCAGGTATGGTCATGAGGACCAATGAGATGCACGTAGCTCGGCTTGCCCACGTTGATCAGCTGGTCGGCTATATAGAGATGTAGGGGCTACCGATTCTTGAGGATCCTTTTGCCATAGAGTCATAGCGTACTAGATCTAGGACTTCAGGGTAGTCCATAGCTAGCTCGAGTCATAGGACTCACAGGACTGAGAGGATGCATAGGTCCTCTAGCATGCATACAGTGAGGTCGTAGGCTAGGGCTAGAGATCTAGGGTAGACATCAGGGGCCTCTAGCTAGAGGACTAGCCTACTATAGCTACCAGTTTCCCATGTGCTGGGTGCGTTAGGGTTTGGAGGTAGGCAGGATCCATAGTAGGATCCACCATAGGTGCCAGGTCAGCCAGGAGAGCAGGCTCCAGAGCATAGTGTAGAGGGAGGCGGTGAGAGCTCTAGTACAGGGGGAGCAGCCTAGATCTATTTTTTAGCATTTGCCTACTATAGTTTGATGTATCATTTTGTGTGTAAGGTCGAGGACCTACACAGTTGTAGCCTACGGGCATTTTGTACTCCCTATGTACTCATTTGGACACATATATATGATATGATCTTTCATGGCTCATTATGTGTAAATGTGTATTTATTAATTTTTGATTTTATGTTTATTTGATGCACATGGATGCAATGCGTATTTAAATGCTATGTTTATATGATGCAATGTATGGATGTCATGCACTAGATAGCTATTCTTTTTTATGATGATGATATGCAGTGATCTAGATGATTAGATGTGCGACATATGATGTATGTAGATGGATGCGATGTTTATTTTTTAATGCATATTTATTTTTGCTTTGTGGGCATGCATATATTTTATGCAGTTTATGATATGCTATGCAATGTATGGTAATGCATTATGTACAGAATCATAATCTAATGGAAATGAACCTGTATGCTTTAATCACTTAAAACATAAGGAATGAATGTAAACTGTGTATATCAATTTTCAAAATATGACACCACAGAATGTATAACAATCATGCAAAATAATTGATAATTCTCATTACAAGAACTTAATCAATTAATCACCCATATATGAAATGCAGTGAAATGGATTGGTAAAATGCTTAATGAATGATTATGTCATTTCGTACTATATAATCAGTGGTCATCTAAACATCATTTCTGATCTTCATGCGGTATCTATCTTATATATTTGATTGTACTTTGTAAAATGCATTTTGATTAATGAATGACTCGTATTTCTGTAGTCTAATGATATTTGATATTTTGTTGCTATTGGAGCACCTTTTTGGGTTTTTCCTTGAGACTCAAACACTCTAGTAGACCTCTCCAAAAATCACATACTAACTATACCAGGCTTATATTGGACAAGGCTTTTGCCATGACAGACCCAACTATTCATAATCCCTGTGTGTGCATGTGAGTATTTTTAGATAGATCGTAAGCATACCCCGTATGTCAGTCGGGACTCTTTCAACCCATATGTGAGATAGGGTTCCTCATACGATCGTATCATCCTTGTTTCAGCTTTGATTAGACTTATACAACTAGACAATCCTAAGTACCTAGAGCTAGCTCATCTTGCAAATTGATCAGGGCTACCCCTCCAAATGCAGGCGGGACTCTTTCAACCCATTGCTACGTTTGGGGATCACCCAATAGAACTACCCCTCCGATTGCAGGTGGGACTCTTCCAACCCATTACTGCGATCGAGGATCACTCTATGGCTTTCAAAAGGTGTACAATCTAGGGATTCAAGTTCTCACCCTTCTTACTTTCTCAGATGTAGTGATAAAAATCATTGTTAGTCCACGTGTTATCACTTTCTTTGAGCAAGGGATTTTTATAGTGCTTTTGATTCACTATGTCACTTTATATTTTGAACTTGAAATTTGTATATATTTTTTTTGCACTTTGTAACTTGGGATTTAACTTTTGTGACTTTGGGATGTATAGGGGAAATTCTTGTCCTTTTGCCAAAGTACACCTTTCTAGACCGACTATTTGCAAGATAAGCAGGTCGTGAGACCCATCTCTCTAGAGACCTAAGACTGCTTTCATGGCTTTCATCCTCTCTCGTCTTAGCAGGATTTTATATTGTTTTGCTTAGTGACGGGATTCTGATATGTCGAGGCACTATCCCAACTAATGACCTTGTCTATAACAACAAAGCAAGCTTTCTACAATATCTGAAGAACCCACTAGGTATGGCTGAGTGATAGGAAAACTTAATACACATAGGTCTCCACAATAGGTATCGTGTATGAATGCAATGAATTATGATAAATGCAAGGGTGCATGATTGTCATACAAACGTGTGACTATTTGTAAAACTTTGATAAATGCACTACACTCTACTACGGAATGCAATGGATGACAAATGCCTAAATGCAATATGATGATGTGAATGCATGTGTGAATGCAGATGAAAATGCAAAATGCAAATGTTTTTGGATTTTAAGCTTTATCAATTTTTTTGGACTTTTATATATTTTTCTTGATTTTTATAGGTTTTTGAGCTTTCATATTTGACCAAACGATGAGTACATGTCCTTGGAGATTTTTAGGGTTGACCAAGCAATTTTTAGAAATCCTTGGAGCCTTTTGACTTGACCAAAGGTTTTACAGCCACCTTTGGAACCTTTTAGTTGACCAAACTCTCAGCAAAAGAGGGCGTGGAGCCTTTTGGGATGATCGAAGAAGTTATAGGAACTCTTGGAGCCTTTGGGTTGACCAAGCAATTTTGGGAATCCTTGGTGCCTTTTGACTTGACAAAGGGGCTTTTGAGACAGGTTTAGGAACTCGAAGCCTTTGGGTTGACCAAGTGGAATCCTTGGTGCCTTTTCTTGACCAAGCTTCTTAATCAGATAGCTTGGGGCCTTTTGAGATGATCGAGCGGTTTAGACAAAACCTCTTGGGGCTTTTGGGTTGACCAAAGGGCTTATAGATGCCTTTGGTGCCTTTACTTGACCAAGCTTCTTAATCAGATAGCTTGGGGCCTTTTGGGGTGACCGAGTGGTTTAGACAAAACCCTCGAGGCTTTTGGGTTGACCAAAGGGCTTACAGATGCCTTTGGTGCCTTTACTACACTCTTAAGCATAGAACGCCTTAATATGGATGATATTGAGAGGTTCAAGCTCATCCACACCCTCTAGCGATGTTAGGCGATAGGTACCTAGACCAATATTTTTAGATATGATGTAAGGCCCTAGCCAGTTAGCCATGAATTTGTCTCGCATGTCAAGTGGAAAATTTGAGTTCTGTTGGTTTTCTTTTAGCACAAGATCCCCAACTTCAAAGTCTCTCTGGTGGACTTTGATATTGTAAGCTCATTTTAATCATTCTTGATAAACGTGAAGATGCTCGAGGGCATTCACGCGACGTTCATCAAGCAACATCAATTGATCGAGGTGAGCTTGTCATGCGGTGTCATCATCGATGAACTCTTTCAATGTGATGCACAGCATTGGAATTTCCAACTCTAAGGGCATAATGGCCTCAACGCCATATACTAGTGAAAATGGCGTTGCCCCAATGGGCATCCGAATGCTAGTCCTGTAAGCCCATAGTGCAAGGGGTAGTTGTATATGCCAATCCTTGTGGTGTTCTTGCACTATCTTTTTCAATATGGCTACCACAGTCTTGTTTGAGGCCTCAGCTTGCCCGTTTGCTTGTGGATAATATGGAGTTGCAAAACTATGTTGAATGCGGTATTTAGACGTTAAAGCCCACACAGTTTTGTTCTTAAAAGAAGTTCCATTATCCAAAATTATTTTGGATGGTATCCCAAAATGACATATGATATGCTCAAGAATAAATTCTGTGATGCGAGCTCCAGTGGTCATTGTAAGGGGAATGGCTTCCACCCACTTTGTAAAATACTCAGTAGCCATGATAATGAATGTATGTCGGCCTGACGATGGAGGGGAAATCTTGCCAATCAGATCTAATCCCCACTGAGCAAATGGCCAAGCCGCCTGAATGGGCTGTAAGGCCTATGATGGCAAGTGCATAAGATTAGCATGATGCTGACATTTAATGCATTTCTTGACATACACATTGCAATCCTTCTCCATAGTGGGCCAATAATAACCCATGCGAAGGATGCATTTGATGATAGCCATGCCATTGAAATGGCCACCGCACGTACCATCGTGAGCTTCTAAAATTGCCCAAGATGACTCTTGGGGCTCAAGACATCGAAGGAGGACTCCTTCATAACTACGTCGGTACAAAATGTCTCCTATCAAGACATACTTAGTCACTTTCTATTTAAATGTGCATCTTGCGGCACGCGACAATCCTTCTGGAATCATACCAAGTTTTAGGAAGTCTTGGATTTGCAACATCCAGCTTTGACAAGCCTCAACTTTGACTGCTAAGATGACCTACTCCCCCTACGTATTTAGCTTTGCAAATGCATACTGGGAAACAACCTTGTGGTGAATGGTAGTACCACTCCCCGTAGGACTCTAAGAAGTCAATGACTCCTAGGGTGCCTGCTTAAGAAAGTCTTCTGCTCTATGGAACCAATCAGTTGTTGGTTCCACAACAATCATGTTGACTGACTCTTTGTTATTAAAGGTTGCACGCTCTACTACTGGGTGTGAGAGCATTCTAACATGGATGGTAGTAAACTCGATAGATGGATTCTGAGGGATCAAGGACCCCAAATATGCCATGGTGTCTACGAACCTATTTGATGAATGAGGGATTGCCTCGATGTCATACCATTCAAGTTTAGCTAGATAAGTGGCAACAAGATCTTTGTAGGCTTTCAGCATGGGACATCGACACTGAAAGAGCCCCTTAACCTAGTTAACTATGAGCAGAGAATCACCAAAAATGTTTAGTCTTTTAATACCCATGGCGATGGCTATGTGGAGGCCTAGAAGTAGGGCTTCATATTCAACATTATTGTTGGTGCACAGAAAGTTTAACTTGAATGACAAGGGCATTGGAGCTCCTTGTGGCATGAAAAACACTATTCCTACACCACCCCCTTGCTCACACTTCGAACCATCGAAGAACAATGTCATATCAACATTATTCTCTGGTTCCTCGGGTTTGGGAGCTTCAGATATTATGAAGACCGCATCATCTGGAAGCTCAATGGTTAGAGGCCTACTATTGGATAGTGGTGCCTCAGCCAGTTGATCAGCTATGACTTGTCCCTTGATGGAATTTTGGTTGATGAATTGCAAATCAAATTCTATCAATAGCATGATCCACTTTGCAGTACGTGTGTTATGATATGTCTTGCTCATCATGTACTGCAAAGGATTCTGTTTTGATATAACATATGTTGTATGACTTAGCATGTAATGCCACAATTTCCTGGTAGCGAACACTACTGCTAAACAAAGTTTTTCAACATATGCATATCCTGACTCATAACTCACCAAGGTGCGACTGATGTAATATACGACTTGCTCTTTGCCTTGCACATTCTTTTGGGCTAACATGGTCCCTAATGCAAAGTTGGTTGCCGATATATATAGCAAAAAAGGCTCATCCGGCCTTGGTGGAGCTAGTACTGGCGACATTGCTAGGTATTGCTTAATCTCAGCAAAGGCTGCTTGGCAGTCCTTGTCCCAATCAAATGGGACCCCCTTGTGTAGCAGTCGATTCATGGGTCGACACTTATCCGATAATTGAGTGATGAATCACTTTATGGATGCTACTTTGCCCTGAAGGCTTCTTAATTCTCTGATATTAGTGGGAGGATGCATCTCTAGAATAGTCATGACCTTTGTTGGGTCTACTTCGATGCCTCACTTAGAAATGATGAATCCCAAGAGTTTACCTGAAGTTACACCAAATACGCACTTCTTAGGATTCAACCTGACATTGTGCTCTATCAGGTGATCGAAGACCTTCCTTAAGACCTCCACATGCTCTGCTCATAACAACGACTTAGCTAGTAAGTCATCGATATAATATTCTAATATTTTATGCATATAGTCATGAAAAATATATGTCATAGCCCATGATATGTGGCACCAACATTTTTAAGACCGAATGGCATAACTTTGTAGCAAAATGTCCCCCATGGCGTTATGAACATGGTTTTATGCTGATCTTCAGGTTTAATCTGAATCTAGTTATATCCAGAAAAATCATCCATAAGGGAGAGCATTTTGTGACCTGTAGTGGCGTCTACCAGAGCATCGATATTTGGCAATGGAAATGAATCTTTGGGTGTTGCCTTGTTGAGATCTCTAAAATTTATACAAATATGGACCCTTCCATCTGGCTTTCCTATGGGCACCATATTGGAAACCCACTTTGGATAGTCGATGGAGATGATGAACTCTACATCCAACAACTTTTGCAACTCGTATTTTACCATTAAGGCTACTGTTGGATGCATCTTTCTAAGTTTTTGCTTGATTGGCTTCTTCGACAGATCTAGCGAAAGGTTATGAGTAACCAATTTTGGATCTAGACCCGACATGTCTTTGTAAGTCCAAGCAAAGAGATCAGGTCTCTCTTTTAGTAGAGGGATGATGCTATCATGCTCATCCGGAGTGAGACTCTCTCCAAATCTAACCTTCTTTGGATTGGTGGGATCTTTACTGATATCCACATCGAAGGTTTTCTCTATTGACATATGTGATCCCTCCTCAAGCTGGTGAGGCGTAGGAATCAGATGGATGTCATCAATCGGGTTCACATGTTCCTCTTGGGAAGCATTCTCGGTGTGACAAACATCATGAGCGTAGCCTGGTGTGAAATGAAATGGTTGCAACATTTCTTCATTTGGGAAGAAATCTTTAGGCTGGACTGGCGAATCAGTGTGATCCCAATCGATAGCATCCATGTTCAGATGCAGCGGTTTGGATGGATCTGCTGGATTGTGGAGTGGAGTGGTCAAATCGATGGAGACCATATTGATGGAATGGAATTGATCTTCGAAACCACATGGATAGAACTCTATCTCTGAAGCGTAGCTTTCATACCCAAGATCTGGTTTGGATGGTACGGGCACAAATGGATCCTCTCTGTGGGATGCTCGTATAACTGGATCATCTCGATGCACTAGCTATAGAATGGGATCTCTCGACTCAAGGAGCTCCACGTACGTAGGTGGATCGGGAAAGAGTTCTTGATACCTCTCTTCGAGCTCTCTTCTTTCCCTCAGGCTATGATGGAGATTGATCTCTCGATGCAAACCTACAGTTATAATAGGTGGGGGACCTCTAGGTGGAGGCCTATTGCATAAGTGGTGAGGTCCTAGATAGGCCATCTCCATCGAGTCCTCATCATCATTATTCAAATACAATCTATCACTTCCCTCCTCTTCTAAGGAGGGATTAGGTAGATGTGGTCCCATGTATCTGATCCTACGATCGCTATCATCACTATCTAGATAAATCTGATAGAATGATCGTATATACGATACTACCATGTAAACTGGTGCTGCTCCTTCCTCAGAGTACTCAGTGTTGGGAAGGACTTCCTCCATAACATGCTCTGATTCCCTAGGCAATAGATATTGTGGATACATGAGCCTAGAATCGATCCTCTCATCTACATCACTATGGTCATTACCATGGATGGGCCACTCTATTGTGTCTATGCATAGTGGGAGATCCATTGGGTGAGGCTTTAAGTAAGCCTCCTCTATTTCATCTTTGTAATCACTATCGACTATGGAGCGCTCGTTCACCTCTTCCACTTGTTCCATAGGCAGTAGATGGCGTATAAACGTCGGACCTAAAAAGGTCGACCTGATTTCCTCCTTAGATTGATCATCATTTGAGGACTCATCATCTGCATCATAACTAGGTCCACTCATCTCGGAGGTGGACTCCTCTCCATCATCATCATAAAGATCTCCTGATTTGAGATCACCTACAGCATGGGGGTCATGCCCCTGCATACCAGTGTCATTGGTAGCACCACAAATTTGGTTACCTAGGTTGTCTCTAGGGTTGTCCTCTAAGGGCCCATCATGGTATGAATCAGGTGGCCCTATGGTAACAAATGATACCATCTGGTGAGTCCTCCAATAGTTGGAAGGATCAGGGTGATATGGATTAAAATCCACATCATCCCCCAAACTCAAGTACATGTGATCTAAGGATGCAGCAAGCAAATCATCATGACCTTGTACTTGTAACCCTAACCCGAACCTATCAGTAGCCAACTGATAATGAGGTTCGAGTGGAGTTCTCCATCCTTGTTCAAAAAGACCAAGGCCGCACCCATGCCAATGATATGACTCAAAAATGTGCATGGCATATTTTGGGTTGGACAGATAGCGCACATTCATAGTGAATGGCTCATCATCATCCTCATCTATGGACATTCTGGTGGGCGCTTGATCCAGCCCTACATAGATAAAGTTTGTCTGGTTGGGTGGCTCACCCAACGACACTATGGATCCAATCAAAAATTGATGGGCGTGCGGTCGGCCCATCTCTTGCATAGTTTTTAGGATAGGTCTGAAAGTAACATTTTGCACAAGATACTCACCCAACCCCATGCTGGCTAGATGAACGGTCACCTACGGTGCAGATGACCCTATTGAAGATGCAGGTGAAGTAGGCTGAGGTGCCTCCTCGACTTTGTCTTGAGGTTCTTCCACATCCATGGGAGTGGGAGTCTCATTGGCGACTGATCTGGGCACTTGATTTTCCACTTTCTCACCCAATTTCACCTTTAGCTTCTCGACTTGTCGGTGCATCATCGATGCAGTCAGCTTTAGAGAAGTTGTAGTTGTGTGCTCAGATCTATGTGACACAGATGTCGATGGTTGAGCATGGGCTACTGGTTTGCCTATTGGAATCTTAACCGATGAGACAGGTCGGATATCCAAGTGCATCGATGGGAGTACAAAACCCCTAGGCAAATCTGCTAAGTTCATGAACTTGAATGGTTCTTCATCCGAGGACACTACATGAACTTGTCCCTCATGAATGTATTTCACACACTGATGCAAGATAGAGGGGATGCAATGCATTTCATGAATCCAAGGCCTCTCGAGTAGAATGTTGTATTGCATGGCACCCTCTATCATGTGACACATCATAGAGATGGTCTTGAGTCCCACCTAAATAGGTAGAACAATTGTACCAACCATCGAGCATAGCGCATCGTTAAATGCCCTCAATGTAAAGGTGGTAGGTACAATGTGTGACTTGGGTAGCTTGAGGTGGCTCAGTGCCTTGGTTGTGATTATGTTGATCGAGGACCCAGTGTCGATCAAGACCCTTTTGAAAGGCATGTGGTTAACACATGTGATAATATGCAGTGGTGGGTCAGCCATAATAGTAGGAACCATCTTCACTTCATGATCATAAAATTGTATCGTGGGTTCCTGACACTATTGTACATGTCCCACAAAATTTGTAAATGCATGGGCATCTTGGGACTGTACCTCAATGGACCTCAGAATGTCCATAAGAGTCTCCCTGTGTCTAGGGGACTGTTGAATAAGCTCGTATATTGACAACTTCGTAGGAGCTATCTGCAGGTTCTGAACTAGCTTGCTCCTTATGGTCACCACCGGTCTAGCTGGTGGGCCTGGCATGTTCTGAGCTGGTCGTTGATCCGGCGTAGCTTGTATTCTAATGGGAGCACGAGGTCGATTCGGTTGGTCATACCTCCCATGTCTAGTAACAATATTGACCATGCCTATGAACCCCTGGGTAGGTGGTTCGATTCACACTTGATTGACCTGGTCAACATTGTTATGAGGTACCTCATGATTAGGTAGCAGATTCTTGAAAATCCCCATGTTTCTATTGTCGGGTGCCTATGGGTTGCCTGGTACTACCAGCTCTCCTTTTTCTATCATGTTCTGCATGATGTGTTTGAAGGACCAACATGTCTCGATGTCGTGGCCTTTCGCTCTATGGAATATGCAGAATAGATCGTCTTGATGCCACTTTGATTTTGGCACATTTGGATCTACTAATTTGACCTCAAGAAATCGTATGGCCTTGGCCTCGCATAGTTGATGAAAAATTGAAGTCATCGATTCCATCAAGGGTGTGAACTGGCGAGGTGGGCGCTCTTCTTTGTTTTTGCCCTTATAGTTGTTTTTGCATGTCTCGTAATGCGTAGGAGGAGGTTGAGCTTGATAATTAGGCTTCTATTGTCCCTTGTCTTCTCCTCCGAGATTTAGCACTACTTGATTCATGTGGGCCTGCTTGCCCTATTGTTTCGTAGTACTCTTTTTAAACCCCTCTTTCCTAGTTTTTAGCTTCAAGTTGCCTTCTTGCAACTTGATGTCCTCGATCACCCTGGCTTGCACCATGACTTCCTCGAATGTAGGGTACTGCTGTAGCTGCAACAATAGTGAGATGTGCTTGGCACAACTCTTTGTAAACATTCGGGTCAGTTCAGTTGTAGGAATAGGGAATGGTAGCTTTGCCATTATTCTATGCCATCTCTTTTCGTATTGCTCGATGGGCTCATCGTCGCGTTGAGCTAGCATAGCCAAATTAGAAAGGTTGGCTTGTTTCTTGATGCCAAATGAATAGCATTCAAGAAATGCATCGGCCAACTATTCGAAACTAGTAATACTATGTTTCTTCAGTTGGTTGAACCACTCTCGGGCCGGGCCAAAAAGTGTCATAATGAAAGTGCACAACAACAAGGCATCCTGACTCTCTATCTAGAAACACGCATCCAGAAAACTCGTAACATGCTCTTGTGCATCCTCATCACCCTTGAATTTTTCCAATCGAGGCATATCAAAATGCTCGAGATATGGAGGTGTAGGCACCGAGGGGTCTAGAGGTTCATTGTGTATCTTCCTCAGTGTCGGCTTTTGCATAGCCATGCCTTGCCTCTCTATTGCTTTGACCTTATCGACCAAAACCTTGTACGCCTTAGAAGACAAAAAGTCCTCCTCCCTAAGCTACCATGGAGGCGGTCTAGGAGGTAATGCCTTCTTTGAGGGAGGTGGAGGACATGGCTCTTCCTCCTCCTCAACCCGGGAACTCTCAGGGTAGCCCTGATCGTATCTGTCTGCATCTATGTGCTCATGCTACCTCTGTCTAAGATCATTGAGTGATGGTAGTCGCTCCCTCTATTGGGCACTGGCATGAGTACGAGCGTCTCTTCGCTCCTCATGCATATCGGCTAGGGACACAACCCTTCTATGCACACGCTCTCTATGGTCCTCGAGAGGGTATAGGCCAGCCCTGGCTAGCCGATCCTCCTGCTCTATGCGCTCCTTCTGAGCTAGAATACGCTCTTCATGCATGCGTTGCTCATATAATCTCTATCGTAAGAGCCTTTGCACTTGAATATTTTCATCTTCAATATGCTGCCTCTCTAGGCGAGCATCATCCAATTGATCTTGGAGTAGCTGACATCTTTGCTCGGACACCAGTCTATGTGATCTATCGATCTGGTCGACCGTAGGAGGCCTTCGGTGTGCATGCTCTATGCGAGCTACCTTATGGGTTATGTACCCATCAGATAGATGTGTGGATGGTGGACGTGTGACATGAGGGCACTTAGAAGCCTCTCCATGCTCTCTAGTGATCTTGATACAACTACCGCTATGCTCACTCGGAGCATGAGTGGGCGGAGCTGTAGGCTTGCAGCCTAGCT
Organism: Wollemia nobilis; assembly: GCA_028583015.1. Lineage (NCBI taxonomy): Eukaryota > Viridiplantae > Streptophyta > Pinopsida > Araucariales > Araucariaceae > Wollemia > Wollemia nobilis. The sequence continues at coordinate 4,910,119 of JAQPPZ010003589.1, read as the reverse complement.
ACTCAAGAACACTACCTAGACCATCTAGCTATCTAGACCTCCATCACTCATGCGGTGGTGTTCCATTAGCTCCCACCTTTGATATATCAATGGTGATCTTGCATGGTGAGCCATGCATGGGAGTATGGGTGGACCTATGCTCAAAAATGAGCCTATCCTCTTACCCCTGAATGGGCGGATCTCTGACTCATCTATACTCTAACGGTGGAGGGTTAGAACCTCCTATGGACCTAGTACGTATGGGAACCAACTTGGTCCCCTGCACCACATATTCCTTGATCGATCTCATGGATGCACGTGTAGTGCGGTCTCGATAATGGCTTTGGGGTAGAGCATCCTCATGTTGAGAAGCTCCATGCTCAGTCCTATGCCTAGAGGAGTGTACTGAAGCTCCTCTATCGGGGGTCCACTCAATGGGATCTCCCCATGTCGAGTTGTCACCTCTAATGCTAGCCGAACATCATTCGGTTTGCTCATGTGTATGAGGACTCGACACATGCTGTTGTGAACCAGTTGGGGGTTGATCATGGGCATCGGTCCTAGACCTTTGCCGATCACCCCGTGTGTTCACCATTTGTGTTCCTGACGTCTAGATGTATTTTATTATGCAGACAATGTAAACAAATGGTGATTATCTCTTTTAAATGTTTGATTGTGAGCCCTAAACTATTTGATGTTGTTTTTAGATGTGTTGTATCAGTGTTAGAAACTCTTTGCATGTTTTGAAAGATTGTTGGATTTTAAACTCAGTTAAATTGGCTTTCACCTATATACTCGCACAAGCCGAATATGGTAATGACATCCATACTCAATGAAGTAGCATAGGTACTACCAACCCTCACCCAGCACACCGTACGCAGTGATACACCCTTCCGAGGAAGAGTGCATGCTATTTTGCATGGATAGGATAGTTCTTGGGTCGGCCTTGGCAATGAGCGGGTCCCGATAGTACAATTTCAAATGAGCCAACCAAGTGGTAATAACATCCACTGTTGGTCTCAATCAAGCGGGTTGGATGTGAGAGCCCAACGCCACTGATGTTTAAATGATACGTGGTGTGTGTGGTTCTTTTTATTTTATGAAAATGACAAATGCATCATAGAGCACAATGACCATTCCTACATGATGTACATGAAAAGAAAAAGGAACGTTTCACATTCAGAAATAATGCATGCTAATGTCCTACATGATATTTTGACGATGCAATTATAATGACATGGCCATTGATTGGACCTCAAGCATGCAAACGACACACAATACTTATCAAGGTCATTGTATTTAGGGGCATACTACACTCAGAGGTCCACTATTCCCAACAACGCCTTCCCACTGAATGGAAATCAAATGCAAATTAGGACTTATTCATTGACCCCTTATCTTTTGTTCCTAATTTGCAGTGATTCGATGATCTCTGGAAAGATACAGAGCAAAAATTTGAATACAGAAGGTGAAATTAGGACCTACCTCAACTCCTGCTCTATTGCCCACTGATTTCTTTGCTGTCTGCTTCTTCCTCTATGAACCGTAGGTCCGACCTACGGGCTGCAGTGGAGACCGTAGGTTACAGCCGTAGGCCAAAAAATAACCGTAGCTGAAAGCTATGGTTAGCACCTATGGACAGAAAAAGCCAAGAATAGTTAGAATTCGAGGCTAAAATTGTGGGGTGCCACCATGATCACCATCTGTGACCACCAAAAAGGCTCACACCTATTGATGTCCTATGGTAATAATTGACAAAAGCATAACATGGATACAAGAACAAGAAATTGACAATAGATGAATCAATAAAACATGCTTTATTCCATTATATTCAAAGTCAAAATCAAATTACAAGTACATCCCTCTTAGGGATAATCATCTTGATACAATATTACAATAGGAGTGTGTAATTGTTTCCCTCTTAAGGGTAGGTGTGATCAAAATGCCCCTCAGGGTGACACGAACTGCCTTGGGGTAGAGCTAACCCCCTTCTCCACATTGTGGAAGGATTATGATATAGGCTCCTTTCTGCACCTGTCTCCCTACGAACAAGAAACAACAATGCATGATTATATAGATTGATAGCCTCTCGTGATGAGGCCCTTTAAAGGATTATACATGTAAATGCCATCAAACTAATGAAACAAGAAAGCATAAAGAAAGGTTCTACGCTATTCTAATTGTATCAAGAATTACACTACAATATACAAAACATGAATAAAAACATGATGCATTGAACAAATATTGAATTGAAAGCAATAAAGCATCAAAAATATTCAATGTACTTCTAACCACTACAACACGTAAAATGCCTAATTCCTACGGTCAAAGTTTCTCTAAAAGTGCAATTTAACCTATGAAAGAACTAATCTGACTAACCTATGCAGTAAAAAGTAGATTGAGTAAGGTGATCTCTAACCTATTGCAAACCATAGCTGTGAGGGGCGGTCTACACTGTAAACCATGGCTGACAGCCATGGTTTGACCTCTGATGTGTTTGCCCTCAGAATTAGGGGCAGTGGGCTTGACCTCCTTGTCCGAATTGATGTTCAAGGGTCGCCTTTGTCGTCTTCTGATAGATTTGGTGGTCAAATCGCTATGAAGGATACAATTCTTTGTTAGGAAGAGGATGGATACGAATAGCCAAAGTTAATCACAACTGGGGAAAATGTCAGATCACCTTCAATAAGGGATAAAATAAATATATGATCAATTTGAATAACTATAGGATCAATGAGGACATGGCCATGATTTATGAGTCAGACAATTCTTTTGGTGAAGAAGAACATGATCCTAATGAAGTTATGTTGTACCTATATGATTGTAGAAAAGATAAAGCTCGATCTAATAGCAGATTGATCCATTGGAAAATGGATGAGTATGAGAATTTTCAGCCCACATACCTCTGTATTGACACAGAGGAGACCGCAAAAAAATAATATGAGATGAAAGTTAGCCCGAACCAAAGAAAAAAGAAGAGAAATGGTCATTCCCTAAAAGCTTTGCAGAATACATAATGGGAGATGCTGAAATTGATGCGAGGCCAATGCATCCTATGAATGTGTAAAATGCAGTGATAGAGTTTATGAATATTAAGTATGAAGGATCTCATATAGTGGATGTAAACTTGGGAACACAGGGAGAGCCTAGGATGATCCACTATAGCAATGACTAGGACCCAGTATTGAAAGCAGTAGCTTTCAAGATATTCTTAGAGTATAAGGATTTCTTTGCATGGACGTATAAGGACCTGAAAGGGGTAATACTAGAGTTATGTATGCATAAGATCATGTTTATGCTTGGGGCACAACTAGTGAGAAGAAGACCATATTGGTGAATACAAAAATTGAAAAGATGTTAGAGGCGGGCATTATTTTCAAAGTCACTACCAGTGACTGGGTTTCACCTATAGTGGTCACCCTAAAGAAGGAAATGGATAAAATCCAAATATGGATAGACTTATGGAGTCTAAAAGCAGTGATAATCAAATATCCCTTTCCTATTTCCTTCACAGACTCAATTTTGGAAGAGGTTGCAAGACATGAAATGTATTCATTCCTAGATAGGTTTTCTGGGTATAACCAAATAAGCATCACTGAGGAGAATAAGTTGAAGACCACATTCATTGGGGAGAATTATATCTATGCATATAATCAAATGCCATTGAGGCTATGCAACATCCCAACCATATTTCAACACATTATTCTGTATATCTTTGATCAATTGGCCACAGGAAATTTTAAGTCATTTTTGGATGATTGGTCCATTTACAATAAGATCAAAGATCATTTACCTAGACTCAGTGAATGCATGAGCAGGTGTAGTAATGTGTAAATCTCTCTGAATCCAGCAAAGTTTTTTTTGATGGTACCGTATGGGAAAATATTAGGACATATAGTGTGCAACGAAGGGTTTAAGACCGATCCTGACAAAATTTGTGTTATACTACACATGGAGGAGCCATATGATGTGAGCTCTTTAAAAAAATTCCTTGGATCCATAGGATACTATCAAATATTTATCAATAATTATGCACATGTGTCCTACCCACTGGATTCTTTAACTAAGAATCAAAGATTTATCAAGAATTATGGGCACGTGTCCTACCCATTGGATTCTTTAACTAAGAATAACATTCCCTTCAAATGGATGGAGGAGCACCAAGGATCCTTTGAGGAGTTAAAAGTGAAGCTGGTAAATAGTCCCATTTTGGTGTTCCCTAATTGGGATAAGAAATTCCACATCCATATTGATGCCTCAAAATTTACAATTGGATGTGCATTGGCACAAGAAGAACAATTTAGGCTGGACAAGCCTATATTTTTTGTGATCCACCTATTATCATGGGCAGAGAGAAATTATAGTACAATGGAGCAAGAAGCTCTAGATATGGTATATGTTGTGCAAGATTTTAGACATTACCTATTGGTGAATCCTTTTGCCATCTACATTGATCATTAGGCTTTGTTGTACTTGATAAATAATCCATACAAGAATGAGTTAGTAGGTGGCTTGTCACCTTACAAGAGTTCATATTTCAAGTAGTAGTGTGACCTGGTAAGAAGAATGTGATTGCAGACTAGTTGTATCAAATACGATCAAAAGAACTTGTAGGAGTGGGGATTCTAGATGAATTCCCTTATGCTCCATTATTCATAAGCAATGTTGTTCCATCATGGTACAAGTTGATTAGATAATATTTATCCATAGGGGAGTTACCACAAGAGTTGAAACCAATGAAGAAGAAGAAATTAATCATAATATCTATCCAGCTAATAGCAAGATTTTTGTAAAGATTAGGTATTAATGGTATCCTAAGAAGATGTGTAATGGACAAGGAAATTAAAGTCACATTGAAATAACCTCATGAAGGATTGGTAAGAGGACGCATGGGGCCTGATGCCACTACTCAAAAAGTACTCTTAGTAGGACTATGGTGGCCCACAACATAAAATGATGTAAAGCAATACATAAGAGCATGTGATACTTACCAGAGATCAAGGAAGCCAGTGTAAAGGGACTTTATACAACCATCACAACCCTAGGAACTGTAGGCCCAAAATGGCCACATGCTTAGTAAAATTTTTCAAAATTTTGCCTAAGGGATAGAGTCATAATTCTGCACACCTTACAGTGCGCTTTGGAGTGGATACGCAATAGAAGGTATGAGCCCATCTAGAAATTAGTAATTTTTTCATGCTTAAAGCGATTCCGCTAGACTTGTTTTCGGCTTCAGATTGGTGGTGATCTAGAATCCACAAAAGTTTCAAGGTAAAGGTGACATCAGTGATGAAAAAGTATGGATTGGTAGCTCAGAGGATGAATGGAGTATTCCCTTTTGGAATGATGACAAAGCTGGATGCTAGAACTATGGAGAAGTGGATTCATGACAAGAGGCTATGTAACTAACTCTAAATCTAGAATAGCGACAGAGCAGGATGTTTTATCCTGAAGGTTATATGGAATGGATAAAGAGTTACTTTGCACCATGGCGGGAATAGATTGGAAATCACATGCTAATGCACTTGTTCTACCTGAAATGGAATCCATAAAAGAAATAAGTTAAGGATGATGTCATGAACATTTTAATGTGGATTGAAGGATACTCTATGGAATATAAAGTATCCTAAGGAACAGAAAAGTGGATTCAACCCTGCTCAGCTTTCAAGGTCTGGATTAGCGATTTTTTAGCTTCTAATAAATAAGGATGACATTATCGATATTTTAAAGTGAAATGGCATTGTGTTCTCCTCGCAATTTTTGATAAACTCATATCAGATTGAATCTGAACCATACAATGAGGAGGATCAACGATGGAGGTTTTATTGATGAATCTTAGATGTTTAAAGAATATTTCTTCACTAGGATTGGAATAGTCAGTTGGAAGATGAAGCATCGAGGGTCTTTTATAATACCAAACTAGAGGCGGTTATAGATCAACAATGGCAGATGGCCTCCAAGAAAAATCAATGGTAATGAATGAATCCCAACGTCTTGAACTCCAGTTCTGTCGAGTGACCAGCAAGTTGCAGATACTCGAGCTTCCATAGAGGACCATTTTAAGTGGATTTCCCAGAGGATGAACTAGTAAGTAGATGCCAGCTAGATATCTCTGTTGTGCTATCAAAATAAGATCTTTCTAATGTTTCTTTTTATTTTAAATTTTGTAAAACTATAAGTAGAGGTCAAACCCTCATTTTTAAAGGGTCGACTCTAGTGTGTTTTCCTGTACTACTGTAAATATTCCTAAAAAGCTAATGGAAGGAACATTACACTAATCTTCACCTCAAATATATGTTCTCATGCTTGATATCAGAGGTTCAAATTCTTTAGTTGTATTTTTGTAAATGCTTGAATGGTTAGTTTGTACCTAATTAATGGATTACTAGTTGTTGAAGTAATTGAAATATGCTTATGAGTTTGTTTTGTATTGTTAGGAAGTGCATTTATGTAAAATCTAGGTTTTGGTTAATTTTGTTATTTGGATTATCATTGCCTAGATATTGAAAATTACTTGCTGTAATATTTCTTTGATGTGTGTTAATGAATGAGGAATAATCTAATTTGAGATAATGTTGGTCTGAGTTATGTATCTTTGGTTTGGTTTTTAGGAGCTTTCTATGGTGTTGCAATGTTGTTAACCTATCCATCCACTATTATTCTCATTTCTCTAACCCTAACCTTCTCTTACCCTCAAAACTTCAAACCCTAAGTGAGCATAATTGTGTTAATAACCTATTAAGTTGACAAGGAACCAACCTACTTTTGAGGTTGGATCAGAAATCCATGTTTTGGTCCATCCAATGTTGAGTGATGAGCTGTAGCTATCGAGTGCAAGCCTAGATATAAAATAGGAAGATAAAAAAGTTGCAGTGTCGAGTGAAAACCTGGTGCAATTCAATGCCCAACAATTTTTGGCACACCCGATGGGACCAGTTCACAAGGAACACGAAACCCATCTAATGAGTATTATTATCTCAACCCAAAGGAATCAAGATTTGGTGAATTATATTGACCTTATAAGCAGAGAAAATAAAGTTCACCTGGTGACTCCTTGGTCATTAAACCCAAAAAAATAATTATCCCTATAGACCAGTTTCCTTTCATGTATACCAAGTATTTCAAAATGAATAACCCTAATTACTATTTTTACTATGAGTTACCTTATAGAGGGGTTGTTGTTTCTAGAAGTTTAGATCAATATTTTCTTGGAGAAGAAGAGCTTCTGGAAGAAGACCAAATAGTTCCCCCAATAAGACCTACAGTTGGAAATATGACACAAAATGTGGCTCCTAATCAGCCACTACATAAGTACCCTAGTTTGAACACAATCGGTCCCCTTAGATTAGCCCAAATGGATGTCATTCCCTAGGCTGTATCTAAAGATATCCCCACTTATGATGGATTTAGAAAAAAAATTATGAGCACTACCAAGATATCTTGAATCTGGCAGCAATCCACAACATAAAGGAAGAAAATATTATAGTCAAAATTCTAGCTCTGTCCTTTAGAGGAAATATATTGCATTGGTTTAGAACTCTAGAAGATAATGCCATCATGCATTGGCAAGGTTTAGTAGAGCCTTTTGTGAAAGAATTCAACGAATCTATTGATACCTTTTCTCTACTTAATCAGTTTACATCTATGCAGAAAGCTTAGTAATAAACTATCTCAGATTTCAATTTGAGATTTAGTAGAACATGGAAAAGAATTCCCCCCATAGCTATACCAACTACATGTTTAGCCTATATGTATTATATCTAAGCTCTTGGATCAAATCTTGGGCTATAGACACAACAATTAGGAGTAGAAACCTTCCCCCAAGTTTATAATGCAGCAGTGCATGCTGAAAACACCCTGATCAATGTCGAAAGACTTCCTCCCAAAATCGTGTTACCTTATAACATAGAAACCACTAATAGTTAGAGTCTAGCAGCCAACCCATATCACATGGATCCGCTTTATTTATCATCCCCATCTCCATAGATGAATGCAATCCCTCAACCAAGGTCAACACCTTCTGTAGCCCCTTTTCCTCCTCTTCCTTCTCAACCATCTTAGGAGCTTTATGCTATCCTTGATATACAAAATACTCTAAAAACTCTAAGCAATAGAATGAATTCAATGGAAAAAAGAGATCAAGAAAGATCACAATAGAGGATATTCCCATATGTAAACAAATATCAGAGACTTGGTCCTAGTAATAGTACTGGGGTTAGGGTGAATGTAGCATATGAGGAGCCAGGATGATCTTCTGATACTACTCTTGCAAATATTTGGTGCTTAGTATGCAATGACCCTCATGATTCACAGTCTTGTGTGATGTATCAACACCATGTTCAACAAGCTATGGATCAAGCTAAAAGAAATCAAAAGGGAAGATTCAATATGTTATGGCACTCAGATCAAATCATGGCTGGAAAAGAGCTAGATGAGGAAAGTCCAATTGCTGTTACGACATGGTCTGGGAAGAAATCTTTGCAAGTAGATCCACAAAAAATGGGGCATTTCCAAGTCCCTTCTCAGAAGAAAGTAGACTCCCTTCCACAAAGTAGTGATACCTTCCCTATTCCTCTAGCTAAGGGGAAAGAGAAGATAGTTTTCCTAGGATACCAAAAAAGGAAACAAAGGGAGACCGAATGAGATCTAAAGGTGAAGATCAAGAAAGGCTTAGGTTCTCATCTATTACTAAAATACAAAGGTTAGAGGCCACCCAAAAATATAAAATAAGATATGGTGAGCCGAAAAGAGGACTAGAAAAACTCTCTTTGACTAAATATGAATACAACATTATTGAAGAAATGAAGAGAATCCCCTCAAAAGCTAGCCTATATGACACTATGTTCATTCCTAGTCGGATTGAATTACTTAAAGCTTCCCTCAGAAGAAACCCATAGAATAGGTTGGCCACTACAATCCTTAGTTTGCCATCAAAAAATAAAGAAATGACACCTGTTGTGCTAAATAATAAACCCTCCCTTTCTATATATCCCTAAGAATGGAAGGTTGGGTAGTTCAAAATTGTATGATTGACTAAAGAGCATAAACTACAGTAATACCTAAATAAGTCTGTGAATATATGGATATGGAGTATACCTAATCTTGTCCTGTGTTGTTACAACTGTATGGGACACCTATCAAGACAGTTGGAGTTATTAAAGATATACTGATGAGGTTGCACAGATCCCCTGAGGTGATAGTGGTGTAAGAAATAGTGGTGGTTTATTTACAACCCTTTTTTGGATTATGTCTCTCAAGAGAGTTTACTGCAAAGCTAGGAGGATGTATGTACATGGATTATTCTAGCATGGTAATCCCTTTTAAAGGGAAAAGGATAAGGATAACACCTGAGAAACTAGTAGCTTATCATATTGAAAATATTGAAGAGGATATGTGTAATCTTAACCCTTTGGAGGAATTTGAGCTAGTAGAAAACATTGAGGAGCTAGACATTGAAGATGAATTACCTTTCAAAGAATATTATAGTCAGTTTGGAACTGGTATGGGTACATATAGCATCATAGCTAAATCAGAAAAGAAAATTCTTGCTATATCCAACGAATCCCTAAGGGAGAAATAAACATGGGTCATTCACTTTGATGGTGCTAAATGCAGAAATGGTGCAAGAGCTGGCGTGGTACTACAATCCCAATCAGAAGGGATAAATAATTTTTCTTACAGACTAACATGATCATGTACTAACAATACTGCATAATATGAGGCCCTGTGTCTCGGATTGATACAAGTTGAAAGCATGGGCATCAAGATTTTGAACATATATGGTGATTCTGAGTTAATAGTCCATCAGGTAAGGAATAGGTGCAATAGTAAGCATCATTACTTGAAAGCTTATAGAAATAGGGTATGGGATCTATTGGAATCATTTGATGCCCTAAATTTAAACTTTGTTCTCAGAGAAAATAATACCTTGGATAATTAATTAGCAACAAAGGGTGCTAACTTAAACCCTTATGTATACTTTTAAACCAATAAGACCAAGGGAATTAAAATGATTTTCAAGCCTGTAGTACTAGACAAGCAAATTTTTTGGCAGGTATTTGAAAGTGATGAACAAATTCTTGACTTTTTGGTAAGAGAAGCATGTCTCTCAACTATCCAAGAGGATAATTTGGAGGAAATTGATCAACAAGACATTATCCAACTAAGAAACAATCATATCCCAAGAGGTTTGGTCACCCTTGAGAGTTTTTTTGATAATGAGGATAGAAAGAAAGTCAGAGCTGTGAAGGTCAACAATATTTTTTTTAAATAAGTAGAGGTCATAATAGAAAAGAGGTTGAATGTTGGAGTCCAATGTTCACCTGAGGAAGCTGAAGATATTAAAGCTCTATGTTTGAAATACCTAGACATTGTGTCTTGGTCATATGAGGATCTTAAGGTGTATGACACAAAGGTTATCCAGCATACTATTAAGTTAGAACTTGACGCAAACCCATTTCGACAGAAGTAGAGGCCTGCCAATCCAAGGATAGAGGCCATTATGAGAGAGGATATCTTAAATATTTTAAAGGCCAAGATAATATACCCAATAAAACATTCCACTTGGGTAGCCAATTTGGTACCTGTAAGAAATAAGAATTGGGATATACGCTTGTGTAGAATTTAGGAATCTGAACCAAGCATCCCTTAAAGATCACTGCCCCCTCACTTAGATTTATCAGATCTTACAGGTAGTGGCAGGAGTAGAGATATTGAAGAGATTTTACAGAAACATATTCTAGAAATAAAGCAGAAAAGTAACTAAAGAAATAATAACACCATTCAATGCACATATGACACACAAGGTTTACCCTGGTTCACCCAATTTGGGCTAGTCCAAAAAACAAGAGTATATCCTCCTTAATATATTATTCTCTCTCTTGTCCCTAAAACGAGACATTACAATAATTATATAAGGAAAATATTACAACCCTAAACCACCAAGTGGTATTAGGGTACGATGGATACAACACCGTGGGCTAAACCACCCACACCCACTAACCACCCACCAACCGTGGGAATCCCGAGGGTCGCTCCAAAAGTAGCGATAAAAGTAGGTGAAAAGTAGTGATAAAAGAAGGTGAAAATTTTGACGTCGGCTTTGTCGGATTCGATCGCTTTCACCGTATCCGAGGGCGCCCCCCTACACACCCCGAGCCATCACCTATTACGTAAGCACATTTATCATAGCTGGGGGTCCTTGGGGGCCTTCGGCCCCCCCTAACCATTGTATTTTGTGCTATAGTTCTTGTCGTACAATTATTTTCTGGCAAAGAATGAGACACATCCAACATTCTTCCACTTGTTGAATACTTTGCCAGACCCATTTCAATTGTACAAAATCTAAACTTTTCAGTGCTTACAGCCTTGGTTAAAGCATTTGCAACATTTTCCTTGGTGTCTACCTTTTCCAGCAACACTTTCTTCTGTTCAAGCATGTCCTTGTAGAAATGGAACTTTGTATCAATGTGCTTCGTTCTTGAATGGTAAGTAGGGTTATTTTCCAAAAATATGGCACTCTGACTGTCACAGTTTATCTTCACAGCTCCTTGAAAGAACCTAATTTCAGCACATAGTCTTTGCAGCCATACAACTTCCTTACTTGCATCAGTGGCTGCCATATACTCAGCTTCAGTAGTTGAAAGAGCAACAACAGTCTACCTCTTGCTCATCCAACTAATGGCCCCTTCGAACAAATTGAATACATAAGCACTAGTAGATCTTCTCCTGTCTAGATCTCTAGCCCAATCTGCATCAACAAACCCTTCTATATCCAATTGTCTATTTTCTTTACCTGTACCCTCATAGCAGATTGTAAAATCAGAGGTGCCACACAAATATCTGAAAACCTTTTTCACAACAGTCCAATGCTATTTACCAGGTTTAGACATATATCTACTCAAGACTCCCACTGCATGGGCAATGTCTGCTCTAGTACAAACCATGGCATACATTAAACTACCTACAACATTTGCATAAGGAATATGTGACATTTCCTCTACCTCTTCTTCTATTTTTGGACATTGTTTAGCAAAAAAAATTTCACCTAAAGAAATTAGTACCTTCACCGGTTTGCAATCCTGCATATTGAACCTTTTCAACACTGTCTCAACATACTTTTTCTGATCCAGCCACAACTTTCTATTAGAGCGATCTCTTTTTATTTGCATACCCAATATAAAATTTGTAGGGCCAAGATCCTTCATGTCAAACTGCGATGCCAACTGAGACTTTACTTCCCTGACCAGTTTCTTGCTATTTCCAATTAGTAACATGTCATCAACATAAAGAACTATAATGACAATTACATTACCAATTTTCTTTGAATACACATAGTGATTAGCATTGCTACGAACAAAACCAATTCCTAAAACATAAGTATCAAATTTTTGGTACCACATTCTAGGTGATTGTTTCAGTCCATACAATGATTTCTTTAACTTACATACCAGATCCTCCTTTCCTGCAATAGTGAAACCTTTAGACTGCCTCATATAGATTTCTTCCTCCAAATCTCCATGAAGGAATGCAGTTTTCACATCCATCTGTTCTATTTCAAGATCAAATTCAGTAGCCACACTAACATAAATCTAATTGATGTTAGCTTTGCAAAGGAGAAAAAACTTCACCATAATCAATTCCTTCAACCTGGAAAAACCTTTAGCAACCGGGCAAGCTTTATATTTCTCCACTTTACCTTGACATTCTGCTTCTTCTTAAAGATCCACTTGCAACCTATTTCTTTCCTACCACTTGGTAATTTCACTAAATCCCATGTTCTATTCTTTTTCAGGGACATCATTTCCTCATCCATGGCCTCTTCCCAATGGTTTGCCTCTCCAGAATTAACAGCTTCTCTAACTGTTCTAGGATCTTCATCAGTAACAGATAGTACAAAAGTAGGAAAAGCAGATGGACTATACATTTTAGGTTGCTTCCTTTCTCGTGTTGATCTCCTTACCATAGGTGTATGAAACTATTCTTCATCCTCTTCCAGATCCTCACCTGTATGCTCCTCTTCCATATCCTCATCTGTATGCTCCTCTTCCAGATCCTCTACTGTCTGATAGTTTTCCATGAGATCAAATTGGACCATTCTAGGTTCCTCTTCTGTAACTACCTTCCTGGAATCACTGATCATCTCCCTAAACACCACATCTCTACTATACACTGTACTTATACTTTTTGGATTCCAAAGCTTCTATCCTTTAACACCATCTTTATAACCAATAAAGATACATTTAACAGCCTTATTATCTAGCTTACTTCTTTTCTCCTTTGGAATATGCATGTATGCATCACAACCAAAAACTCTGAGATGTGAAACAGATGGTTTCTTACCAAATAGAGCTTCAAATGGAGTTTGATCCAACAATGCTGATTTAGGTGACCGATTTTGCAAGTAGCATGCTACACTCACTACTTCTGCCGAGAATTCCTGTGCCAAACCTGCACCACTAAGCATACTTCTAGCCTTCTCCATCAGTGATCTGTTCAATCTCTCTACAACTCCATTCTATTGAGGTGTATATGGAGTAGTCTTCTATCTTGCAATACCACATTGCTTAAAAAATTTCTCAAATATATTAGAACAATATTCCCCTCCATTATCAGACCTCAACACCTTAATCCTTTTATCAGTTTGATTCTCAACAAGTGCTTTAAATTCCTTAAATTTTTCAAATACTTCATCTTTGCTCTTAAGAAAGCAAATCCATGCATATCTTGAAAAATCATCAACAAAGGAAGCATAATACCATGATTTTACAAGATACGACATAGGAACAGGACCAAAAATATCACTATGGATCAAATCTAGTACCCCACTAGATCTTGTGGCACCAGATGGAAAACTAACATGAATATGTTTACCATAAATACAATTTTCACAAAACTCGAAAGACATTGAGTAATTAGGGATACCATGAACCATACCTTTTGTGTACAGGGTATGCAATCCCTTTTCTCCAATATTTCCCATCCTTTGATGCCAGAGTGTTGAGCTTTTATCAGAATCAACCTTAGGAACAATTGAGCTATTGCACTCATTTGTCATAGTGCTTCCCAATAGCTTATACAATGTTCCAATCCGAACTCCCCTTGCAAACACCATTGATCCACAAACCATTTTGCATGAATCCCTGCCAAAATTGACATTCACTGCTGCATTGGCTATTTTGCTTACCAAAATCAAATTTCTAGCAAGTCCCAAAATATGCATCACACTTGGTAGGGTCTTAACCCTACCAACCTGCAACAAAATTTTCACTCTTCCACGACCCATGATTTTGACTGGTGAATCATCTCCCAACAGTACCTCCCCTTCGTCATATCTTTCATATTCACTAAACCACCCTCTATGAGGAGTCATATGAAAAGAGGCACCAGTATCAATCAACCAATCATTTTTATCTGATCGTGTGGAGCACGATGAGCAGGATGCCAGATATACATCCCCTGCTTCATCAATGGATTTATTCATCTCTGTGGAAGTTGATTCATCAGACTTTTTTCTAGACTCAGCTTTCTTTGATATGCAATCCTTCTTCATATGACCAGGCTTGCCATAATTCCAGCATTTTCTCTCAAACTTCCCTCAAGACTTGGATCTACCTTTAGACTTAGACCTATCACCATATATAGATTTGTCCTTCTCCTTGGCACACCCTCTCACTGTTAGGGCTTCCTTAGATGTGCCTTTCCATGGATTTTCTCTTCATATCCTCAGATAATAGAGATGCCACTATATCTTCAAACTTCAATGTGGATGAAGTTGTACTACCAATTGCTACTACTAAGTTATCCCATGAATCTGGTAAAGAGCATAACAAAGTAATGCATTTATCTTCCTCACTCAACTTAAGAGAGTTACGTCTCAGTACTCACCTAGAAAGATGATCAAGGGGATGAACACCCTATGTTATTTTAGATCCAGACACTACATGATTATCAGGTCAAATACAACTTTATTGAAAGGCAAGTATTTGATGTTATGAAGTCACTAAAAAAGTTCATACAATATTTAGTACAAAGCAAGACCCTGGTATATGTAGTCCACCTAGATGTAAGAAGCTTTATCTTTCAGGGTGATCTAGAAGAGAAAATATCTAGTTGGACTACCAAAATCCAATAATATGATGTGGAAATACATCCCAACAAGATGGTAAGAGGCAGAGCCTTGTGCCAAGGGTTAACAAAAGTTGCAACATTGGCAGAGGTAATAGCTTGCCAGGCAGTATAAGAAAACCAGGTGGAAATAGTACAGACTACAAATTCTGATTAGATTGACCAGATTATTAGGTATTTCCAAACTGGAATATGCACTCCTAATATGAATGCATCTCAAATAAGGATATACAAGATTCATGCCTTGAAATATGTATTACTACCATAGGGCTTATACAAAAGAAACTTGGATGGAGTTCTTCTAAAATGTTTAAAGGATGATCAGCAAAAAATAGTCATGGAAGAATTTCATGGAGGATCAGCTAGTGGACATAGCTCAGGAAGGGTTACAACTTTGAGGATCATAATAGGAGGTTATTATTGGACCACTATATTCACTAATGATTTCAAAACTACCCGGGCTTGTGACAAATGTCATAGGTATGTTGGAAGAACAAGAAATGCTTTATCCCCTTGAAGCCTATACAGGTTGAGGAGCTTTTTCAACAATGGGGGATAGATTTCATAGGGGTTATCAACCCAAATTCTTCAGCAGAGAATAATTTTATCGTAAATGCCATAAATTATCTTACCATATGGGTAGAAGCCATTCCTACCAAGAAGACAGACCAGGAGGTGGTGATCAATTTTATGTAAAATTTGATTTCTAGGTTTGGAGTCTCGGAAGCCTTGGTGAGTGACAATGGACCAACTTTCATAGGAGCCAAGTACATTGAATTTTCTAGAAAGTATGGCATCATTATTAAAAATACTTCAAATTATTATCCATAAGGTAATGGAATTGCAAAATCTACCAACAAAAACCTATTAAGGATTTTGAAGAAATATTTGGAAGGTAACAAAAGGAGTTGGCACCTATTGCTAGACCAAGCTCTGTGGGCAGACAAGATTACTATTAAAAATTCCATTAAGACTTCTCCTTATGCACTGGTATATGGTAAAGAGGCGGTGTTGCCAATTCATTTAGAGATTCCAACACTTAAGCTTGTTAGTCAAGAAGAAGGGTCAGAGGAAGATCCTATGAAAACTAGGTTAACACACTTGCTACAGTTGGAAGATAGTAGAGCTCAGGCATATGACAACTTTCAAAAATATTCATTAGACATAAAAGCATGGTTTGATAAGAAATTCAGGTTTAGGAAATTCCAAGTTGGGGATTCAGTTATCAGATGGAATGTTGACAGAGCAAAACCTGACAAGCATGAAATGTTTGATTCTTTTTGGGATGGTCCTTTCAGAATAGTGGAAGCTAAGGAGTCTAATGTATTTCAGCTAGAAGGTTCGGAGGGAAACATACAACCCATTCCAGTGAATGGTTTTCACCTCAAGCTCTACTATGTGTAAGAAGTGAGTTCATTGTAACATATGTATATATATTGTACAATAATTTCCCCTCCTTTTTACAATTTCTATTTTGAATTCTTTCTGCACTTTGTAATTGGTTTGTTTCGAAAAAATTTTGAAAAAAGAAAAAAAAATTACAAAAATGGCTAAGTACGGGCCAAGAGCATAGTAGTGTTCCATTTTGCATTGAGTACTATTTTTTTAGAATAGCGTTCCACTTTCGAATCTGCATCAAAATGCAAAGGATTTCAGCATAATGGTGTATAGGTTTCTATCCCACATAAATAAGAACAAAAGCGACAAAAATTCGGGGAGCTCCCAAAGCTAAAGATAGCTGGAGCAGAATCAAGGTAAAATTTTGTGCATAATATTTCTAAGTATCAAGCGGACTCAAAAGGCTCTTAAGTCGTCGAAGCGAAATCAAGCCAGAACTAAATGGCAAGTTCAAGCACAAAACGTGGAGGCTAGAGAATGCTCCCGTTTTCAATTCTAACAAACTTGTGCCAGAATAAAAGAGTAGCCGAAGGGGTGTGATGAGCTGGCAGCACAATTTTAAAGTTTGACCAATTGAAAGATAGGATGCTACCATCGAGCCATTGAAATGAATGATGTAAAAGCTTGGAAAGTGTACCAATAAAGATATCGCATAGTAGCTACATTAATGGTGGAAGATACGCGCACTCTAGAAGATAAAGGTAATGAAAAACATACACAAAGTCCATTTGAAGCCCTTTACATCTACAAAATAGTAAGGAAACACAGTGATACCTTGGAGGATTTACTGCAAATTGAGAAAACAAAGTTTTTCTACTATCAGAATGGCTTCCAAAAAGTCATCCATGGAATCATCAAAGATAGGGACAAGATTGCAGGTTCATGTACATTGGACCAGTCGAGTCGTAGATACAGTAATGACAAGAGTAAGAAGGACCCGCCTGAGGACAGGTTTTGAATTTCCATATTTCTAAGGGAGGCCAATGTGTCGACAAGGTACTATAGCTATAAAATCCTTTTTGTTCTCTTATATCTGTGATTCTGTACATCACTACCCCAAACTAGTCTCTACTATGATTCAATTCTATGATTCTAAACATAGAACAATTAGAAACCCTAAGGGCACTCCCCTATTCACCATTACAAGAGAGATTTTCTTTGAATTATTCATCGTAGGGGTAGGGCCACCCTCAAAATCTAGACCTTTTAGCATGGCAAAGCTAGATAGGGCTTATGTTGTAATGGTAGCTTCAGAAGAAAATAGGGAGGCATTAGAAAAATGGTTACATCTTAATTTTAGAAGTATTAGGAATGAAGACAAAATTCCCAAAGTCCCTATTCACATTGATGAATTCACAAGCCCCAAATTATTTTCTATATTGGCTTGTATGGAGGGTTTGGAATCCAATAGAATGGTTCATGGTTGGCAAATTGTCGCCGCATATTGTATTTCTAATGAAAGGATGTATAATAAATATGTATGAGAGAAGGGTACTAGAGTGATTTATTTCGATTGACCAGCTTTTCTCGCACAGAGGATACATGAGCAGTTGGTAAACATGAAAAGGGGCATTGATGATCCTGGTTTTAGGCATTTCTGAAGTCTGGTATGGATGTTCTATGCAGCCACCAAAGATAGAAGATAGTGGATTTTGGCCAAAGATAAAACCCAATGATGGGGAACCCTTGCTGGTGTATTATTGGACAAATCATTTAAAGAGAAGTGAGTCTTGTCCTATTACATATTAAAGTTGGAATTTTTGGAAACTGTCCTAAGAATAATTTATAATAAGTGCCCTAGGTTGTCACTCTTAGCTGAACAGATTATGAGAAATGAGGATGTAGAGGAAGGAGATTGGTATTTGCTAACAGAGGGCACAATAATCAGGTTATATGGTTTCATAGGTAAACCCTTTCTCCTACCCCACTTTGTCACAGAGAGGCTTTTTTCCCTAGAGTATTTAAGGTAGGCAGAGTACATCGATGCGAACTATGGTTCAAGGAGGAAGAAGAAGTATTTACTTACTTACCGCCCTGCTAATGGTATTCCTATCACTAAGTGGCAAAGCCAGCAAATTGTGTTACATACCAAACATAATATAGCCTTTGGCTATATTATGAAAGATTTCATTTGATTATATAAATCCAATTGTTTTGTTTTAAATCATTTATCATATTTTTATTTCATATTTCATTTGCGTTCTTGCATAAAGCCTTTACGATGGCATCTGCCCTCCTAGTGGTGATATTCATTTCATTAATTCATCCTTCGCTGATTTACTTTTATATTTCCACTGCCGTCTACATTCACTATTATATTTACATTTCAATAAGTTGTGTTTCGACACATTTGGGCGAGGGAAGGTAAGGAAGACCTTACCAAGTGGTATCAGGTTGGTTCGATAGTTTTCAGCTAGGCCAAGATAGTTTTCATCACATAGCTTACCTCTCGCGATCATTTTTGCCAGTCACAGAACAATTGACGATTTCAAGCTGCCAGACATCCACCGAACGCGTCTCAACCAAACTTCCAAAACCACCGTTCATGGTTCACTCTAATTCGATGAATTTCGGAACTGGTTTGACAAGCAGGAGCAGTGGCAGTAGCCTCCATTCTCCAAACATACAAAGAAAAACAAAAAAACCGTGATTAAACTGGTGTAGACTGTCGCGTTTTCAAACCAGCCACGATGACCAATCAAAAAATAGGAACAAAATAAAAAAAATCAAAATTGCGCGTTAACCTAAGGTACGCCAGGTTTATATTTCATTTCATCTTTTTGGCTTCGAGGTTTTATCCCACATTGGGTAGGCATTAAGCCCCAAATGGTTTTTAAAGAAGAAAGGGAAGGTAATAGTTTGTGACTTTGGTCACACGGCCAACTCCTCTCTCTCGTGCGAAGCCATCCCCACGTGTCTGGTCTCCGTCATGTCTTCCATCTGTGTCCCACGTGTCCGTTCATGTTGCTTGCATCGTGTTAGTTTCGGTTCTTCGTTGTGTCGCTTGCGTCGTGTCAATTTCGATTCTTCGTTGTCTGGTCGTATCGCTTATGTCATGTTAGTTTTGGTCCTTCGTCCAGTTGTCGTGTCCGTCCTCATTGTTTGGTCCTTCGTCCAGCGGTCATGTCCTATCTTTGTTGTCTGGTTCTTCATCTAGCTATCATATCATGTCGTGTCCTCACTGTCAGTCCATCGTCTTTGGTCTTGTCACGTCCTCGCTATCCATTCCGTCTTCGGTCTTGTCGTGTCCTCGCTGTCAGTCTATCATCTTCGGTCTTGTCATGTCCTCATTGTCCGTCTGTCGTCTGTGTCTTGGTTGTCCGTTTTCCGTCGTCTTCGGTCTGGTCATGTCATTATGTTCCTGTCTTTTGGTTAGTGGTTAGTCCCAGTCCAGTTATTGTCAAAGTTGTACAAAAAAATTGTCAACAGTTGCTAAAAACTTGATGTCAAAGTTGCTGAAATTGTCCAAATTGAAAATTTATTGAAAGTTGTCAAGGAGGCCACCCAAATTCAAATCCGTGTCGTAGTTGGAGTGACAGTTGAAGCGAAATCCAAATTTTTTCCAAATTCAACCAAATTTTGGTAGAAATTGAAGCTCAAGGATTACTAAGCAGGAAATTTTGAACAGTGCATGAGTAGAAGTTGGATCAAAGGATATGATGGTCGATTAACAAGCTCGAAAGCTCCCAACAAAGAAAAGTCAAACATAAGAAGACCTCATCGAGGCCAAGGTACAAATAATTCTCCTTCTCCTTTCAAAATTGGCAGTTATAATTTGAGTCATCCACTGGTTGACCCCATGGCTACTAACCCTCCCCCAACTCATGAAAACGTCACACAAGGAGAATCAAGCAACTTTGCCATTACCACTGATGAAGCTCTTCAACTCTTACTAGATGGTATGGCCCAACTTAATATCAAAATATCTAAACTACAAACTTGACCTAATCCCAACGCTAATTCCCAAAATCACTATCACGAACAAAGGAATGAGGAAAATAATGACCAAGATGAAAATTGGGAGCAGCAAAGAGGCAATCCAGATAATTACAGGAATCACCTTCATCGACAGAGATATAACCAAGATTAGGATAGGGATATGGGTTATCACCAACCGAGAGGCCCTAATAATTTTCCACGCATTGATATGCCCACTTTTGAAGGTCATGATCCTCATGGTTGGATAGCAAAGATGGAAGGCATTCTGGACTTATACCAAATTAGGGATTCTGATAAAGTCCCTTTTGCGGCATCAAAATTAGGCACTGAGGCTTACCAATGGTTCGTATGGCTTAAACACGAGAAAGGAGCTACTGTTTGCTAGAATAATTTCACTACCTATTTTTTAGAAATATTTGATGAAGGAGCTACATCATCATACACAGTAAGACTGTTATCTCTTAAACAAGAAAGATCAGTTAGTGAGTTTGTCTTCGAATTCACCAGTTTACTACCATATGCATTACACCTCAGTCTAGACACAGTGGTAGGAGCTTTTCATAATGGATTGAAAGAAAATATTAAGGTGGAGGTGGACATTCAAAATCCAACCTCGTTGAACGATTGCATAAGAATAGCCAAGCTAGCTGAGAAGAGAATTCAGATGTATACACAACATGAAACTTATAGTCATCCTTCGTATGGCAACAAATATTTTCACATAAATGATCAACCATCAAGATACTTCTGCTATAAATGTCGCAATCACCATCCCAGAGAACAAGCATGTGCACAAAAACAAAACTTTCATATTGAATGTGCTCAATATGAAGGAGAAGAGGAAGAAGCATACCACCAGGAAGAACCTATTCAAGAACTATCGATTGTTCTAGAAGAGAAGGAAGAGGATACAATGGCTATTTTTGTGCATGCCCTCATGGGGTTAACAGCCCACCATACAATCAAGGTACCGGGATTTATCTGCCAGAAAAAGGTGAATGTGCTAATTGATTCAGGTAGTACCCACAATTTTATCGACATCAAAACAACAAAAGCTTTGAATTTATTCATTAACTCTTCCAACAAAGACAAATTCCAGGTTCTAGCAGCCAACGGGGTGAACAATCAATGTATTGGGAGAACATCTCAAGTTTCCATTAAAATGGGAACTTATACATGGTATGGATCTCTCTTCATAATGAATTTAGGGAACTTTGATGTCATTTTGGGAGTCGAATGGTTGGAAACACTAGACACGGTTAGCTTCAATTTCAAAAAATTATTTGTGGAATGGAAGGAAAACGGATGGGTCATTCGCTTACAAGGTATTACTACTCCCCCATCATAGATGGTGAGCTCTCATAGTATGGAGAAAATATTAAAAAAGGGTGGATACGGATTCATAGCTCAAATTAATTGTTTGGAAAAGCAATCTCGAGCAACTTTGGGTATTTTTGCTCCAGATTTACGGGACATCGTAGCACATTACGAAGAGGTCTTCCAAGAACCAAAGGGACTACCTCCCAAAATATCCCATGACCATGCCAGACAGTGTCTCAAGAAGGTGATCGACCAAAAAGTGAAATCTCAGTCAGAAATACCAATACTAGATGTAGAAGGGCGTATATATCTCCAGCCAGAAGTAGTTTTACAAAGCAGAACACGCATACGGAGCTCTCGTCACATCCAAGAATTTCTCATCAAATGGCAGGGCCTACCAGATGAAGAGGCTACATGGGAACCTGAAAGGATTTTCCAGACATTTCCAGCTTTGAGGACAAAGCTTTCCGAGGAGGGGAGTCATGTTACATACCAAACATAATATAGCCGTCGGCTATATTATGAAAGATTTCATTTGATTATATAAATCCAATTGTTTTGTTTTAAATCATTTATCATCTTTTATTCTCATATTTCATTTGCGTTCTCGCATATAAGCCTTTACGACAGGATCTGCCCTCCTAGTGGTGATATTCATTTCATAATTCCTCCTTCGCTGAATTACGTGTATACTTCCGCTGTCGTCTACATTCACTATTATATTTATGTTTCAATAAGTTGTGTTTCCACACATTTGGGCGAGGGAAGGTAAGAAAGACCTTACCAAATTGACCAATACTTTGATAGGTTAGGTTTGTTTTATATTCCCAAAAGATGGAGTTATGACCTTGATGGTATTTTCACTATAAGAAACAAAACCCTAAATGGAGGTAAGGCCTATAAGTTTGAAAAATAAAACTAAGGCTCATTTTGAACAGGGGAGGAATAATGATGAGACTACTCTTTTGGAGTGGAATGTCTCAAAAATGGGTCAGTTACCTCCATGGTTGGATTTTTACAAACAGATTGTTGACTTCAATCCTGACCATGAGCTCATTCATCGGATTATAGAGGATATAATTAGTAATATTAAAGCTAAATCTGCAAATATGGACACTCCTCCTAAGGAATAAGTCATAGAAAAAGGAAAATAAGAGGAGAGAAAGGGACCATGGAATGAGGCGAAGATTACAGATTGGTGGCATATGAGGGTTGAAATTGGAAAACCTGAGTCTAAATTTGGAATGAAAATTGATAAGGAGTTTTCAAGCAGATATAATAAGAACATCGACACCTGGAGACCGAAGGATGTCGGACATATAGTATTGATGGTTGAAAAATCCCAAAGCGGTTTTGAATCCCATAGAAGGACTAAGAGAGCCCTAGAAAGAGAGGAGAGAGAAATTTTGAAGAAACAAAAAATGGATATGGAGGAAATTGCTAAAGAGGTAGATGATTTGGCCATGGAAGAATTGATTGATCAAGAACAATAGCTAGAAACAGAAGCAGAACAAGAACACCCTACATCTCTAGATGAAGGTGTGGCTTCTAATCCTTCTTCTCCTCTTCATATCCATGAATCCCCAAAGGAACCTCCCTCTATTTCTAATCAAGAATATGTGGTGAATGTACCTTCTCTCTCTCACAGTCCACCCCATGTTTTATCAGTAACTATGGAGGTACATGTCAGTTCTATTTGTTACAGCCACCTCAAACCCCACCTTCCACTTTTGAGGTTTCCACTTCAACATCCACCATCACTCCACTTCCATATTTTTCATCACCACCATCAATGGGACACTGCATTCCAAGTGCATCCACCTATTCTATTGTCATTCATGTATTTGTTTCTTTGAGTTTACCTATTTCAACAATAGCAGTAGTTATAGAGTCCACTATTGTAATAGAGGCTGCTGTAACTATATCTTCACCCCCACCAACAACAAGTCAATTCACATTTTTGTTTTTGGTATCTCCCCTAGATGCTGGTATTTCAAATCCCTTTACTATACCAAGGGAGCAGGTATCCACTTAGATCATAAATGACTATTGGGCGAAGAAGCTTGCTAAGCCTTCTAACAATATGGCTGTAAGAAGAATTATGTATTTTGACCCTATTGCAAGGCAGTGGATATCAAGATCTATGACTCCACTGGTGAGTAAACCTGACACTGAAATAATAGTTCAAGATTATTGAGTGGAGGAGGTCACAGAAGATATTGACAAGCTCCCTACTGAAGATGAGCTAGGGATAGCCAAAGCCCACTTAGATACCTTCTATGTAAAAAATGATATAGTCAGATAGAAGGTGGATAAGATAGAAAAATAGGTTGAGAAGCTTAAAAAGAGTCTCAATGATCAAAAGGGGATAGAAAAATCTCTAAGGAAGGAGGCCAAGGGTTGGCAAGAAAAGTCTCAAAAGGCCAATAAGTTGAAGGACCAATTAGAAGAACATAAGAAGCTGAATGAATATAAGAAAAAAGAATTTCAGAACTTAAAACATCAGCTTTAGATTGAGAAAGTTAAGTCCTTAGGCTTTTCGAAGGATGAATTGGAAAATATTAAGAAGGAGTTGCTTTTTGAGGTTCAAGAAAAGTGTCCATGACTTCAACTTATGATTGATTATCTTGAAGATGTCAGTCGATTACTGACCATCATTCAAAAATATTTGAATCACATCACTAGAGAGTTGCAGCCTATGGTGATTCTAATAGAATAGATGTATAGGCTGGTTGATAGTAGACTCAGTGATTCTACTAAACCAATTCCTAATAAAGAATGGAATATGGCTGGAATTGCTTCCAAAATAGTGGTTAAAAATCACAGGGTAATTCAAAGGCCCTGGCTATTGGTTGACAGGATGGAGAGGGGAATTAAAGATATTGTTGAAATAAATGAGGAAATGATTCAGATCAGTTTTAAAGGACTCTTGGAGGATCACAACTTGTTATCTACGGAAGAGATCCAGCAAAGCATCAATGAGAATTTATAGGATGAAGCTGGAATTAATTATTTAGAAGAGCCACTATCCCAAGAACAAGCTGCCAGACTGATCATGGATTGTACTAGGTTGAGAGACCTCATGGAAGATCTGGTGACTAGAGGGAATGCTGCTAACTATGAATATGTTGGACAATTACAGTATGTTTATAAGTAGCTTAAAGAAATATCAAATCCCTCTGAAGAAGCTTGGAAACAGGCTCTACAATCTCTAGAATTGATGATTCAGTTGTTTGGAGATACCTATGGTGAGGGTAATAAGAAAATACTTGCTTCAGAAGAAGAAGAAGCAGATAACAAGGTCAAGGAAGAGGCCCATGAAGAAGGAGAACAATATGGATCAGTTATAGGCCCAGAAGGGTCTCACACTTAGTTCATTTTTATTTTTTACATATACATAAGTTTTGTATTTATGTTTTTACTTTGATAATTTGTCAAAAATAAGAAATAAAGGCATGAAGCACACAGAGCAATAGATTTTTTTTGAAGGCATTCTTTGAAATAAGGTCTTATAAATGAGGTATAGTTATGCATAGTTTTTGAAGGCAGTAGCAATAACTGGTATTTCAGACATAGTCTCTGTATGAGCAGATAAGTACTATGTATTTTTGGCATCACTTCGATATGAACCTCTACTCTCTCAACAAATTGGTAAAACTTTTAGAGAGTAGTGTTTGTATGGAAGTTATTCTATAAAGTATATTTTTTTAAGAGAAGTATATTTGACTCCTAAGGCCCAATGGATAAGACTCTGAGTTCGATTGACTTTGCAAGAAAATCCACCTGGAAGGTGCCAGAATGTAGATCCAAAATGGCCACATGCTTAGTAAAATTTTGCAAAATTTTACCTAAGGGATAGAGTCATCATTATGCACACCTTGAAGTACACTTTGGAGTGGATCCGCAATATAAGGTATGAGCCCACCCGACACTTAGTAATTTTTTCCATGCTTAAGGCGATTCTGCTAAACTTATTTTTGATTTCGGATTGGTAACAATCTAGAATCTACAAAAGTTTCAAGGAAAAGGTGAATTTAGAGATGAAAAAGTGTGGATTGGTGACTCGGAGGACGAATGGAGTATTCCCTTCCGAATGATGACAAAGCGGGATGCTAGAATGATGGAGATGCAGATTCATGACAAGAGGCTATCTAACTAACTTCGGATCCGAAATGGTGATAGGGCAGGGTGTTTTATCCTAAAGGTTATCCAGAATGGAGAAAGAGTTACTTCACACCATGGCAGGCCCGAATTGGCAATCACATGCTAATGCACTTGTTCTACCCGAAATGGAATCCACAAAAGTAATAAGGGAAGGATGATGTCATGAAAATTTTAATGCGGATTGAAGGATACTCTACGAAATATGAAGTATCCTAAGGAACATAAAAGTAGATTCGACCCTACTCAGATTTCAAGGTCTAGATTGGCGATTCCGTAGCTTCTAATAAAGAAGGATGACATCATCAAAATTTTAAAGCAGAATGGCGTTGTGTTCTCCCCACCATTTTTGATAAGCTCGTATTAGATTGAATCTGAACCATATAATGAGGAGGATCAATGATGGAGGTTGTGTTGACGAATTTTAGATGTTTAAAGAACATTTCTTCATCAAGATTGAAACAATCAGTTGGAATATGAAGCATCGAGGATTTTTCAGAAGACCAAACTAGAGGCAGTTACAGATCGACAATGGTAGATGGCCTACAAGAAAAATCTATGATAATGAATGACTCCCAACGGCCTAAAATCCAGTTCTACCGAGTGACCAGTAAGTTGCAGAGACCCGAGCTACCCTAGCAGACCATTTTTAGTGGATTTCCTGGAGGATGAACCAGTAAGTAGATGCCAACTAGATCTCTCTACTATGTTGTCAAAATAAGATCTTTGTAATGTTTCTTGTTATTTTAAATTTTACAAAACTATAAGTAGAGGTCAAACCCTCATTTTTAAAGGGTCGACTCTAGCGTGTTTTCCTGTACTACTACAACTATTCCTGAAAAGCTAATGGAAGGAGCATTACACTGATCTTCACCTAAAATGTATGTTCTCATGCTTGATATTAGAGGTTCGAATTCTTTAGTAGTATTTTTTTAAATGCTTGAATGGTTAGTTTGTACCTAATTAATGGATTACTAGTTGTTGAAGTAATTGAAATTTTCTTTTGAGTTTGTTTTGTATTGTTAGGAAGTGCATTTTTGTAAAATATAGGTTTTGGTGAATTTTGTTATTTGGATTATCATTGCCTGGATATTGAAATTGCTTGCTGCAATATTTATTTTTTGTGCATTAATGAATGAGGAATAATATAATTTGAGATAATGTTGGTCTGAGTTATGTATATTTGGTTTAGTTTTTGGGAGCTTTCTATGGTGTTGCAATGTTGTTAACCTATCTGTCCACTATTATTCTCATTTCTCTAACCCTAACCTTATCTTACCCTCAAAACTTCAAACCCTAAGTGAGCATAATTGTGTCAACAACCTGTTAAGTTGACAAGGAACCAACCTACTTTGGAGGTTGGATCAGAAATCCATGTTTTGGTCCATCCAATGTTGAGTGATGAGCTGTAGCTATCAAGTGCAAGTCTGGATAGAAAATAGGAATATAGAAAGCTGCAGTATCGAATGAAAACTTGGTGCAATTCAATGCCCAACAGTTTTTGGCACGCCCGGTGGGACCAGTTCACAAGGAACACGAAACCCATCTAATGAGTATTGTTATCTCAACTCGAAGGAATCAAGATTTGGTGAATTATCTTGACCTTATAAGAAGAGAAAATAAAGTTCACCTGGCGACTCCCTGGTCATTAAACCTAGAAAAATAATTATCCCTATAGACCAGTTTCCTTTCATGTATACCAAGTCTTTCAAAAGGAATAACCCTAATTCCTATTTTTACTATGAGTTACCTTACAAAGGGGCTGTTGTTTCTAGAAGTTTGGATCAAGATTTTCTTGGAGAAGAAGAGCTTCTGGAAGAAGACCAAATAGTTCCCCCAATAAGACCTACAGTCAAAAATATGGCACAAAATGTGGATCTTAATCAGCCATTACAGAAGTACCCTAGCTATAACATAATCGATCCCCTTAGATTGGCCCAAATGGTTGTCATTCCTTAGGCTATATGTAAGGCTATCCCCACTTATGATGGATCTAGAAAAATAGCTTATGAGCACTACCAAGATATCTTGAATCTGGTAGCAGTCCACAACATAAAGGAAGAAAATATTATTGTCAGAATTCTAGCTCTGTCATTTAGAGGAAAGATATTGCATTGGTTTAGAACTATGAAATATAATACCATCATGTCTTGGAAAGCTTTAGCAGAGCCTTTTTGGAAGAATTCAATTAATCTGTTGATCCCTTTTCTCTACTTAATTAGTTTACATCTATGCAAAAAGCTCAGTAAGAAAATATCTCATATTTTAATTTGAAATTTAGCAGAACATGGAAAATAATTCTCCCCACAGTTAGAGCAGCTACATGTTTAGATTATATGTACTATATTCGAGCTCTTGGATCAAAGCTTGGGTTGTAGATACAACAATTAGGAGTAGAAACATTCCTCCAAGTTTATAATGCAACAGTGCATGTTGAAAACACCCTGATCAATGTCGAAAGACTTCCTCCCAAAAACATGTTACCTTATAACATAGAAACCACTAATAGTCAGAGTCTAGCAGCCAACCCATCTCACATGGATCCGATTTCTTTATCATCCTCATCTCCATAGAAAAATGCAATCCCTCAACCAAGGTCAACACCTTCTGCAGCCCCTTTTCCTCCTCTTAATTCTCAACCATATCAGGAGCTTTCTGCTATCCTTAATATATAGAATACTATGAAAACTCTAAGCAATAGAATAAATTCAATGGAAAAAAGAGATAAGGAAATATCACAACAGAGTATATTCCCATATGTAAAAAAATATCAGAGACCTGGTCCTAGTAACAATATTGGGGTTAGGGTGAATGTAGTGTATGAGGAGCCAGGATGTTCTTCTGATACAACTCTTGCAAATTTTTGGTGCTTAGTATGCAATGACCCTCATGATTCATAGTCTTGTATGATGTATCAACACCATGTTCAACAAGCTATGGATCAAGCTGAAAGAAATCGAAGGGGAAGAGTCAATATGTTATGGCACCCAGATCAAATCATGGATGGAAAAAAGTTGGATGAGGAAAGTCCAATTTCTATTACGACGAGGTCTGGGAAGAAAGATTTGCAAGTAGATCCACAAAAAATGGGGCATTTCCATGTCCCTTCTTAGAAGAAAGTATACTCTCTTACATAAATTAGTGATACCTTCCCTATTCATCTAGCTACGGGGAAAGAGAAGACACATAGTTTTCCTAGGATACCAAAAAAGAAATCAGAGGGATACTGAATGAGATATAAAGGTGAAGATAAAGAAAGGCTTAGGTTACCATCTATTACTAAAATACAAAGGTTAGAGGCCACCCAACAATATAAAATATGGTGAGTCGAAAAGAGGCCTGGAAAAACTCTCTTTGACTAAATCTAAAGACAACATTGTTGAAGAAATGAAGAGAATCCCCTCAAAAGCTAGCATGTATGACACTTTGTTCATTCCTGGTTAGGTTGAGTTACTTAAAGATTCCCTTAGAAAAAACCCACAGAATAGGTTGGCCACTACAATTCTTAGTATACCATCAAAAAAGAAAGAAATGACACCTGTTGTGCTAAAGAATAAACCCCCTTTCTATATATCCCTAAGAATGGAAGGTTGGGTAGTTCGATATTGTATGATTGACTCAGGAGCATCAACTACAGTAATGCCTAAAGAAGTCTATGAAAATATGGGTATGGAGTATACCTGATCTTGTCCTAGAGTGTTACAACTGTATGGGACACCTGTCAAGACAGTTGGAGTTATTAAAGATGTATTGATGAGGTTGCACAGAGCCCCTGAGGTGATAGTGGTGCAAGAAATAGTGGTGGTTTATTTACAACCCTATTTTGGATTATGTCTCTCAAGAGAGTTTACTGAAAAGTTAGGAGGATGTATGTACATGGATTATTCTAGCATGGTAATCCCTTTTAAATGGAAAAGGATAAGGATAACACCTGAGAAACCAGTAGCTTATCATCTTGAAAATATTGAATATGATATGTGTAATCTTAACCCTTTGGAGGAATTTGAGCTAGTAGAAAACATCGAGGAGCTAGACATCGAAGATGAATTGCATTTAAAAGAAGATTATAGTCAGTTTGGAACTGGTATGGGTACATATAGCATCACAACTAAATCAAAAAATAAAATTCTTGCTATATCCAACCAATCCCTGAGGGAGAAAGAAACATGGGTCATGCACTTTGATGGTGCTAAAAT